>OX422213.1:464887557-465487557 GCA_949130495.1 Sambucus nigra | reverse complement strand
GTATAGTGATTAAAAACACTTCCCATCGATGCATACGCTAATCACTTGCTAGAGGTCTCATTCCTAAAAGTCTGTAACTTCCTACTAAAGTTGAAATTATGCATGGTACATCTCACAAAGGAAATCCAAATACGGAACCCTATCGATGTATTCTATTTTCTTTGAATCATTCATCTAGAACAATGGTATGCAACTTTCTTAAGCAGTTATTGTTATGCATAGTAATCAGAGAACACAAAGACTGATCAACTCCCTAGGGCACTAAAACCTAGAATGATCTGCTACCAAGTCTGACACCTCATAAAGTTATTAATAGACTGATCAGGTCTACCTAATAATTAAATATCATTCTAAGCATGACTGAAAAAAACTAAATGCATAAAATTAATAAGTGATATATACTTTAGGCGAACCATATAAATCTGATACCAAACCAACAAACCAACAATACTAGTACTATCTCTTAATTACAAATGTATCATCATAAATCAACTACTGAAATGATCTATATACATCAGACTAAACTGGATACACAGAATAATATAGTGGGTGAGAACTCAAACTTGACAACTATATCTTTTATAAATAGGAATTATGATTAAATCAAGGATGAATCAAGAGTGAGGATGCACTTGATGCCTGTGTCCTGAAAATGGTAAATAAACAACGTTGATGATAAGTCTACGAAGTATAAGAATATAGATGAGTTTGAGAAACAATAAACTAGGCATATCTCATATTTTAGTTTCTTTTATATTATCAACCCAAAACAACCCTACATAGCACGTGCATCTAATCCCAAAACCATATTTTCCCTTGACTATATCTTATTAATCTTAGTGGAATTATGCTTAACAAATTCGGCATCAATTATCTGATATGTCATAATTTTATAAAATCCTAATAGAATCATTCAATACATTTACATCCATATAATACAGGCACGATCCAACATTCCTACCTTATATAAGGGCCTTTGTCAAGCCCGCACATAACGAAGGCTTATCCTTCCATCTTCGGGGATCACTTGTACATAATCATCATAGTTATAGGTTTTTCCACGACTATAACCATGAAATAATCTCCAAAGGGATAGTCACCATGCCTTATCACCAGTCATATAGCCCCATACGTAAAGCTATATAAAAGGACCATTTGGAGCATCTTACTCCAAATACAATGGTAATTTCTGCACGTAGTGTCCGGGTAATTATAACGAAGGTAAACTCGTGTCATCGGGTTAGGATACCAGAGTAATCATTGTTTCTCCATCAAGTTAAAGTCTTAACATCGCATCAATCTCAGATGATAATCGTAGTCACTCGTCCCCTATACGAATATCCCTTATAGTAAGTATCCCACGAGTACACATGCTCGGTAAATTGCACATAATACACAAAATAAGTATACTTACTTCACATAAGGGTTACAAGTCTTTCATCCAAATACTAAGTTACATACGTCCTAGTTAAATAATCAGACTCATATCATTAAAGTTCTTAGATCATTATCTTACTATAATCTATACCCCAAAGTTCATCCTACCTCCCATTTTCACTAAATTAGGGAATAACCAAATCTTCCTTAGTCGTGTGCACGATACCTCAATAGAGCCACTCGTATATCCCTATGCCAACGGTTCACAAACATGTCCATTCACATAATCGTAAATAAAAATCGATAAGAATTTTGTTTTGTTCAACCTACAACACTTGTCATGATTACTATGTACATAATTACTTTTTTTCGTATACCATAAGGTCCTAAAATCTCTAATTGTATCCCAATTTGGCATTATAACTTCACAAAATTCAATTACTTACCAACCTCATAATTTCTAGTTGATTCATATAACAATTTGAGTCATATTTCCAAATATAAAGTCTTTAAACATCAGAATTCACATTTATCCATTAGTCTAAAATTTCTCAACAATTTCACGACCTATAAATGGTGGTTTCGTTAACTATGAAAATCTTACATTAATCAATTATCAATTTATTAATATAATGAAATTTCATCAATTATTCTAGAAACATTGAGTTTAAACAAAATTTTCTACTTTAACAATTTTTAAAATTATAGATTTAACATCTAACACAAATTATAATAAATTTAGGTTTAGAATCCAATGATTAAGAATATAAAAACATAAAATCAATTATATCTTTATACGAAGTGAACTTCCCTTCAACAATGATGTGAGATTCAATTCCAATTAGCCCAGTTCCTTCCTGTCCAAGTCAAAATGTCAACAATTTCTTCTTCTACAAGTACAATGCCTTCTCTAGCGTTAGTTTTTTTTTCTAAGGTGTTAAAATGATTTATCTTAGCCCTATTCTCCTTTTTTTTATATTGGTATTTTCAAAAATTAGATTTGGACCTCTTATTAGCCTAAACCTATTAAGTCCAAAATCATATCCAGATAGTCCAAAACCTATCCTAATCTATACAATAGCCCACTAGGTTTAAAACCCATTATTTTAACTCCTAACCAAACATTCTATATGTCCCATAAGTTAGTGTAAAGTACCCAAATATTATTGAAAATCTTTTAACAAGTACGAGTCTAAGATTAATAATACTTAAATTATCTATTAAATAATTATTAATTCATTACCATGTATCAAGTCAATTTCATTTCCGAATAATATAGGCATAACAAAACACGTGTGAAAATATAAATAGTCACATCACATGTCACTACAGACACCTATAATCGTAAATAATAAATTTCACCACTCAATTAATGCATTAAAATTACGGGGTATTACACCCATGAACTATAATACTGTGATACATAGATTTTAGGTCCAATCTTAAACAAAACACTAGCTTATAAAGTTCATTCTAGGAGCTCTTAAATAATTGAAATAGGGAACCTATAGGACGTTATGTTAATATGTCGATTACCCATTTTAAGGGAATATCGTGCTTCGGGGAGGTGCACTAGTAGACTCTTTAATTATTCTGTTATGGTCTGGTGCGGATCTATGTGTAAAACATTGTGGGAATTTTCCCACATTAAGTTGTGAAAGTTCTAGCTATTAGAATATAAGGTGGGAAATATTACTGAAAATAGATCAAAATTTAAAAATTACAATTTTCTATTATTACAATTTGTCCACCTTAATCACAAGTTCTGCCTCCGCCCTTGGTTATGGTTATTGATAATAAGAACACCAAAGGGGAATTTGCACGTAATCTATGGTAGTTGCTGTGGAGTATAGTTGTCCTCTTATTTTAATTTTTTCTTCTTCTTGCATAAAGAGCTTGGTTAAGGTCTTAACAATAATCATATGGATGTGTATTCCTCCTCTCACCCTTTGCAACTCAATTTCCTAACAATCTACATGCAATCTTAGAATCATTTTCTTCTAAATTAGTCAAATAGGGATGATTACCATTAACCACTACCTCCAAGAACCATATCATAACCCCTGGAGTTAAAAGTGTTACTTCCGCATCGAATTTTTCCTCCTACATACTCCATTTCAAACTTAGGCATTTTGCACCACTGTCACACACTTTTATGTTATTGGTGTAAAATCATAACATATCTTCTTAGCAATTTGGGGATCCAAAACATTATGTGACATCTTTATATGTAGTAATATTGTAATCTCATGGTTATTTTTCTTCCCTCTAATTTTCATAGTTTTAGGAGATTGGGATCGATCAATGACATTTACATATTGTTTGAGAGTTTAAAATGGAGAGAAAGAAAGAGAAATGGAGAGAAAATTTGGATTTTCTTCTATTTGGGAGTTTTATTGGGAGATAAATGGAGGGAATGAGAGGTATTTTTTTTTGTTATAAAACATTTTTTCTCCCCAAAATCTTCTTTCCAAATTTGACAGAAAAGGAGAGAAAGGAAAATTAGAACCATTCTTTTCTTTCTTTGGACGCAAACCCTAGTAAACCATCGTAAACCCTACCTTTCATTAGGGTTTTCATGGCTCCTTGTTCCTCCACTCTAGAGGAAAATGGGTCTCAACCCCTTCAACCATTGCCTCCAAACTATACAACTCAAATCATTCTTCAAAACAAACCTCACGTACCAAAAAAAATCTTTTTCATATGTTGTTTCAAGTCATAGATCAGGCTCGCCAGCCTTACAAAATATCACAATGTATAAAGGAGAACCAGCCATCATGTTAAAAAATAAAGTCCTCAAATAAATGGCGCAACCATTTAAACATATGATTGTAGGGAAAGTTTCTCATGGTCGTCCAACCATTGATGATACGCGACATCTTTTTTCTTCCCTGATGCTCAAAGGTACTTTTAGCATTGGTTTAATAGATCAGAAGCATATCTTGATAAGATTGTCACACGAAGAAGACTATCATAGATTATGGCTCAAAGAAACCTGGTTTATTATAAGATACCCTATGCATCTGTTCAAATGGGAAATTGACTTTCACCCAGAGAAAGAGTCTTCTATTGTTCCCTCAAGGATCCTGGTTCCTCTCCTACCAATTCACATGTAAAATCGTCAGGAATTATTCTCCATTGCTCAGGTAGTGGGAACACCAATTAATGTGAATAATGCAACTGAATCTTTGAATCGTCCAAGTCTGGCAAGAATTTGCATGGAGATAGATTTGAAGAAGATATTAACATCAAGAATATGGATTGGTAATCAAGACAAAAAGAATGGATTCTGGCAACAGATAGTGTATGAAGATTTACCTCCCTTTTGTTTCCATTGTGAAAAAAGGGCACATTCAGGATCATTGCTATATAAAGAAAATAGTTCAAGAAAATAGAGAAGATACAGTCCCAGATATCAGAAAGTCATATTAAAATGAGAAAAAGAAAGAGACCACAAAAGAAAGGGTCAGGAGAATATTTGATTGAAGACAAGAGGGAGAAAAAGATAAAGAAATAACTAGGCTATAAGCAGAAGAAGGTGAAATCATAGAAAAGAGAAAATCAAAAGGTAAAAGCCCTAGACAAAAGATAATTTCTTCTTTCTTTTTAACGAAGAAGAACACAATACTTGAGTATGAAGGAAACCAACAGAAAACAAAAGTGGACAACTCTAGTAATTTGGGTGAGATAAGGAAAAATCAACTCCAAATTCAGAGGGACAACATTGAACAAATCCAATAAATAAGTCAGGGGGAAAGATCAGTGGTACAAAATCATCAACAGGTAGAGGATGTAGTTAATTCTCCTGAAATGGAGCAGAATGTAGGAGCTGAAGTCTTCACTAAAATTGATTCAAAAGGAGAGGACCAATCCCCAATGGGAGAAGAAGATCTCCAGCATGGCTTTACATAAGTCAAGAGAAGAAAGAAGACTTTCAGAAAGGGAGGAATAAGCATACAACAACACAATTCTATTATAAGACTGTTAAGATCTAACTAAAACTTCAAACCTAATCAAAAGTTTAAATGATTCAGGCTATTATACGGAATATCAGGGGTATTTCCAAGAAAGGTGTAATGAGAAGATTGAAGAGACTTTTAAGTGTACAACATTTAAATGTTAGTTATTTTGGATCCAAAGCAAAAGGTAGAAAAAAAATAAGATTCTTCTGCAATAAATTAGGTTTAAGTTCTTGTGTTTCCAATAAAAATAGTAAAATATGGTTCTTGTTTCAAGAAGGGGTTGAATGGGAAACAGTGTTCGATATGGCTCAATGCATTTCAATCAACATTAAAGTAGCTTCTCATAATAACAAAATCCTTTACAACCTAGTATATGCTAACTGTATTAGGTATGAAAGGAGGGCTTTGTGGGAGTACTTAATTGAGGTCAATACTAATGATCCATGGATGATATGTTGTGACTCTAATATCATTTCAAACCCTCAAGAAAAAGAAGGTGGGAATGATGTTCAAATAGGAGCTATGTATTAGTTTATAGAATGTATATATAGAAATGGTCTTACTGATATGGGATACAATGGATCAAAGTTCACATGGTTTAATAAAAGGAGTCAAGGGAAAGGAATATGGTGTAGATTGGTGTAACACCCCGCCTAATTAAATACCGGGTGTCCAGTCCCATACAAAATTAAAACAGAATACACAGTTGGCTCATTCTTAGCATCACTGGTGAAAACATTTACAACTCACCCAATACACAATTAAGCTGGTGTTAAAAACTTTCAAATTTTAATTCAACAAAATCCATTTTTAGTTTACGAATAACACAACACAAATTATTATACCACAATAATAACTCAACAGATAACTCAAAAGAATTTAATTGAAATTGGAATAAACATTCCCACATAATAATTCAATACAGTAATCCCAACGATATTAAATGTATTAAAATGACACGAGTACAAGAGTATTTGACTTAGATAGAAAAAAGATAATTGAGTTCCTTTGGGCGACATGCCCTAACTAAGAGAATACTGTGAATCAAATGAAGATAGGCGTCTAAGCAATACTGCATAGCTCCATAGCTCGTTATAATCCACTAAGGTCGGCGTCCCTATTACTGGACACCTGATATAGAAGGTACAATAGAAAAGAAAATATGCAAGGAAACGGGTCAGAGCTCGATGTGAAAATGATTTTTAAAGCAACAAGTATTTAACAAGTGCAATAAAGAATTTATTATGTACATGTTAGTATCTAACTCTCACTTGCTATTCTCACCTCTCATCTAGAGTGCACACTTAACGTTTCCTATTAACCTCCTAGTTAATGGTTCCTCTTTACTAGTTCCCATAATATGATTCCATTCGGTATCATAACCCCGTATGTCCCATACCATACGTCATATAATTATTCATATACGTTTTCCATTAACATGATTCGATTATCATTAATATGAATTAAGCTTTTCAATAAATATTCATTAACTTATTTTAATTCTTTTTCTCAATTCACCGTTATCTCCAATTATCATATAGTAGATTGTTATACCCACTATATATACATACATTCATACAATTCATTATATATATATATATATATATATATATACAACTGCGGTGCATTGCATTACTCTACTATCATGTCCCAATATCACTGGTCGCCGAATAGGGGACTAAAGGTTCGATGAAGATTCCTCAAACCACAAACATCAACACATAAATTGTAGGCGAACATGATTCTCGTATCCATGGGTCACGCACATACCTACGTTCCCATAGTCAGCGGACTTATCAACTCCCCAATAAGTCTTTCATAGACCTTTGTTCTTAAGCAACAAACCAAAGATCGCATGGATTCATCAAGATATGACTGCCCTCACGCGCAAATCTCCCACCGATAGCAAGTAAGCTAGGTATGTCATACACATAAATTATCAATCAAATCAAATAGGCATTATCATCTACCTATAATACAATATCAATAAGTTACTCACACTACCATAAGATAATTCTCATACGTAGCATTATATCTCTTTAAATGTAATCATCCCCGAGCCTCACTCATTATTTAAGGTTCAAATAGGTTTTTCCTGAAAATTTATTCAGTAAGAACTCACTAACATCCTACTGGTCCATATCATCTTATCTCCCGAATTACCACGAATTAAACTCTCCTTTAATTAGGATTATAACCGATTGTTTCTAATCTCTTATAAACACGTCTTTTATCAACTAGGATTGAATACCATAATCACATGGCTCATAGTCTATAGTGTTTCATTCACACTATATGACTTATCAATAAAATCAACATCCTCGCATCCTATAACATCTCTCCACTCCCGACGTCGTTAAGGTTCATGCACGAAGCGTCTCGCAAAGCGAAATCCAAACAAGGAACCTCTCCAATACACTACTACTTAACTTTATCGATTATGGAGGTCCGTCAACCTCAAATACGCAATCGGGATAACCTCATCCCCTCTTTTAACCAAATGCGGTCTGAACTCCCATCTCTATCCAGGAGCCATACCACTAAGCGCTTTTACTACACTCAGTCCTTGCGCAATCAATAATGAGCTTAAACTCAGTCCTTGATGTTCACATTGTAACCCTAAGGCTACCCAAGTGTTACATTAAATCTACCCTACTGGACCTATCCTTAATCGTCATGCATATAAATTAGAATCCAACACATGAATCTAGCAACCGAAATTTCTTCCAATTTAATTATCATAATTCTAATCAATTAAATCCCAATCATATTAATTCAATTCTCATCTAGGGCTTACTGATCTTCCCTAAGTCCCATAATATCCAATTAATAATCATCGAAGATCTACAAAAGGTTTGGGATAAGAACCAACATTAAAAATAAACAAATTTAACAATTCTGGGGAGGTCGATCGATCGAAGACAAGGGGTCGATCGATCGATCGCCCATATAACAACCCAGTTTTCTGCATTTCTTCTACTACGGGTTTGATCACTTTTGATCATTCAAACCTTCATGTTAACAATCCAAATTCCTTATAAACCTTACTACATGATATAGCAACATATGTGAATGATTACTAATGCTCTAAACATCCTAGAATTATCAAGAGTTTGAATTAAAAGCATATGTTTATCCTCTTTTTCCAGAATATTATATACATGATATCTTTAAGAACACAATAATGATTTTCAAAATTTCTTCAACATATTTATGATTATTTCTTGGATTACTATCTACCTACAACATGAGTTTGATTCTTATAAACTTCCATTTTTCAGAAATTCATTAACAACTCTTCGTTATCTTCCAAACATGTAAAAATCTCATCTTTTTATAACTATCCTAACATGGACAATATACAAACTTAGATTGCAATTATTAAACACTTTCCTCTATTGAAGATCTGATCCTTTGGAGTTGAATAACACAGGTGGTTCTCCCTTTCTCCGTCTAACTTCCAGTGGTGGTTGGTGGTGGTGACCTTTGGTCTTTGGTTCTCCTCCTTTCCAAGCAAGCTTCTCTCCTCCCAAGCAACCTTTCACTCTCTCTAAGAAGATGACTTCTCAACTTTTATGTAGAAGAGATGAATAACCCACATTCAACTAATCTCCAAATACTTATAATAAGACAAAATCTGAAATCGCTATTCATCCCCTCGTAAAAATGACAAAAATGACCTTTTCATTTCCAAATGACCCGAGACCCAAAACCAACATCCAAATAGACTTTTGTGACTATTTCAACCCTTTCGGATGCAACGACGCAGTCGAAATGACTATAAGGTCAATATAAAAATAAGTTTCTTATTCAATCTCACAATTTAGTTCCGACACGTCCCATACCGCGTCCGAATAAAAATTCAAATTACTGAATTAATAACTAACAACAATATCAATATCATCACATTCATATATTACCTAAATATCTTTAAGTAATATACAGAATCATCCATTTTAATATCAACAATTCGGATAAAACCCAAATGAATTAATTTATAATAAAATCCAATTAATCCATTAATTTAAAATATAACCCATTTTAAAAGTCATTAAAATCACAGGGTATTACAATTGGATAGAGTATCGATGAACCGAGCTAGTCTGGACATGGAGTTTTAAAGGGGAGTAAGCCATCTAAACAGGAATATGTCAGACCACAATCCTCTTCTTATTAAAGGAGAGCTCCAGAACCAAATTAGTAACAAAACCTTTAGATTTCTCAAGACTTGGCTTGAAAATGAGGAATGCATTCAGTTAGTGAAGCAAACTTGGAAGAAAGAAAATAGTGTTAATCCCCTTCAAACTATTGCAATAAAGCTCAAAGCCCTTAGAAGAAAACTTAGTTCCCAGAGCAAGTTGAGTTTCAGAGATATATGTCAAGCTGCTAGAGATGCAGAAGATAGTCTTCTAATTGCTGGATTAACATTTGAGAATAATCGTTCTGAGAAGCGTAGGGAGGAACTCTCTAAGACCACTACAATGTACAACAAAAGATTGAAGACTAAGGAAGATTATTGGGCTCAAAAAGCTAAGGAAACATGGAAAGCTGAGGGGGATAGAGATGCTACTTATTTTCATAGTCTAGTCAACAGAAGCATAGAAGAATGCAAATTCAGAAAATCAATAAAGGTGATGGATATTGGGCTGAATCTAAAGAAGAGATCAAAGAGGAAGCTATAAAACACTATTCAAACCTGTTCAAAATAGAAGAAATGCTTAGTCGAGATGGAGAAAAAGACCTGCTCAAGCACCTTCTTAGGGTTGTATCAGCAGATATGAACACGCAACTCACAGCATGACCAACTCTTCTAGAAATAGAGAAGGCAGTGAAAGGCTTAAGCTCAACTAGTGGTCCAGGAGTAGATGGCTTCGATGGAAGCTTCTTTAATTTCTTTTGGGAAGACATAAAATTTGATAGAAAGGATGCTGTGCATAGCTTCTTTGTAGGTTCAATTCTTCCAAAAGTTTTTTCCACTACTCAACTGGCTTTGATTCCCAAAATAGATAACCCCCAAACTTTTAATGATTTAAAACCAATTAGCATGCAAAATTTCATAAATAAGATATTCTCAAGAATATTAAATGATAGACTCTCACCATTTCTTCCTAAACTTATTTCACCTTGTCAGTCAGGATTTTTAAAAGGAAGGTCTTTTATTAGCTCAGAAATGCATGTCTAGAATACATTAAAATTTTTTTTGGGGAAATGTTATTCTTAAAGTAGATATGTTTAAAGCTTATGATAGAGCATCATGGTGGTTTTTGCTAAAAGTTTTGAGGAGAATGGGATTCAATGAAACGTGGGTGGATCTAATATGGAGAACAATATCTAATGCCTGGTTTACAGTCATGCTCAATGGTGAAAATGTGGGATTTTTTTCTTTTTCGTGGGGGCTTAGACAAGGGATCCTCTATCTCCTAGTCTCTTTATTATAATGGCTAATGTCCTTTCCCGAAATTTGGAACATATTCAGCTTAAAAAGGGATATGTGGGATTTAAAATGCCCATAAACAGTCCTAAATTCAACCACCTATCATTTGCAGATGATATTATCATATTCAGTTCAGGTGTGAAAGAGGACGTTAAGAAGATTACAAATGTTATAAGTCTTTATGAGAAGGTTTCAAGCCAACTAGTGAACAAGTCACAGAGCTTTATGGTGGTTTCAAATAAGGTGAAGAAGGAGAGAATAAAAGATTTGCAGATGTTAACTGGAATGCCTATAAAAATTGATCCCATAACATATCTTGGTTGACCCTTATTTAGTGGAAGGAGAAAAATAATATTTTTTGAAGAAATGGTTCAAAAAATCAAAAGAAAGATCCAAGGATAGAAATCCAAATGTTTAAGTGCTGGAGGAAAGTTGGTTTTGCTTAAGTCAGTCCTATCATCGATGCCTTTATATATGCTTTCAGCCTTGTCCCCTCTAAAACAGTCCTTATAAGAATTAATAGTCTTATGTCTAAGTTCTTCTAGAGCTCATTTTATGGGGAACCAAGACAGCAATGGAGTTCATGGGAATCAATTGCAAAACCATTGATTGAAGGAGGATTGGGTCTAAGAAATATTTTTGACCTTAATCAAGGTTTAAGTACGAAGCTATGGTGGAATTTCAAAAGCAGCTCTTCTCTTTGGTCTCAGTTCATGAAAGCAGCTTACTGCAAGAAAAACCATCCCACCTTAGCAATAACTAGAGTTGGTGCCCACTCGTGGAATAGGATGTGCTCAGTCAGATTACTTGCAGAATAGAATATGGATTGGCATATAGGCAAAGGTTACATCAGCATTCATTGGGTCAACTGGGGTATCCAAGAGTGTAAAAATACAAATACCGAAGATAACACCTTAATTAATCAGTTTTGGGATGAGAAATGCAACTGGTATAGATATAAGGTGTATAATTAGTATCCTCATGAAGTGTCTATTAAAGTTCTGCATTTTGAGGAGATTTACCATCTCCGAGATGTTTCTCTTGTATGGAAACCTTGTTCTTAAGGAATTTTTAACATAACATCTGCGTGGAACTTATGCAGACTGAGAAATTCTTCAATGTTTAGCACCAATTTTTACTGTCACCCAAAAATTCCAACTAAGATATTTGTGTTTATGTGGAAGCTCTTAAATAACCTCCTCCCGACTGATGAAAAAGTAAAATCCATTGGTATAAGAGGCCCCTCAAAATGCCACTGTTTCTCTAACCCTTTAGAAGAGACAATAGATCACTTGTTTGAGTCAGTAGAAAAAGCTTCCAAATTTTAGGATCAGATGTCAAAAAAGTATGGAGTTCAGAGAGCTAAAGGCAGTGGAGTTAGAAGTCATATCATTAAATGGTGGATACATGGAGAAAGAAAAGAGGATGATATAAACAAAGTGACCCCTGCAATTATTTGTTGGTGCATTTGGAACCAAACGAACAAAAGTAGATTTGAAAGTAAACAAATGCAATTCCAATCAGTTCTTCTTCACATAAAGCACGGGATAACTCCCATTAAAAAGGTTCATCATTCCTCCATTAAAAAACTCCCAAGTTAAATGGCTGTCTCCTCATTCTGGTGTCCTAAAAATAAATGTGGATGGAAGCTCGATAGGAAATCCTGGTATAGGTGGAGGAGGGGGAGTGTTGAGAAATCATGCAGGAGAATTACTTTGGGCATTCCATAATAATCTAGGGGCTGTTTCAAATATGGAAGCTGAGGCGATAGCTTTGCTCAATGGTTTGGAGTACTATAAAGACTTGAGGGATTATTAGCTTCATAATGAAAGTGATTCAAAGACTTTAGTGGAGATAATAGAAGGCAAAAGCAAATGCCCTTGGAACATAAAATGGACTATTCAAAAAAGAATGATGCTGTTGTCAGATTACAGATATTCAATAGTGCATACATTAAGGGAGGGGAACAAAGTAGCTGACTTCTTGGCAAAGACGGGTAGTAAAGAGGAAAAAAATGTCTTCTCACCAACTGTAAAAGACTTTCCAAAGGAGCTTAAAGGTCTGCTTATAGTTGACAAGTGGGGTTTGCCATACTTTTGTAATGAATAGTAGCTCATGGAGTCTAGTTTCATGTCTTGGTGGCTTAAAATTAGATCTAATATATTCATCCCCTCTAGCTCTTGTAACGGTTCTAAGTTATAAAGAACCTCATTTACAGATTTCTTTCAAGATTTCTCAAAGTATAGGGTTTCATGTATGCCACCTAAAAGAGGTTTTTTCTTCTAAAATAAATTCAAAATAAAGCTTTCGATAAAACTAAAAAAAAGGAAAATTTGAACTTCTAGATATTTTTACAAAGCCTTTTTTACCCTTGTCCATAACGTGTGGGACTCTTTTTTCTTACGTAACAAGATAAAAAAAATTTCCTATAAATTAGACTATACTCGTGAAATCTATTATCAACAAGGAAAAAAATGAAAGAAGAAGAGGATCGGCTTCACGTGTTGCAATGAAAAGTATGTTACTCTCTTTCTTGTCAAATTAGTTTCTTTCAGTTTGTTAAAAAAGTGTGATTTTTGTGTCCATCCCCCGAATTCTTATCTCCATCCTCGTTCTCTTCCGCGAGGGGGGGGGGGGGGGGGGGGGGGGGGGATGAAAGTAGGGGAGAAGAAAAAAAAAGGCCTCGCACCCTCGAATTATTTAGAAGCGCTTCATCCATCGTCGGCATGGTGTGAATGTAAAGATATGGAGTTGCTAGCCAATTTTGCTCAAAACAGGAAAAAGAACATGTCGTCGCCTCGAGAGAGCGGCATAAAGGATAAAATGATGCTTACGAAACCAATAGTTCAATGGTTCGGGGGCTAAGTTACGAAATGATAAGGTGTTAGGCACCCATCCCGCCCTTTCAGTCTCTCATGGACTTATGTTATTGTTTTGCTTTATTTTTGGTGAGATGTGTGTGTGTGAATATATAATGGAGATCGGAATCGCCCAACTCATACCATGGAAGAGATAGAGTGAGGTCATCCAAAGGAATGTTCCCAAAATAATATATACAAAATATGATTTATGCGTTTATGAAAATATTGATCATTATAATGAAACGATAATATGAGTTGGATGAAATGCTACTAAGGATCACAAACATAATATGTATCATGATAATACAAGAATAAGATAAATGTGAAAATGGGGAATTTGGGAAAATTAAAATTTGGAAATTTAGAAAATTGGAAAATGGGGCTCGAGTCTCGGGAGTTAATTCAAAACACCTAAGTAGCGTATAACGACATCAAAGTCCACGTAGTTTTCAGGTGGCCTAGGGGTGTGGTTTATCCCATAAATTCTAACGGAATTTTTTATAGCTGTGTGCGTGTAGAAAATGTATTTTAGTCTTAGAAAAGTGTGATGGATAATTTCGTTTGGAATTTATGGGCGTAACCCTTTTTTTTTATAGAAAATAAAGTATGTGCAATATAACTAATAAAATTGTGAGATGTTAATGTGTATGAACTAAAGGCAAACTAGATTATGAATCTAATTTAATTAATATAAAATTAAGGAATTTAAATAGAGAGAGAAAGATTTGAACCGTCTTTGAAGTTTGTTCTTGATCTTGGATGAACTCCGTTGAAGTTTGAGACAAATGTTGGATGAGAAAGGATGAGATTTTGATAAATTGGGTATGAAAAGGATGGGTATGTAAGATTGAATGGAATTTCACATGAGGAATCTTCACTAATTGTAACAGAATGTTGCTTAGATCACTGATGCTGATGGATTTGAGGTGTACTTTGGGAGTGAGGCCATGCCCTCTAAGGTCAGGGTTAGTGCCGATCGACATGGTTCCAGCCTTACCAATCGGCAAGTAACCCTAGGCACTACCAATTGACAGGGAGTTGGACTTGCCAATCGGCAGTGTCATGCAGATTATTTTGGAGCAACGGTCGTAGAACACAATCCATTGATCCAAATCGTGCACATAGCATACCTTTACAAATATAATTCAAAGACCTTTGAAAGTCCTTTAGACTGCTCCCGATTCTGTGAGTTTATTTTAGGTCAAATGTTGATCGAAAGCGCAAGTCGATCCTTTTTCGGGTGAAAATGGATCGTTCGTCTGAACAGTAAGTTAGAATATTCCACAGGGCGGACCGTTGGAAAGGTTCAGTGATGTACTTCAAAATTCCAAAGATATTTGCTCGGTTCGAAAAGTTGAACATGGTCAAATGGGGACCAGAAGCTCCCAGTGACCTCTCGGAGTAAAACGGATCGTTTGTTCGAACCGTAAGTCAGAATCATACATAAGGCAGACTGTTGGAAAGGTTATTCATTTGTCTTTAAAGATTCATTCAGTCTTGTTCAAGCTGAAGAGTTTACCCTGGTCAAATGGAGTTCGGGAGCGCCCAGTGGCGTCTAGATTAATTTTTGGGAAAAAACGGATCGTTCGTATTAACGATTATGTTGTTTCTCACATGGGGTGGACCTTTGTAAGGGGGTTTTAGTGATCTTCAAAGATTCAAATAGATTTTTCTTTGATGATGAAGTTGAGTGTGGTCAAATAGGGGCTCGAAAGTGCTCGATGGCCTTCAGATCGATTTTTAATAGCAAAATGGTTCATTCGTTTGAGTTGTTATACCGATTAGTTCACGGGGGTATACCATTGAAAAAGGGATTCAGTACCCTTCGAAGATTCATTAATATTTTGTTCTGACAATAGATTTGATAAAAGTAAAATAGGGACCAAGAGCGAATGATGGCCTCTAGATCAGTACTCGGAGTATGACCTAGGGTTTGTAGTGAAATGTGGGAGGTGCTAGGTTTCTAAGGAGAGACTTAGTGGGTCCTAGCATATGGTGTCTATAGATACCCTCGACAAGTGAGGTTGTAACAAGTGAAAGTCATCAAATAGACAACACAAGATGGTTAGGAAAGAGGTCGATTTTGTGGACTTAAGGAATGATGATGACCGATTCAGAGGGTCGCGAGGATGATCGATTTAAAGGGTCGAGGCCAATTTAGAGGACCTAAGGTAATGTTGGGGATGGAAGATTCTACAGGCTGAGGTTAATTCTGAGGACCTATAGTAAGGAGCGACTAATTTTGAGGGTCAAAGCCAATTCTGAGGGCTTAAGATGGGAACGACCAATTCTGCGGGTCGAAATCAATTTTAAGGGCTTAAGTAGGAGTGACCAATTATGCGGCTCAAAGCCAATTGTGAGGGAATTAGTAGGGGTGAACAATTTCTATGGTTGAGGTCAATTCTGAGGACCCTAAGTTGAAATGACCAATTCAGCAGGTCGAAGCCAATTCCGAGGGCTTAAGTGGAAGCTACCAATTCTGCGGGTCGAAGCCAATTTTCAAGGGAATTAGGTCTAGTGACCAATTCTACAGGTCTAAGACAGTTCTAAGGGATTTATTTTTAGCGACCATTTCTGCAGGTCTAAGACAGTTCTAAGGACTTTAGTAGGGGTGACCAATCCTGCGGGTCAAAGTCAATTCTGAGGGCTTGAGTTATAGCGTGAAATTCCGAGGGTCAAAGCCAATTCCGAGGGCTTAAGTAGAGATGACCAATTTCGAGGGTTAAAGAAAATTCTGAGGGCTTAAGATATAGGTGACCAGTTTTATGGATAAAAAAAATTGAGGTCTTGAGTTGTAGCGACCAATTCTGGAGGTCGAAGCCAATTTTGAGGGCTTTAGTTATAGAGACCAATTCTGTAGGTCGAAGACAATTTTGAGGGCTTTAGTTGTAGAGATCAATTCTAAAGGTTGAAGAAAATTCTAAGGTCTTTAGTAGAGATGACCAATTATGAAGGTCAAAGCCAATTTCGAGGGCTTAAGATAGAGGTGACCAATTCTGCGGGTCAAAGCCTATTATAAGGGCTTGAGTTGTAACGACCAATACTGAGGGTCAAAGCCAATTCCGAGGGCTAAAGTTGAATATTTATTTGGGGAAATTATGTTGGGGAAATTATCTTGTGGTTCCATCAGGAATTTTAGGGAAACAGCTGATCTTGAGTTTTTTTTTTGGATCCCATAGGAATTTTAGGGAAGCATTTAATATTGACCTTTTTTGGTTGCACTGAGGAAGAAGAATTAATTTAAGGATTAAACTTTTCCTTGTTGGGAAATTTTGTGGTGTCCTTTGGAGACGTTGTTGGGGAGATATCCAATTGATTTTGATAGTTTCGCTGGGGAGGTAAGAGTTTCGTTGGGAAAATGAGTGCGGTAAAAATTCTTTTCATTGTGAAAAAGGTTCTAAATATTCATTTGGATTTTTCAGGGAATTTCTTTGTATTTTTTGGCATTTTTATACTAAATTTTTATGGTGTGAACCGGCCGATATGGTGTGAGAGGTTCCAAATGATAGTGGCATGGTCTTTTGGGGTACCTTGAGAAGGGTAGGGATAGTGTCGATCGGTATGTTATTGGGAGCTACTGATTGGCATGGCCCTTAGCCTCCTATAAAAAGGGGTCGGGTTTCCTCATGTTTCACAACTTCCAGACTTGCTCTCTTTGACTATTTCCTTCTGCAAAACTGTTTTAGCATTCTAAAACCAAGACATGGCTGATTACTTAAGTAGCGATACACACATGGTGTGGCTAAATGTTGATGACTATGCAAACCTAGAATTGCAGGCTGGGGTACCCCCCTTGCGCTGGGCAGTGAAAATGATTTTGACTCATTTGTCCTAGTTGTTGATGAGCGAACCCTCTTATAGGAGTCGATGCGTCATCATTATTCTAAGGTGGTGAACCCTGGCAGTTATGTATGTTTTGATGACCTTTGGTATTGTTTTCTTCTTTCTTGTTGATATTACCTTTATTCTTTGAATTTTTATAAGGGTTTTTCCTTTTTGATAGTATGATATCTATATGACAAGCCTGAGGTCTCGAGGGAAGAAGGGGATAAGGATATCAGGGAGCACCTTTTGTCGGTGGTGCATTGGGTGGTGTTATTAGTCGGCTTTGGGAGATTGGCGTCTGCACTGGATGAGATGCCTTGTTCTATGGCTCTTCTTTGCGCTCTGGGGGAGAGGTGGTGGGACACCCCCCACACCATGTAATTTGGTTTCGTTGAGATGATGATGACTTCTATAGACGTACACCATCTATTGGGGCTAGACTACGGGGTGGGGGGGGGTGTAGATAGATGTGGACCGGACCTTGTGGGTGAAGGTGGCGTTAAGTGATGTGGGGAGGATTGTCTGTAGGGACATTATTCGTTTGTCCATTTTGAGGGAGTTATTGCTTAGTCGGAAGATTTATGAGGATGATGGGTGGTAGGTGTGGCAGATGGCTCATTTTTTATTCTGCTTTTGTTGGGAGGTTTCTTAGCGACGACGAGTGGAGACGTCATCCACTTATGGTTTTGCCATTCTTGAGGGTATTTCCAAATGTCCCTCTTTTTGACTGGGGGAGCCTGAATTTAGAGACCCTTTATTTCGTTTTGGATTCATTCACTCGGTGGTGCTGATAAACCTTTACTAGATTTACGTATCTTCTGGAGGTATTATTTATTTTGTGAATTTTCTTTTATGCATTACTCTTAATTTCTTGATTGTTGACTCTTTTCCTTTGAAGGCATAGTTCTATGAGGTGAGTGGTCTTAACACCCAATTGATATCTTTGTAGAACGAATCTGTTCAGGACTTTTTACGGATGTACCGGTGGCAGAAGTCCAATTGGCACTCGAGGAAGTCTCTCTCTTTGGAGGTGGTGCATCAGATCTTGAAGGGCATGATGAGTAATAGGGTAAATCTTTCTTTCTTTTCTTGAGATTATTTTTCCTTTATGATATTTTTCAATATTGATTCTCTAATGGTCATTTTGTAGATGAACTTTTATCCCTAAGGGACTGCCATCCAACATACGGGGTTTACTTGGTGAAACGCGCAACTACGGCGTCTACTAGAGCATGAGTTAGGCTACTCCTGGTATCTAGGAGAGAGATTCACTTGTAAGGTGGTGGGGTAAGAGGTAATGGTTCCACCTGTGATCCCCCCATTATATATGAGGTAAGAACAAGAGATGTCAGATGTTTCGAGGACTGCGACGATGATAGGCGAGCCTTACTTGGATTTAATGTCGATCTGGTTGATGCCGCCCAGCATATGTGACGCGATGCCTCTCCCCTTCGTGGGTTCGAGTTAATTAGTGGGGTTTTCCCATAGACCAAGTGGTGCATCAACATCGGTTGTGACGACGACCTAAGAGGTTCCCTCTGTGCGATTGGCTCCTCCTTCTTATAATATCCGATGGGTTGACAGAGGGTCAACGCATATGCTTCTCCATACTATGCTTCACACATCCATATTCCTTATCTTTTGCATTCTTCTTGCTTCTTATACCATCACATTGCGATATCTCTCTCCCCTAATGTGTTGAATTTTCTACCAACCTCAAAACTTTGGAATCGATGTGCTCATATAATGTTAGCTACAATGCTTTCAACATGCATCGAATTTCTTTATGGCATAACCGACCTATAGAGTAGAACATGCTGATGGTAGTAGTGGGATTCTGGTACCCTGAAGACCATATTTTTTTCTTTCGATTTGACAACATCTGACCGACCTATGAATAGTTCCTTACCATGTTGGGGATAAATCCCAATGTTGCTGTAGCTATGCCTAAATTTTTCCAGTCCCTTAGGGAGTTGGTGGTGAGACTTATCCTTATCTCTCCTTTGGCGTCTAGGCCACATGTTGTATGAGGAATGATTTTCCTTCCTATTGTGTGCATTTGCAGGATGTTGGCTATGATGGAGTCGTCATTCTGCACTTGATTTCAAAGCTGTTGTTAGAGACTGAAGAACTATTGGTAGACCCCCAACTTGTAGCTATTTCTTCTTGGATGTTGTACCATAGTAATCCTGCAATGGTGACACTAACGGAGACTCTAGATGCCCGGCAGGAAGGTCATTCTTACTTCTTGAGGGGTAGCCCCATAATCTTGTTAATGTGGATGTTGGAGATATTACATATGGCGGTCCCTCTTGTATGTCCCTTAGAGGCTGTGCTAAACTTATTTTCTTCCTACTTTATTAGCGTAGGCCTCAACATCGAGAGCTAGGAGAACTATTTTATGGAGCACGGGGCTCGAGGCTTGCGTTCGTCAGTGCCTTGGTGGGGGGAGCTGATTCCCATTCTAGAAATGGGGGAATAACAGTATGTTGGGTTAGTTAGCCTCAGGTAAACTTCTTTCTATTTTCCCTAGCGGCTCTTGTGCCAATTTGGCTGGGAGCAGATTGTGCCGCCTCAGACACTAGACTTCTTTACTGTAGAGGATTTGATAGAGAGTTTTCGCATGAGACTGGGCTCTCTATGGGTGAATCGTCGACCATTGACACATCCTTCCCAGTCTGGCATGTCTTAAGGGACTACATGAAGTGGTTGTGGAGGAGGGTAGTTGCCAAGATGTTGGCTGTGGAGACTAGGCAAAGGTGGTTTGCCATATCTGAAACTATGGAGGGAGATGTTGATGTTTTCCTCAGGCTGGTCTGGGTTTACCATTCCATGGAGTGTCTGTAGCATTCTATTTAAGCAGGGGAGGATTGGGGACCCCAGGATGTGGATGATGATGGGGACGATTCCTCAGGCAACTACGGGTAGGATCCTTAGGGAGTTATCTATGAAGCTTTTATGCTGGTGTTTGTTTATGCATGGGAATAAATTTGGGATGTTTTTTTAGGAGTAGTTGGTTTCTGTTTTTTCTTTTGTTTTTGGAAAGTAGGGTTATGTTGTCTCAGAAAGTTGTTTGACGCTCTATGCTGATGTTACGAAATTTTTCGTCATTAAAATAAAGAAAATCTTAATTATATTGCTATGCTTCTTGATGAGTGTTTGTATTTGAATTATCTATACCAGTCGCTAACTCATATATAATCCTTTTGTTCATATATATATATGTGTTAAAATGATCTGCCATTCTCGGCGATAAGAAAAGAATAAAATTTTGTGAAAAAGAAAGGGGTCATGCTCACGTAAAGCGTATGAGATGCCTACGTACCTTTGGGGTTTTAAATTTTTTTTAAGTTTCATGTTTTAAAGTAAAAAGATTTTTAGAGGATCAGGACCCATATAGTTCTGAATAGAGGGAAATAAAGAATTTTTTTTAGAATAGAAGGGAGATGAGAAGAGTCGTAACGAGTCAAGATTTTAAACTAAGGGTAGAATTTCTTGAGAAAGTCTAGGTTGAATGGATGGGATATCTCTTCCCCATCGAGGTTGGTGATAATAGCAGTGCCGCCAGATTGGATCTTATTCATAATGTAGAGGACATTCTAATTGACCTTGAATTTCCCTCTCGGGTCCAAGATGGGTTCTATAATTTCTTTAAGGACTAAATCCCCTTCTTGGACACCAAAGTCCTTGACTCTGTTATTGAATGATCGTGATATTCGATGATGGTACCCTTTTATGTGATACGTAGCCTTAGGTATCCTTTTGTCCAGGAGTGACAGCTCGTCAAGGCAGATTTGATGCCAATCTTCCTCACTGACTTTTCTTTCAAGCATGATGCGTAGTGAAGGAAATTCTAGATGCACGGGTAGTACTGCTTCCATGCCGTATACTAGAGAGTAAAGGGTAGCCCCAGTAGATGCTCGAACTGAAGTGTGGTATACCTAAAGGGTGTAAGGTATCCGGTCAGCCTAATATCGGTAACTCTTAATCATTTTGCTGATGATTGCTTTTAGGTTCTTATTGGCATCTTCGACTCTACCATTGGTTTGCAATCGGTAGGGAGAAGATTTGTCCCTCTGAATCCCATACTCATCGACCACTTTTATGACTTTTTCTTCAAAATACAACCCGTTATCTGACACTAGCTCATGTGGGATCCCATATCGGTAAATGATATTTTTTCAAATGAACTTGGCCACCTTTTGGCATTCATAACTGTGTCTGACTCGACTTGAACCCATTTAGTGAAGTGGTAAATGGCAACCAAGATGAATTAATTCCGCTTGTATGCTTTGGGTGTAAGTTTCACCATGATGTCGATGCACCAGGTGGAGAATAGCCACAGATAATTCATCTTGTAAAATTCTCATGGAGGCAAGTGCTGGAGGTTGAAAAATTATTAGCATTTAAACATCTTTGAACATAGGCGGTGCAATTTGGAACCATGATAGTCTGGTAGTAGCCCTATCAAATTATTTTCTTGGCAAGCATATGACCATTCATGTGGGGTCCGCACTCCCCTCTGTTGATTTTCTGCATCATCTTAACAATATCAACCCCTGCAAAGCAGTGTAAATGGGAGTCATCAAAATTTATCTTTAATAGTGCTTTATCACAAACAATATACTGGGCAACTAGTTTGCAGAGGGTTGCTTGGTCTTGCTTGTTGGAATATTGGGGATACCTACCATGCTTGAGGAGGTGCTAAATATCATAGTAGCAGTAATCAGTTATATCAAGATCTTCTTCTATGATGAGTTGAATGTGGTAGCAGTGGATAGGTTTAGCTTGATTTCAGACCAGGAAGGGGGCCATCGTTATTCATTTGGGATGCCAATCATGGAGGATAAGAAAGCAAGGGAATCGCCTAAGTTATTCTTTTCTTGGGTCAGGTAGTGGAATGTGATATCTTTGAATTAAAAGGCCAGTTCTTCTTGGTGGGCATGGAAAGGTAAGAGCTTCTCATCCTTGACTTTTTATCTTCTAAGTACTTGACTGATGGTGAGGGTTGAATCCCCATAGACATCTAGGTAACAAATTCCTTTTTTAAGAGAAGTTTTAGTCCTACCATGCATGCCTTGTATTCAATCATGTTGTTGGTGTAGGGAAAATCTAGCTTGATGGCAACGGGAGTGTGAGAGTCATCAGGGGAAATTAGGAGTATCCTAACGCCATACACTTTCTTATTGGCGACGCCATCAAAAAACATTTTCCATCGAAGTTCTTCTTGGTAGGTACAAAAGATATTCTCATCTGAGAATATGAAAATCCAAACATTTATTTCTTTTATAGGGTAGTTAGTGAGGAAGTCAGAGATGGATCTTCCTTTCACGTCTTCCTGTTTGGCATATATAGTATCAAATTCGGCTAGAAGAATCAACCATCGATCCATTCGTCTAGAAAGTGTAGGCTTTTCTAGTAGGTACTTAATAAGATCCATTTGGGATATGAGCTTGATGGGAAAGGAGAGCATGTAATGCTGTAGTTTTTGGGTAACCAAGACAAGGGCGACACATGCTTTCTCCAAGGCAGTGTAATTAACTTTGTACCCGACCAACTTGTGAATGGCGTAGTATACGACTCTCTCTTTATGAGATTTTATGAGGTATTGGGATATCAAAGCCCTAACTACGGTGTCTGTTACGGTCAGGTATAGGAGAAGGGGATGACCAGACTGCAGTGGTATGTGTACCTAAGGTCGAGTTAGGTATTGCTTGATTTGGTAAAATGATTATTGGAAAGACTCGTTCTAAATCTTGGTGGAATCCATTCGGAGGAGTTTAAAGATGGGTTCACAGATAGAAGTCAATTGGATGATGAACCGACTAATATACTATAATTTTCCAAGGAATACTAAGACTTCCTTTTCCGTTCAGGGTGGTGGTATTTTGATTATGTCTTTCATTTTGGCGAGATCAACTTCTATACCTTTCTCACTGACCATGTATCCCAATATCTTTCCTTTGGTAGTGCCGAAGACACATTTTTGTGGATTAAGCTGCATATGATATTGTCGTAGTCGCTCGAAGAACATTCGGAGAGCGAGAACATGACCTTCCCTAGTCTTAGACTTAATACTCACATCATCCACATAGACCTCGACTCCTTTGTGTATCAGATCATGCAATATAGTTGTGGTATCCCTCTGGTAGGTAGCCCCTATATTTTCTTTAGACCAAATGGCATAACGGTGTAATAAAAGGTTCCCCAAAGGGTGATGAATGTGAGTTTCTCTGGATGATTTGGGTGCATATTGATCTAGTTATATCCGTCAAACCCATCAACGAATGACTTAAGAGCGTGACAGAGTGTGTTGTCCATAATTATATCAATATTGGGTAGAAGGTGATCATCCTTTGGAGAAGCCTTGTTCATGTTTTTATAGTCAAAATATATGCAAATCATTCATCCTGATTTTTTTATAAGTATGATATTGGTTAGCCATGTCGGATATTCAATCACACAAATGAAACCCACTTTCAACTGTTTGGCCACCTCTTCCTAAACCTCAAGTGAGCATTTAGTGAGGAGCTTTTGTAATTTTTATTTGACGAATTTGCATTCTGGGAGAGTTCGAATCTCGTGCTGAGCGATCTCGGAATCAATGCCGAGCATGTCATCGTAGGACCAAGCAAAGATGTCCATAAATTCCATTAGTAATTCTTCGAGTTGTGCGTTCTCATGCTCATTAATGGTATCCCCTATCCTAATCTCGTGCATTTGACTACTAGAACCTAGATTAATAACAACAGTTTCATCTTTATTAACTTGAACACGACTATGTTATTTGTTATTAACCTTATTAAGATCAGTTAAGAATTATCCATTTGCAAACTCATCATCATTAAGAGTTTGATTAGAATTAAGATAATTAATGTAAGGCACGACAAGATACTCAAAATCTTCATTTATTTCATTGTTAGGAAATATAACATTGAGAACCTCATCAAAGGAGGTCTCGATTATATCATAATAGGGAGGAATAACAAAAGAAGAGGAAATGGGATAAACATCAGAGTTGGGTTTATCTTAATAGGTGGAATAGGTATAACATTCCAGTTAAGGAGAGGTGCATCAGTAGTTTTGATCAAGCGGGATGAATCTGGTGATGTACCGTCTGAGTGGACTATTTAGAGTGTCAGTCCCAGTGTCTACTGAACCCTTATACTTTTGACTCACTTGAGTCTATATTGTATAAGTGCTCATCTAGTTTGAAAATTGTGATAAAATTATGTCCTCCCTATAAACCAAAGAACCTCAGAAATTGGTTTGCTACTTCATCTCTCTATCTTGTAGTGATCAAGAAAAAATTTCCAACACTCACACACAGTAGAATTTATTTAATTCACTTCATACTGCATAATAATGTGTGTACATATGTTGAGTGTGTTTAAATCCCTAAGTTAGAATTTTAATAATTTTTTGGGATTTTATAAACACTTGTTAAAGAAGGTTTTCTTAATTAAAACTTGATTTATAAGTTTTTGTGGTCAATCTGTAAATATACTTTGTTGGGTATATTGGCCTAATGTTACCTTGGGTAGAATCCGAAAGCGGAGTAAACCTTAGGGTGTGGTTTCATATCCTTTATTTGGCCAACACCTGTGTTCATCTGATTGGATGTGATTGTGTTTCTTTACTGAGTAATAAACATGTATGTTTTTAACCCTTGGATCATTGGTTATCGACGATCTGCATGTTGTCTTGGTGAATTCACGTACAACATTTTAAACCAATCAGGTATCGTTTAAGCACCGCGTTCTTAGAACCCTTCGATCAAAGTCAATTTAACTTGACTTAATCCTGGCCCTTGGTTTTGATCCAGTCTCTCGAACCTTCTCTTCACACTATAAAAGGAAACCTAATCTCAGACTTCGAAGACTTTTGCCATTTTCAATTTTCTGAGAAATAGAGAGAGAAGAGAGAAACCGGAGAGAGAGAGAGAGTTAGAAACCCTAACCTTGTTCGTCAAAACCTCTTCAATCCAAAATCAAACACTTTTTCAAAACTCCTTCATATCCAAAACACTACCCTGAGTGTTCTTGAGTGTTTAAGAGTTTGAGTTGAGTTTGTAATTGTTGTTGTAACCTCTTGTTCGTTAGATCTTGTTTTCAACTTAAACTATTACTTAGATCTATTTCTGATTTCATAGAAATTTCAGATCTGAGTTATTCATGTTACATTACACTTAGTTTCATTCTTTATTTCTCATCTTGAGAAATATATTGTTGATTATTTTCTATAAAACGTTTGCTTACTTTGAAATCAACAATAAATGCTTTCTGTTTCTAGTTCTTGTAAAACTAAACCTTTGACCTAGTTTGGAATCACACTTGGAGGTTTTCAATCTCGAAAAACTTTTCTAAATTCTGAGATTGATTAAGACCTTGTCTGTCTTCTTAGCAAGGTATCCGTGGATTATGGGATTGATTTAAAGGTCAAATAAGGTTAAATGTTTTGTAAGAAGAAAGAAAAAGAAAAGATCACAGCATATAGTGTTACTGTAATTTGTTAGGACTGTTTGTACTTAATAAGTGTGTGTGTGTGCATGCATGTGTTAGAGAGCACCTCCACAAACACTTTCACCCTACAACACGAAAAGTGTTTGTAATAAGATCTTGTGAACAAGAGTCGACGTAAAGTGCTGGAAAAAATCAGAAGTTAACAAACTGGGGGAACTACATCTACAATCAGAACTTCAGAGAAGTTATAAGGACACCAGAGGGTACATTCATAAACTTATATAGGTCTGAGTTGTTTGCATGTTAGTTATATAGTTTGTAACTCACAAATTTGTTTTAGTGAATTTTTCATTTTACTCCGTAGAGGGAGTCGTGGATGTTTCCTCAATTGGTGAGGTTTTACCACGTAAAAACATCGTGAACATAATCTTTCTACATCTCCTCATCTCATTCTTGGTTGTGCTGAGTTTAAATTTTTTTAAACTACATTATAAACCTGTTATTCAAATTTTGAATAGATCTCGTACATACTGATTTGTTAAACACATCTTGTGTTCAAATAGTTTGGTTTTTACGAAAAGGGTTTCTTAAAAAAACAGATCGGAGTTACTTAAATAGTTTATTTTTAATAAATGTCTTTAGTAACATATTTTTCATCTACAAGTTGAATGAATACTTGGAGTCACTTCCCTCGAAATCTCTGGTATCAGCTATGGTCTTATGTTTGAGTGGTTACGCATGATGTTGGGAATTTTTGGCATATAAGCAGTTGTCTTGGAAAAATATCTCCATTCTTGGATTCATCTTCTTGTCCACATAATCATACCATGGTTGGAGAAAGCTGCAAAACGGTAAATATTCACCCTCCCTAATGAATCTTCCATTCAAGGAATCTCTTGAGATCGTCTTGGCGCTTTCTTTCCTTCTCTTTAGCTGAGGTTGGCAGATCATTTTGAGTTCTTCTGTTGATGGTCGATATCCCAAACTGCAAGGAGGAAAATCTTTCTTTAACCTAATGGGTTCAAGTACCCTTTCTATCGTCGTCTCAGCCCCAATGTGGGCATGAAGTGCATGTTTTTTAACATATCATTGGCCCCATGTTGTATCTCAAGTAATGGATTACTAGTACTTGCATTCTCGACATTGTCGTCATCACCCAAGATGGTGATGACCTGCCCATTGGCGAAGAACTTCAATTTTTGATGAAGGGAAAAAGACACGCCCTTGATACTATGGAGCCATGGTCATCCAAGAAATAGATTAAAATAAGATGGGATGTCGATGACTTGGAATTCATCAACAAAAACTTATTGATTCAACCCCTATAATAAGATTTATAGACCCATCACTTCCCGATGGGTATTATGATAAGCACGTACCACGACAGAGGTTCAATCAAGGTTGCTCACTTTTAATCCTAACAAATTGAAAGTCTTTAATGGGAAAATATTAAGAGCTAATCCATTATCAATAAGAGAGAGCGGGACAGACTTTCCCATGGCTTCGATAGAGATATTGAGACCATAATTGTGGTTTGGTCCAATCTTAGGGATTTCTTCTTCGGTTAAAGAGATCATTCTAGTAAAGTTTAGGGATCCTACCAAATTGACTACTTCGTATGGCATGGTGGAAGGAAGGAATGTGGGTCTAATGAGTATCTTGATAAAGGCATTTCGGTGCAGTTGAGAAGACATAAAAGCCCTCACAAAGTGATATTATCTTAGGGCGTACTCAAATGATCTAGGATTTGTCTCTCCTCGAGGGTCATTTCTGGCATAGGAAGATTCTTAAGACCTTTTACTTTGTCGATCGAAGATGGTTGCAGGTTTGGAACTTGGTAATGCTTCCGTGACCTGGTAATATGGTTCATAGAATATGGGAGAAATATAAATCCCATGTACTCATCTATCTAGGGTTATTCAACCACCTTGTTGATTTCTCCTAATAGCTCCTCAAGTGATATCATTCACCATATGGTGACAATCGGGCTAGTCTTTTTTGGACATTATTCTTAATCTGAATCATCGATTTTGTCCCCCCATTCGGTGGCAATGACCTTATCCTTATAAGAAAAGTCAACACACTCTGCAACCTCAACAATATCTTTGTATAGATCTTCCCATTTGACGGGGAGATGCACAAGTGAAGGGACCAGGTTACCTTGTATCTTTAAAGTATCAAGTAGCTTGGATATACTGCAAATATCACTGGTCTATCGGAATAAGTTTGTCATGATGTGGACCACATCATCTAAACTGACTTCATCGGTAGGTCTCATTCATGTATCCGACTCTCGAGCCTATTTCTGAGCTTCTAAGAATAGTGCACTAAATCTCTGGTAGTCAATGGTCATCTTGGAGAGAAATATTATCTCGAACTCTAGAAGTTCATTCAACATTATTGATAATTCCATATCTTTCCATTTGAAGCAGGTATGAACAGTAATGCATGCTCTTGTAAGGAATGACAGAGCCTGATTGACAAAAACTGGTAGGATGTAAGAGAAAATATAGGTAAACTTGGAGTGGTTTAGGAGAATATATGGGAATGATGTATGATTTACTTGGTATGATCTGGGTATATGGATAAATTTTGGGTCTTCTACTAGGAATATCGAATTTGTATAGTTTGGAAATGGATTGTGGGTAGTGTTTGGTTTAGGATTGGCTGGTGAGGTGATGATAACTCGATCAATCAGACCTTGGATCACATTTTGAAGGTGTAAATGTTGGTTCATGGTATGGCCAAAAGTTTGGTGAAAGTTACTATGGGCATCTGGTTTGAAATTTTTAGGAAGTGGGTTTGGAAATGGATGAGGGTCCTATGGCTTAATGAGATTCCGACTTAAAAGGTCCTGGTAAACTTTAGAGAGGGGAGCATGAAGATCACTATATTCCTTCTTGACTAGGTTAGGGAGACTTTTAAGTGCCCATGAAGTGGAAGGCTAAAATATGTTTTTAATGGTTAAGACTGCGGTATTGGCTAGCTTCTCATACTTTCTGGGAGTGAATTATCGAGAGGCTTTCTTTGGTTCAACTTCTATCTTGGAAATAATTTTTTCAATATCCACTCATGCTTCTTGGAGGGATTAACGATGACAGTAGTATTGTCTTCCCATCATCACTCAGACATGGGGTGAGAAGTTCTTCTTCACGATGCTGAATTGTTCCTCTTTGGATTGTCGGTTGTTCATGGTGGATAATTTCTTTCTCCACCTTAATATGAAATCACTAAATGATTCCCCAGGATACTGTTTGAGCAGATATAAATCATGATGGGTAACCTCCAACTCTTAATTATATTTGTACTGTGACATGAACTCACGAGCAACATCTACCCAATTGCGGATCCTGAACTCATTGATAGATAAAAACTAACGGAAAGAGCTATCCCTCAAAGTCTGTTGGAATATTTGGGCCATTATTTCCTCGAAGGAACCTAGTACAGTCATGGCTTGGTGGTAACTTTAGAGATTAACAATTGGAGGTCCACCACCTCTAAATTTATTGATATTGGGCATCTTGAACTTTTTTGACGGCCTTGCTTTAGGTTAAGGAGACACGTGGGTGTAATCCACGTAGTTTCCAGAGATCCTGACTTGATCGAATTTCTTGGTCAACATATTGAGGTCCTCCTTGATGTCGTTCAATTCTTAATCCTTTGGATCAATGGTCATAGGTAGGTTAGACCTTGGCTGGGAAAGCTTCAACATAGGGAGCTTGGCTGGTAGTGGTCATGCTGATATTCCTCGAAAACTCAAATAGGATTGAGTGTGGGCGGACCCATAGAACGAGGGAAGAGGACCTCGGGGTCTTCGGAACAGGAACCTGATTTCGTTGCATCTCATGAACCTCGATTTGGAGTTTTTTAACCTTGGCAGTGAGTTGGGCTACTACTGTAATCAAATTCGACTGCACATTCGGTATTTTATCTCTATTCTCCATAGAAAACGAATGAATTTTGAACTCGATGGAAGAAGCCAGGGAACTGATGGAGCCTCGGGGCGATTCGACGGAAGATCGAAGCCAATATGGAGGCAAGCCAAGGGTCAGGTATGCGATCGGCCTGAGAAGGTGAAAAAATCAAATTTATTTTTAAAAGAGAAGGGGGGGGGGGGATACTATTATTGAAAAAGGAGGGAAATATTTTAGACAGTTTTGGAAAAAAGGGGGACAAAATATTTTTTTGGGTAAAAATGAGGACAAATATTTTTGGTATAAGGAAGGGAAAAATATTTTGGTATTTTTGATAAAAGAGGGAAAAATGTTTTTTTACACTTTTGGTAAAGGAGGAGGAAAAATGAGAGAAAGGGCATGATTATTTATTATTATGTTTATTATGTTCTCACTTATATTAGGTTTACCTAAATGCAAAAGAAATGCCGAATGGGACCTAATCCTGGGAAAATTGAGTTTGAAAAACATGTAAAAATACGGTTGGACTTGTTGTCAAGCTCATGGATAGGGTCCCGTTTAAAAAAAAGGCAAAATCACGTGAAACTTTGGGTGCATGCTGACCCATTATTTTGGCACAGGTTCGGGTGGAAACCTGAGAACTAAATATGAGTGCCCTAGGTTTGATGCCTATATGAGGGTTTACAGTTGCTGGGTTAATTGGAAGGGTTCCCCCCTTTGGCATGACTTCCACGATATACGTCTTGCTTTTGAGGGCAATCACTGCATGTGAACAAAACATTTGATATACATGAGTGTACGTGAATTGCCTCACTATATACCTCATGGAGGTAGTACGTTTGAGAATGAATTTGATAAATTCGAGGTATGTGAATGAGTTCCCTCCAATATAGCTCCCGCCATGACTTCTATCAAGTGGCCTGATACAGGGGGAACCGTCGATATACGTCAAAGGTACTAGGCCAATGGAAGGTGAGAGTCATATGGCTTAGGTTAACTGCGACCTATCAGATCAGCGCCCATCACGAAATGATCCCACAGTTATAAGATAAGAGTGCGCCAGCAATCAATGATTAACTTGTTTAATTATATTCCAACTTTTAATCCCCAAAATCCTAAATCTTGCAACTAAATTGTGACAGACTAAATAAATCAAACCAAGAATGAAAAGTCAATCACAATATGTGGAAAAATCCCTAAAGGGGAAAAACTATTTATTTCTCTTTAGTATATAACTACTTACAATTATAACAAAATACAAGTTTGATGCACGAATACCCACATGCGTCGATTCGTCGTCGATAGCGTTTGCCAGCAAGAGGTCCCATAAGAAGTCCAATATCAGTAGTGGATGAAGACCCTTCTTCTCCACAAGGTTACTCCAAGACGAGTAGAACAATTGTATATAGGGTTTAAAGATTCACACAAATGTTTTGGAAGGATTTGTGAATAAAAAAAGAGCATTAAACCTTAAAAAATGAAGTCTATTTCTGGGCAGAATATTTGCAGAAACGTCAGTGCCAAAAGGTTTGGAAAATGTGTAGAATGACACTGCTTTAAATATAAAAATTGAGGTGGCGCATCGCTTGAACAAAGTAAAGGTGTCGCTCAAACGTCAGGCCACATCGCTCGAACGACTTCGCGCGAGATGGATATGTAGCGTGATCGACCAGCCAATCTCACTTGAACGACGTCAGTGAGATTTTTCACTTCGCTTCTACACTTAGAAAAAAATCTTATTTTGAAGGAAAAATGTTCGAGCCTTTCAAAAATATTTTATAAAAATTTTCCAAATATTTATGTAAATAATAAACACTCCTAATAAATTATTAGTGGGAACGGTTGAAGAGTACATTGCATTTTGCATGGTGCACGTATGAAGATGATGGATGCGTGGATTCAGATCAAGGCCATCGTGGATGATCGTGTTGACGTGCCAAATGTAGTGGTATCAGACATACTAACTGTGATCTAGGACAAAAAGAAAATCCTACATTCTAAGTTAGACATTTATAAAATCACGTCCTTACAAATCTCCCCCTATGTCTATGCCTATACGTAGATGAAAAATTTCAAATTATGCTACCCAAACAAAAACCAAATGACATACAACTTAATATCCCCATTAAACCTAGAAACTATAAATACGAATTGGCATGTCTTCAAACAAACTTCAACATCTTCAAATATCCAACTCTTTAATCTTTCTTTGTCATCATCAAGGTGTGCAAAAGTAATCCTCAATTAAGTACCTAAATACATGACACAAGAAACAATACCCGTGATGCGCAACAATTTGAAATATAATGATAAGCAAAAATAAATATCAATTAAGCTAAAGCAAATCACTATAAAATCAAACAAAATTCTCCCCCATTATTAGTTCTCCCCCTGTTTATGATGTCCCCAAATAGACAAATATGAAGACCACAAAGCAAATGCTAATGGTGAATGTCATAAGGTAATCAAACTTTCTCCATTTGAAATATTCCTAAAAAACATTTCTGACAAATATACAACAAATAATCACACCATGAAAGAACACCAAAACAACCAAGTCGGTGAAACCGAAAATGCAGGGATGTGAACAAATTCGATAGGAAAATAAATACATACAACCATAACATATGTGCACGAATGAATGTTGGATATTATTAACTAATGAATGCACGATGAATGTGGAATTAAAAGAAATTGACTCAATCAAATCAACAAATCAAAGCTCAATGTGATTGCCACACTAATAAGGTCCAAAATGTTGTAACGCTTTTTCATGACTTTCAAGGATGTTCAAACCCATTTTTCATTTCTTTCCATCAAAACTCCCTCATAAATAATTATACATTATATTTTTCTTTTGAGGTGATGAAACTAAAACCTATTGTCCCATTGGATTTCACGACGAGTTAGTTGTGAACTCTCGTAGACCTTTCCCATGATTCACTCATCATATTGTTTTGCAATTAAGTCCTCACGATAAACTATTTTTACATGCACTACTATCTTGTCAAGTTTTATCGCATTTTGGTCATTGTATAGACATAATTGACATAGAAACACTCATACTAATATGTGACAGACAAGTACAATACTCAAATAATACCGCACATGTGTGAAATAAAGGAGATAAGGAGCCAAACATATAGAAGATATCACTAATCACATCTCAAATACTCCAAACAATGAGAAACGTATGGATGAAATGATGTAGCATCTCAAATCACTATCAAATAGTCATGTGGAATATGGAATGAAGTTGTGACTATGGATATATTAAATGTTTATCAATAAATGGTGTAAACATAATGCAAAACACTTTTTGTATTTTTTTTAAAAAAAATTATAAAAAGAAAATCTTTTTGGCTTTTTCTTAAATTTTTTCAAAAGAACAAAATCTTTTTGGATTTTTCAAATTTTCAAAAAAAAAATCAAACAAATAATGATACAATCTAGAGATAAGAATGAGATGATATGAACATGAAAAAATGCATCCTACTCTAGACATGGTGACCACCCCTCAGTCAACTATGTAAATTCCTAAAGACTTCCTAAGACTCTCGAATCTAAGGGAATCAAAAGGCTTAATGAAAATATCAGCTAATTGGAGGTCGTTTGATACAAAACTAAAGGATACGACCTTTTCCTCTACAAGCTCACGGATAAAGTTCTCGTGTATCCTAATGTACTTTGTGCACGACTGCTGGACTCGATTACGAGATATGTGCACCGCGCTCGTGTTATCATGAGAAATACTCAAGGTGTCATGTGATATCCCATAATTATCCAACAGCTGCTTCATCCACAGAAGTTGCGCAATAACTCCTGGCGGCTATGTACTAAGCCTCTGCAGTGGATAAAGAGATCGAGTTTTGCTTCTTTCTCAACCAAGAGACAAGAACAGAAACAAAGAAGAAACACCCACCAGAAATAGACAAGAGAAGAAATAAAGAAGAAACACCCACCAGAAGTGCTCCTAAATCCATCTGCATCCCCGGCCTAATCAGCATTCGAATAGGAAGATAAATGGCCATTAGTATAAAAGGAATACCAAATACCAAGTGAGAGAGTCCCACTCAAGAATTTGATAATACGTTTAAGAGTGAGTAACTGTGACTCTTTAGGGTATGCCTAATATCGTGCATAGACTCCAACACTAAAGGTGATGTCGGGACAACTGGAAGTCAAGTAAAGAAGATAACCTATCATACTTTAATACAAAGTTTTCTCTACGTCCTTGTATGAAGTTTCCTTGCTAAGATTTATGGAGGTACCCATTGGTGTATATACGTGCTTAGCGGAGTCTAGACCAAATTTCTTCACAAGGTCTCTAGCATACTTGGATTGGGAGATGAACATCCCATCATCTAGCTGATGAACCTGGAGACCTAGGAAGAAGGTAAGCTCACCTAACATGATAATTTCAAAGTCACTCTTCATCTCCTCCTCAAAGTGGTGAGCATGATGGGAGCACGTGGATCCAAAGACTATGTCGTCCACATAGACATGGGCAAATAAAATAGCACCGTCATCTCTCCTGATGAACAACGTCATATCAACTTCATCTATCTTGAAGCCACGGGCTAAGAGATAGGAAGTAAGACCATCGTACCAAGCATGTGGTGCTTGCTTCAAACCATATAAGGCTTTCCTCAGATAGTAGACGTGATCAGGGTGCTTAGGATATTTAAACCCTTTTGGTTGTTCCACGTAAACCTCGTCCTATAGAATGCCATTCAAAAAGGCACTCTTAACATCCATATGATAAAACTTGAAGCGCAGATGACATGCGATGGCGAGTAGCAAGCGGACGGACTCTGAAGAGAGCGCTTTTCTTCAAATAAAGGAATTATTTAATTAAACACAATTTTTCAATTAAATCTTAAAAACATGCATCTAGATGATTTATCAAATAAAATAAATCTAGCATGTGACACAACATATCAGGAAAAATCCCCGTAGGGAAAAACCATATTATTTTCACTATAATTTGTAAAGAACGGTTACACGGATTATCATGAAAACAAGTGTGACATACAAAAATACCCGTAGGTGTTGATTTCGATGTCTTCGACTGAAATCTCCCGCAAGAATTCCAGATGGGCAGCAATGAAGAAGATATCGACGTCTCCACAAAATACTCCAAAATGAGTAAGAATAATATCTTGAAGGTTTATAATCCCACTTGATAAATGGGAATTAAGTGTGCATTTATAAGTAAGTTTTAAAGCATAAAAAAACATCTTTAAGAAAAGAAGGTAGAATCTGGGCTGGAATTTGCTCAACATGCTGCAAAAGGAATTTGACCAGCAAATAAGTGGTGACAACATTTAGCATAAAAATCGAGGTCGGCGGCGTCCTTCGAACGACATTGGATGTCGCTTGAACGAGAACACGTGTCGTTCAAACGACATCGCACGAGATGTCTATGTCGTTCGAATGGAAATGACATCTCGTTTGAACGAGCACGCTTTCCAAAAAAGTTCGATTCAGCTTAGAAAAAATTCTGCATTTGATAAAAACTAATTTCAGCCTTTAAAAAATATTTTCTAAAAAATTCCCAAATATTTATGAAAATATAAACAACTCCAATTAATAATTTTACAGATAGTACATCGTGGAGTTATGGGAAACGGTTGAGATGTACGTAGCATGATGGATGCATGGATTCGGATAAAGGCCGTCGAGGATAATCGTGATGACGTGCCGAATGTAGCAGTATCAGACATACAAACTGTGATCTAGGGAAAACACAAAATTCCTAGATTCTACCTGGACATTTATAAAATTATGTCCTTACAAATCTCCCCCTATGTCTATGACGGTACATACATAAAAAATATGAATTATTCAAACTCCCAAAAACAAATGACATATAAGATAATATCCCCATTAAACCCTCAAACTGAGAATATTAAGTGACATGTCTTCAATCAAACTTCAACATCTTCGAATCTTCAACACTTCAGAAACTCCCAAAGCTTTTCTCATCAGGGTGTGCAATCCAATAGATATCAATTTTGAACCTACACACATGAGAAAAAGCAGATACCCGTGACACGCAACACTTTTAAATATAATGATATGCAAAAATCAAAGATCATTTAAGTTTAAGAATATCATTGATAAATCAACATAATTTCTCCCCCATAATTCATTCTCCCCCTTTTTATGATGTCCCCAAATAGACAAACATGAGAAGCATAAATATGAAAAATGTCACAAAAATATCTATTTTTGAATTTTTCAAAATTTTTACTCAAAATATACAACAAAAATGAAAGAATCTCTATTTTTGATTTTTTTTTTCAAATTTTTTTAATTTTTTTTTACACAAAGTATACAATAAGGAATCACACGATGAAAGAACAGAAAAATAACCAAGTCGATGATACCGTAAATGTAGGGGTGTGAACACATTCAATAGGTAAATAAACTCAATCAATCATATGTGCATGATGCATACGTGAACTCCTAAGGAATGAACATCAAAAGTATCCTTAGGTGTAAAAAATGTTGAATTTAGAATACATCGTCTTAATCAAATCAACAAATCAAAGTTAAAGTGATTTCCACACCAATAATGTCCAAAACTATTTAGCACTTTTTCAAGGACATGCAAAACCGTTTAAATTTTCCAACCAAACTCCCTCAGATGTATATTTTCAATAGAGGTGATCTAAATTCTCAAACTTTGGAGAATTGATGGTGAAACCTAATGGCCCATTTTTGGCATGTATTGCTTTTTATTACCTTTAAATTTTTTGGCCTTTTTAACCTCTTTGGACCCTAGATAATAAAATTCCTCAATTTTTTAGGGCCGTTTTAATGGTGGCTTTAGCGCAAAGGATAGATAATTACCTTTCGTAGCCCCTCCCCATTTTTTCAAAATACTACATAATCTCACCAAACGGTTTTTACATGCACACCTATCTTATTAAGTTTTATCACACTTTGTTCGTTTTAAGGATAGAATTGACGTGAAAACACCCAACCAACATGTGATAAGACAAGCACAATAATAAAAAAAAATCCGTGAACGTGTGAAATAAAGGAAATCATGAGTCAACCATGTAGGTAGTAAGACTTAATTACATCTTAATGACTCCAAACATTATAAAGCACAAAGATGACATGCTATATTGTCTCGAAACACTATCAAATAGTCACATGAATAAATGGAATGAAATTGTGACTTGGCTATCTTAAATGCTCATCCATAAAAGGTGTAAATAAAATACAAAAATATTTTTGTTCTTTTCTAATTTAAAAAAAAAAATATACACATGATACAATCTAGCAACAAGAATCATTTTATATGAACATGACAAAGCATCCTATCCTAGACACGGACCAACCCCTTAGTCAACTGTGCAAATCCCTAAAGACTTCCTAAGACCTTCGAATATAAGGGCATCTAAAGGTTTCGTGAAGATATCAGCTAACTGACGGTCAGTGGGTACATAACTCAGGGATATAACTTTCTCCTCCACTAGGTGTCGTATAAAGTGCTTATGTATCCTGATGTGCTTTGTGCGCAAATGCTAGAATGGATTGTGGGATATGTGTATCGTGCTCGTGTTATCACAGGAAATGGTCATGGCGTCCTATGAAATCCCATAATCCTCCATCATTTATTTCATCCACAAGAGTTGCGTGCAATAACTCCCTGTGGCAATGTTCTCAGCCTCTATAGTGGACAACGAGATTGAGTTTTTATTTTTTCTTAACTAGGAGACAAGAGCAGAACCAAAATAAAAACACCCACTAGAACTTCTCTTACAACCATCTACATCCCCAGCCCAATCGGCATCTGAATAGGAGGACAAACAGTCATCGGTATCAAAGCAATACCAAATACCGTATGAGAGAGTCCCACTCACGTATTTGATAATACATTTTAGAGAAAGTAAGTGTGACTCTTTTGGGGATGCCTAATATCGCGCACAAACTCCAACACTAAAGGCTATGTCGGGATGACTGGCAGTCAAGTAAAGAAGACTGCCTATCATACTCCAATACAAGGTTTTCTCTACGTCCTTGCCTGAAGTGTCCTTACTAAGCTTTATATAAGTACTCATTGGTGTACGAGCATGCTTAGTGGAGTATAAACCAAATTTCTTCACTAGGTCTTTAGCATACTTGGATTGGGAGATGAACATCCCATCCTCTAGCAGACGAACATGGAGACCAAGGAAGAAAATAAGCTCACCTACCATGCTCATCTTAAACTCACTTTTCATCTCCTCCTCAAAGTGGTGAGCATGCTGGGAGCATGTGGATCCAAAGACTATGTCATCCACATAGACCAAGGCAACTAAAATAGCACTGCCATCTCTCTTGACGAACTACGTCATATCAACTCCCCCTCTTTTGAAGCCAAGGGCTATGAGATAGGAAGTAAACCTCTCGTACCAAGCATGGGGTGCTTGCTTCAAACCATACAAGGCTTTCCTCAGATAGTAGACGTGATCAGGGTGCGTAGGGTCTCCAAACCCTTTTGGTTTAACCATATAAACCTCCTCTTGTAAAATGCCATTTAAAAAGGCACTCTTGACACCCATCTGATATAACTTGAAGCACAAATGACATGCGATGGCGAGTAGTAAGCGGACAGACTCAAGACTTGTAATAGGAGTAAATGTCTCCCCAAAGTCTACACCCTCAATTTGTGTGTAGCCTTGAGCGACCAACCGAGCCTTATTTCTGATTATGGTACCATTTTTATCCATTTTATGCTTGAAAATCCACCTGGTACCTATCATATTAGTCTCACTAGGTCGGGGGAAAAGTTCCCAGACATTATTCTTTTTAAACTGAAGAAACTCATCCTGCATGGAAGCTATCCAGTGTTCATCTTTGAGTGCTTATTTATGATTCTTGGGCTCGGCTGTGGCCGTGTAGCAAAAATGACCAACAACGTTCTCTAGTTGAGCACGAGTCTTGACCCCTAAAATGGGATTGCCAATAATGGCAGAAGGGTCATGACTCTTACGAGCCCAACCAGGTGTGTCCCCTAACACAGGAGTAGAGTCCACAGAGTGTGGGTGAGGGACAAGTAAGTCGCTTCCAGAAAAGTCCTCATCCTCACACCAAAGGCTAGGATCAATAAAAGTCTAAGGTTCGTCATCTTGCACGGTGATGTTTATTGACTCCATAACCTTATAGCTCTTCAGGTTAAAAACTCGATATGCTCTACTATTTTATGAATATCCTAGCAATATTCCCTCATCGCTTAGGGAGTCAAAAATTCCTAATTGCTCTCTATCATGTAGGATGTAGCATTTACTCCCAAAGACACGGAAATATGCAAGGTTGGGTTTTTTGCCAGTCCACAATTCATAAGGCGTCTTAAGTGTGTGTGGACGTAGGTAGACCCTATTCACCATATGGCATGCAGTAAAAACTGCCTCTGCCCAAAATCTCCTAGCAACCTTACGACCTAGAAGCATAAATCTAGCCATTTCTTGAATCATCCTATTCTTTTTCTCAACAATCCCATTTTGCTGAGGAGTCTTCACAGCAGAAAACTCATGTTTGATTCCTAGGTTGTCACAGTAAAGATCTACCTTTTCTTCCTTAAATTTCGTGCTGTTGTCACTACGTATTATATTAATAGTGACTCCGTGTTGATTTTGCAGGACACGACACTTGGTCGTTAAAAACTCTACAACATCATATTTCTCTCTCAGCAAACCTACAATCGAATATCTGGAGAAATCATCTACCATTATGAGGATATGCCTCTTACCACCCAGACTCTCAGTACGAGTAGGACCCATAAGATCAATGTGAATTAACTCAAGCACACGTGTGGTGGTAATGGAATGCAACTTCCGGTGGGGGCTACGAATTTGTTTTCCCAACTGACAGGGTCCACAAACTATGGAAGTTGGCTTTCCAAGAGATGGTAATCTACGTACTAGGTCCTTTTTAGCTAAACGTGTCAAATATCTTACGTTTACGTGACCTAGACGTTGGTGCCACAGATCAATAGGAGTGATCATAGCGCTGTTGTAGACAAGTGAGGATGTGGGCACAGTCCCATAGCAATTATCTTTTATCTTCACCCCTTACACTAAAAGTTTATCGGATTGATTATAGACATTACACACGTCCCGGTCATACTTTATGGTAAAGTCAGCGTCGTACAGCTAGCTAATGCTGAGAAGGTTTTCCTTCAAACCTTTGACGTACAAAACATTCTGTAGCTTAGGAAATCCTGGTAATACAACTGTACCTCGTCCTACACTGCTAGATTTGCTCCCATCTCCAAAGGTGACTCTACCTTCCTTATAATCCTCTAAGTAGGTAAAAAATGAGACATCACCTGTCATATGTCTGGAGCACTCACTATCAAAATACCACTGTGAGATATTATGTGCTTTGAGAGAGGTATGAACAACAAGGGCCTTTTCGTCTTTCTTAGGTACCCAAGAGGTGGTAACCTTTTGTTTAACCTTGTTTTTCTTAGTTTTAGCCGGGATGTGAAAAGATTTACTGACGGCAAAGATATCCGTCAGAATTCCTCCATCAAACTCTGTGATGTGGGAGATAAAAACTCAACACGCTCCCTTAGACTGGAAAAATCATCAGTATGATGTGGTGGAGTAATAGTACGACGTGTCCTACCCAAACTATAGCAAAACTCCCTGAGGTGGCCTTTTCTTTTGCAGTACGTACAAAAGAACACAATCATAGGCGGACTTCTGTTTGATTTTCTTGCTCGAACACTCCTTCGTGGTTTTTGACGATGGCCATATGGAGTCGTAGTAAACTCAGGAACTGGTCCAGGAGAAATTTGGGACATGGCGTAACCATCATAACCTATTCCCTACCTATCACCAAAACCTAAAGCGGGACCGAGGAGCATATTTCCCATCTTTCTTGATCTGTCCTTGATTTGAACCTTGACGTTTCGTGCTCGCTCAAGATCATGAGTAAGCTGGATAACATGGGCTTCAAGTTTCTTTTGAGTCTTCAGGGAGGAATGGATCTCACTCGTAAGACTAGCCACTTATTTAGTCAAGTACCCATTCTCTTTCTCAAAACCACTCTCTCTCTCTCCAAACAGTCTCTCTCTCTCTCTCTTTAAACAAGCTTTCTTTCTCAATATAGGCGGGCTCTCTTTCTCTCAAGGTAGTGCAGATGGAGGATTCTCTCTCTCGCTTCTTCTAAATCTTCCTTTAAAGCGGTGATCCTAAGAACTAGCGCTTTGTTACGCTTTTTGGTTTTAAATGACTCATTATATAACTTAGCGTAGGCACATTGAAGATTACACTCGTTCTCGCTTGCATCATCCTCCCCCTCACTCACATCGTTCTCACTGTCGAGGAGTCCTTGTGAAGTAGTATCCTCACCTTCGTGAGGAGCACTATAAGTATGACTAGCCACGAATGCGGTGAATTTGCATTCATGCGGTGACTCGTCTCTAGAATCCACCGACTCGACCTCACTGTCGTCACTAAGGGTAGCATTAAAGACAATATTGCCCTTTTCTTTTGCAAGTCTGTTCAGCCTAGTAGCACACTCAAAAGCACTATGACCCTTACCATCTCACTCATAGCATCTCTCATCGTCTTTAGGAGGGTATTTAAAACCTTATTCATTTTTCTTATTTTTCTCAAAAACCTTTTTATCACTAAAAAATTCATTTTTCTTGAATTTGAGAATTTTCTTGAAATGTTTAGCAAGTAGGGACAAATCTTCTAAATCAAAATCACACTCAGAATCTAAAGTTTCTATCTTCATTTTTCTAGATGTCTCAACTCTCTTTCTTGTAGACCCCTCACTTTTTCTAGCATGGGCATTATGTGCAATAACTTTATCTTTAGGTTTGAAGGATTTAGGGAACATATCAATTTCATAAGTTTGTAAGTCTCCTACAAGTTCCTCAAATTTAAGCGTATTTAAATTACCAATAGAATTTAGTACAATGACTTTAGGGATAAAACGCTTAGAGAGTGATCTTAAAATCTTTTTAATAACACTAGCATTAGGAATGTGTTCACCAAGATTAAAACTAGTGCTAATAATATCAGATAACCTAGCATAAAATTCATCAAAACATTTAGTCTCAAGCATGGTGATAGTTTCAAATTGAGTTATTAAATTTTGTTATTCAGATTCTTTCACAGCATTAGTTCCTTCATGGGTAAGTTGCAAAACATGGCATACTTTTTTGACGTGGAGCACGTCATAATCCGTCGGAACTCGTCAGGAGTGACGGATCCAGAAATAACACTTAAACCCTTAGAATTAAAAGATGGCCACTTAAATCCGTCTTCAATCCATTCAGTCACAGATTTTAAATTAGTCACGTTATCAGTAGTGACAGAGGGAGATGTTCACCCTCTTTAAACCAAAATCCAAACACGTTCATCAATGGCTTTTACAGCAGATTTCATACCGGCTTTCCAATAAGCATAGTTTGTCCCATAAAAAACTAGCATTTTATTATATAATTTCTTCATTGAACACGCCCTTTTTCAAAAATCAATTTTTTAGGAAATTGATATCTTAGAAAAAATTTGCGGAAAATTACACGGTATATTGTGTAATTATCTCTGAGACCAATTCTAAGAGTGCGCTTTTGTTCAAATAAAGAGTTAATAGACCAGAAAAAGTACCAAGACATAAGAGGAGAAAAAGCAGATATAGTGGAACAAAGATCTCTATCCCCTAGAGGAACTGAGATTTCAGTCAATGATCAACCAAATACAATGCAGAAGCTGTACTTATCAGAAGGAGAAGAAGAGTATGATTTCCATATTCCAATGATTGAGGAATTATTAACTTTCTCAACATCAGTGGAACAAAAGCTTTCTAAATGCAGAGACAAGAATAAATAATTACCTCGAATACTAAAGACAGCTACCAGTAGTGGAAAAGTAGCAGAAATGCAGAGGAAACAAGATCCGATGTATACTAGAGTCACAAGATCTGTAGCAAGAGGTACCAAATAATCCCAATTCCCTAATCATTAATGTTAAATTTTATAGTCTGGAACATAAGAGGAGTTAGAAAGAAATCAGCAAATAGAATACTCAATAAACTGTGCAGAATTCTTAAAATTCCTTTATTAGCATTGCTAGAGCCAAAAGTCCAAATGGAAAAGTTAGATTCTTTGGTGAAATGGGTTTTCTAAGGTGGAATCAGTAATTGTAATGGGAAAATTTGGCTGCTATGGAGATTTAATATTCAAGCTCAAGTAAAGGTGGAACAGGATCAAATGTTGACTATTCTAATTAATCATCCATATCTGAAAGATCAGGTCTGTGTTTCAGTTGTGTATGCTAAGTGTACTAAAATTGAGAGGAGGCCACTCTGGAATCATATGATTGAAGTAGCAAATGAGATGGTATCAACTCCCCACATTGTAATGGGAGATTTTAATGTAGTAGCTAATCAAGATGAGAAGGTTGGTGGTAATGATGTTGATAATTCACCTATAGGAGAATTTTTACAGGCTATTGATGACAGTGGTCTTAAAGAATTGGGGTATCAAGGGACTAGGTATACCTGGTGTAACAATAGAGGGGATGAAGACCTGATTCTGGCTAGACTTGACTAGGGCTTAATCAATATGCACTGGGAGCTTTGTTATCCCTACTCATCTATTTAGCACTTAAACAAAACAGCCTTGGACCACTCTCCTCTCCTCCTTTCAGTTAAGAATCAAGAAGATGAATTCCACACCGTATTCAAGTTTCTAAATTTCTAGAGTACTCACCCAGATTTTTTGAAGATTATTGCAGAATCTTGGAGTGTTTACACGGATTCTATAGGTTTATGGAATTTCTCAATTAAGCTTAAAAGGCTAAAAGGGGTGCTAAAATCTTGGAGTAAGGAAGCATTTAAGAACGTGAATCAATTAGTGGTGGACTTAGAAGATGAAATATTGCAATTAGAGTTAAACTATGAATTGGTGAGATCAGATGTTAATAGAGAAGCTTTGAATCAAGGAAGGGATAAGCTTCATTGTGCTCTAAAAATGGAGGAAATGTTCTGAAAGAAAAAATCTCCAGTTAAATGGTTGAATATGGGGGACTCAAATACAAAATTCTTTTATGCTAGTACAAAAGAAAAACACCAAAAACTATGGATTCATAGGATAAAAGGGGATAATGGAGCTATTATTGAAGATAAGCAGGGGATTCAAAACCAAATAGTCTAATTTTTTTAAACTCAATTGACTACAGTTCAGTCTTTGTCAGAAGATTTTAATGAAGATTTTATTCCAAAAATCATCTCTGCAAAATCAAATTCAGAGTTATAAAGCTTTGTTTCTAAGGATGAAGTGTGGACAGCTATTGAAAACATGAATTCTGACTCCTCACCTGGTCCTAATGGCTTTGTAGGTTTTTTCTTTAAGAAGTGTTGGAGTATTATAAAGGAGGATTTATGCTCTGCTCTTAATGCTTTCTTTGCAGGTGCAGAATTACCTAAAAGTTGGTCTTCAACATCAATAATCTTGATTCCTAAAGTTAAAAGCCCCAAATCTTATGGTGAGTTTAGGCATATTAGCCTATGAAACTGCTGTTATAAGATTATTTGAAAGATTATATGTTCAAGACTTGCTAAGATGCTTCTTAATATCATATCCCCAAACCAAAGTGGCTTTATTAAAGGGAGATCTGGCCATGATAATGTGATGCTATCTCATGAGATGGTTCACATTATTAAATTGGACATGGAGAAAACTTATGATAGACTTCACTGGGGTTTTCTAATCAAAGTTCTCAGAGGTTTTGGTTTGGGTTTTGGGGAGAGTTTCATAGATTTAATTTGGAGATGCATTTCCAAAAATTGGTTTTCAATTATAATCAATGGTCAATCAGCTGGGTTTTTCAAGTCTAATAGAGTGCTCAGGCAAGGGGATCCAATCTCTCCAAGCATATTTATTATTACAACAGAGTATTTAAGTATAGGTCTGGAGAGAATGGTGGAAACAAGGCTCATTAAGCCTTTCTATATGCCAAGTCGAAGCCCTGTGATTTCTCACCTAGGTTTTGCAGATGATGTTGCTATATTCTGCAGGGGGATAATAGAAGTTTGAATAATGTTATGGCTTTTCTTAATAGCTACTCTTCCACCTCAGGTCAGAAAATTAATTTTTCTCAAAGTTCTATTTCTATTGATGTTAAAAAGTCTATGAGTTTCAAAAGAAAGGTATTTGAAGCTTTGGGGAACTCTAAAAAACTTCCTCTTACATATTTGGGATGCCCTTTATTTAAAGGTAGAAACAAGGTCTTATACTTTGATTCTATTATTTCTTCAATTAGAGGAAAAATAGCAGGATGGAAGTCAAAGTTTCTATCTTTTGGTGAAAGATTTACTCTCATTAAACACGTCTTATCCTCCATGCCTTCACATCTTTTATCTTTTATTAACCCTCCCAAGATGGTGATTAATAAAATCCATATGATGTTAAATAAATTTTGGGACATATACCAAATAGTCCCTCAAACATTTTTTAATACTCATTTAGTCCAAGCCTTTTTTATTTTGCCTCAAAAAGTCCTTTGCCACATATTTTGGAAAGGGAGTGCCGCTGGCGCGGACCTCTAAAAATAAGAGAATATTGAGTGCTTGAGGGACTAAATGGGTTAAACTAAAAATATGTGTCCTTTTTAAAAAATATATATTTATAGTAGGGACTATTAAATAATTGACCCATAAATTTTTTTGGGGGAGGTAATGGTAATGAAGATCGGGGCTGGAAATTTCAATGGAAGAATTGGCCTGCTTTATGCAAAGATCAAAATGAAAGTGGTATGGGTTTTATAGATTTTGGCCTGCTTTCAAGGGAAACTTCTATGAAGAGGTACTACAAATTCAAATTTGAAGCCTCCTCGTGGTCTAGATTCTTCTAAAAAAAATACAATAACTGTCACACTAATTCTAGAGGAGGACCTCATACCTGGAAAAACATGACGCAAGTTGAAGAAGATTGCTTAAATCAAATGGAGATTCAGGATGACAATTTTGTTTGGAAGCCAGAAATTCAGGTAGGTTCTCTCTATCTACTGCATATGATAGTATCAAGATCCACTTCCATCTTCCATAGTTCATTGCAATATTTGGGATGCAAAAATTCCAAAGAAAATTTCTATAAACTAGTGGAAGATAATAAACAATTGCATTCCCACTTATGAAAATATTAAAAAGTTAGGTATTAGAATGGGCTCGAGATGTCACTTATGTAACCAAGGAGAAGAATCTTCAACTCATTTATTCATTAAATGTTCATTTGCTTCAAATTTATGGGATTTCTTTTCAAATTTAATGGGGGTGAAGCTTGATAGGAATAAAATGTCTAAAATTCTTCTTAGTTGGTGGATGCAAGCAGGTAGCTCCGAGTCAGAACATTTCTTGGCCAAATGTATTCCTCTTGTTGTGGTTTGGGAAATATGGAATGCTAGAAACAAATATTTATGTGAAGGAGTAAAATGCAATTTTAGCAGTATTAAGATTCAAATTGTGACCCCGACTTCAAATGTTTGCAAAGGTCTATTGTTTGAAAGAAGAGGTTATGGTTTCTCTCAAGAAATTCAGGAGTTATTTGGTTTGCAATTCAAATCAAAACCAATCAAACTTATTAAACTTAAATGGAATTCTCCAAATGCAGGTAGGTTCAATCTAAACATTGACGAAGCAAGTAAAGGAAATCCAAGCACAGGAGGAATGGGAGGCATAATGAGAAATGCTAAAGGTGACACGGTTTTTTCTTTTGCCAAATAAGAGGAGTATGTTACTAACTCGTCTATGGAACTTAAAAGACTAAGACTTGGGATTAATTTATGTCATGAGAGGAATATTACGAAGATTAATATTGAATCTGATTCTCTTTTTGTGGTGAAGTTCTTTATTTTATTCATGAGATTGTTCAGCCATTTGGAGAGGATTTTTCTCCTATAATTAATAATATGTGTGGGGGTTCCGTCCCTCTTCGCTAAAAAAGAGGAATTATTTAATTAAACACAGTTTTTCAATTAAATCCTAAAAACATGCATCTAGATGATTTATCATATATAAACAACTCCAATTATCCATTTTATGGATAATGCATCGTGGAGTTGTGGGAAACGGTTGAGCAGTATGTATCATGTAGCTTAATGCACAAGTGAATATGATGGATGCATGGATTCAGATAAAGGCCGTCGAGGATGATCGTGATGATGTGTCGAATGTAGCGGTATCAGACATACAAACTCTGATCTACAAAAAATAAAAAATTCCTAGATTCTACCTAGACATTTATAAAATTATGTCCTTACAGATTCAAGCCTCATAACAGGAGTAAATTTATCATCAAAGTCTATAACCTGGATTTGTGTGTGTTCTTGAGCGACCAACCTAGCCATATTTTGGATAATAGTAATAGTCTCATCCACCTTATTCTTATTGATCAACTTGGTACCTATCACATTTATCTCTCTAGGTCGGGGGAGTAGTTCCCATGGATCATTCTTTCTAAACTGAAGCAACTCATCCTACATAGCACATATCCAGTGTTCATCTTTGATTTATTCCTTATAGTTCTTGGGCTCCACTTCGGATGTGTAGAAAACATGACTAACAACGTTCTCTAGATGAAAACGAGTATTAACCCCTAGGGTGGGATTTCCTAGAATAGTATAAGGACATAACTCTTGAGAACCCAAGAAGGAATGTCCCCTAAGTCAGGAATGGGGTCCACTCTAGGTGTGGGAGGCATAATGGGATCATGAATATAAAGTTCATCATCCTCACACAAAAGGTTAGAATCAATGAATGCTGATTCTTCATCTTGAACGGTGATGTTTATTGACTCCATAATCTTAGAGCTACTTACATTAAAAACCCTATATGCTCTACTAGTTGATGAATATCCTAACAATTTTTCCTCATCACTTCGAGAGTCAAACTTTCTAAATTTCTCTCTATCCCGTAGGATGTACCATTTACTCTCCAAGACATGAAAATATGAAAGGTTGGGATTCTTTTCAGTTCATAATTCATAAAGCATCTTAAGTGTGTGGGGACGAAGGTAAACCCTATTCACCCTGTGGCATGTGGTAGATACTACCTCTGCTTAAAATCTCCTAGAAACTCTACGACTTAGAAGCATAGATCTAGCCATCTCTATAATTGTCACATTCTTCCTCTCAACAATTACATTTTGATGAGGACTCTTCATGGTCGAAGACTTATGTTTGATCCCGAGACTATTATAGTAAAGATATACTTTAGATTCCTTATACTCAGTGCCATTATCATTACGTATTCTATTTATAGTGATTCCGTGTTGATTTTGCAGGACAAAACACTTGGTCATAAGAAATTCCACATCATCAAATTTCTTTCTCAGAAAACCTACAATAGAGTAGCGAGAGAATCATCTACCATCACGAGGATATACCTCATACCACCCAAACTCTTAGTACGAGTAAGACCCATAAGATCCATGTGTATCAACTCAAGAACTCGTGTAGTGATAATGGAATTCAACTTCTTGTGGGGATTACGGAATTTCTCTCCCAACTGACACGGTCCACAAACTGCGAAATTCTACTTTCCAAGTGATGGCACAGATCCATAGGAGTGATTGTGGATCCTTTACAGATAAATGTGTATTTGGAAATAATCCCATAGTAATTATCTTTAGTCATCACCCCTTGAAATATAAGTTTATCGGCTTGATAAAAAACATTGCATTTGTTTCCTTCAAACTTTACTGTAAAGTCAGCGTCGTACAGCTGGCAAATGCTGAGTAGGTTTGCTTTCAAACCTTTGACGTTCAAAACATCCTCTAACTTAGGAAATCCTGGTATCTCTATAATACCTCATGTAAGGACACAAATTTCCAATTGAGTCCATATATAGTTTTGGCTCAATTCCGGACAAAAACATTTATTCATAGGATAGTATTTATTTGTAATATTCTCAAGCCTATGAAGTATGTATTAAAGACGTAGCGGCAAAGAATTTAAAGCTTCATCAAAATGCCGGTTTGTGTGCCTCGTTTCTACGTCATCAACTAAGGTTCCATGCTGCCAAGGTATGAATGTAATTATATTTATATAGGATCTTGGAACAATATGTATTGGGTGTTAGGTGTAATAAAAACTGCATTTTATTTTCAGAAAGAATCAAATAGAACTTTAAAATAAGTATATAAAAGTTTCTGGGCCAAAATCGATTTTTACAAACTTTCTGGTCGTTCGTTAGAAATGTTGTTCGAATGAGTTTTTTCGTTCGAACCAGATTTCGTTCGAACGAGTTTTGTCGTTCGAACTAGTTTCGTTCGAACGAGTTTTGCCAACGACCCTAACTGGTCAGTCGTTCGATATGTCGTTCGAACGAATGTTCTCATTCTAACGAGGTATCTAACGAGGTTCTAACGAGCCCAGCCTGGTCGGTCGTTAGAAGTCTCGTTCGAACGAGAATCAAGTTCGTTCGAACGAGATTCCAGCGGGAACAGTTATTTGGCAGTTTTTTGCAGTTTTTCCCCACTTCTCCACTTGGTTTTCAACCAACTTTTTTCATACATTATTATGTGCGGGAAACACATTTTCCAAAGTATCTTTTCCATACCATACAAACTCCTTGAGAGTATTTTGAGACAAAATTTGTTTAAGGAAAAAGATCATGTTTTGAGTGTTATTCTTTCAAAGAAAAATTCATACACACTCTAGTTTACACCCAATTGTGTTTATCCAAGTTTCTATATCTATATCAATTGCTTGGAGTTTTTGGCACCGGTTTTCTCTACTGAATTCAAGAGACGTTTCGGGTTTGCTTCTACACCCCATCACAAAGAAGACTTTTGTTGAGATTCTACCCACACGGAGAAAGGCTCCATGCTTGGGTGACGGTGACCATATAAAGTCCCATCGGTGGATTCCGAGACCGCGGTGGTGTTCCGAGGTTGTCCGCTAGGAAGAGGTTTCTACGAGAAGGAGCGTCGAGGCTTGAGAGGGATCGAGTCAGTCGTTGTAAGTCTATCTGTCTTGTAATTGTAATTCCGTATCTAGTGGACTTGTGGCTAGGGCCGTCCGAGGTTGTTTTCCGTCTTGTGTTTTTCCTCGTACATCTCGGCGTAGTGTGACATTGTTTATTTTATCTTGCTCATCATTTAGAATCCATGCTTTAGGTTTAATTCAAGATAAAATTTGGTTTAATTCTCACACAATATTTAATTTGGGACTTAATTAAATATTGGGTATATTTTTTTTATTCAAGTCATTTGCTAAAATTGGTTTCGCCTAACTTTGGATAATTGATAATTATGACTTAGGCAAATTCTAGGACTTGAATTATGTTTTAATTTGTTTTGAGAAATTAAAACTTGTTGTTATTTTTGAAAGTTGAACCATCACCTGTCTTTCAACGCTTCCACATCATCTCTCTTGTGTTTTATCTAAAAAGGAAATTAATAACTTTGATTTTAATTGAGAAAATCACCATCCGGGGTTACAACTCAATCACCTCATCCTACTATGGTATATTTTCTCCCGTCTCCAAAGGTGACTTTACCTTCCTTCCGTTCCTCTAGGTAGGTAAAAAATGAGACATCACATGTCATTTGCCTGGAGCACCCACTATCGAAAAACCACTGAGAAGTGTCATGTGCTTTAAGAGAAACATAAACAACAAGGCCTTTTGTGTCGAGTTTAGGTACCCAAGATGAGGTAACCTTTTGTTTTCCCTTGTCATTGTTGTCTCTAGTTGAAATATTAGAAGTGTCCGATGATGGCAAAAAATCCGTTAGAACTCTTCCATTAGACTCTCAAAAGTGGCGACTAGAAACTTAACCTACTCTCTAAGACTCAAAAAATTGCTAGTGGCACGTGGTGGAGCATATGTACATCGTGTCCAACCCAAACTATAGCAAAACTCCTTAAGGTGGACCTTTATTGTAGTAGGTAAAGTATTCCACAGGTTGTGGCCGACCTTAGTTTGATTTTCTTGGCCAAACTCTTCTTTGGGGTTTTTAGCGATGGCAATATGGGTTCGTAGTAAACTTAGGAATCGATTACGGTGTCACACGATATGTGGAGGAACCATCAAAACCAATTCCCTTTTCATTAAAACCTAAATCAGGGGTGAGGAACATCTTTTCCATCTTTCCATATCTATCCTCAATCTTTACCTTGACCTCCCTGGCTATCTCAAGGTCATGAGTAAGATGGGAAACCAGGTCTTCAAGTTTCTTTCAAGTGTCCATGGAGGTCTTGAGCCCACTCGTCAGACTTACCACTTGCTTGGTCAAGTCCTCTTTTTCTTTCTCTAAACATCTCTCTCATACAAAACTCTCTCTCTCTCTCTCTACACAAACTCTCTCTCTCTCTCTCTCTCAAGGTAGTGGTAATGGATGACTCTCTCTCTCTTGTATCTCCTAAATCTTTCTCTAAGGAAACTATCCTAAGAGCTAACACTACGTTACACTTTTTAGTTTTAAAATAATCAACTTATAAATCAGTGTGCACGCATTGAAAATCACTCTCACTCTCACATGCAACATCCGTCCCTCACTCACATCGCTTCCACTGTCAAGGTGTCCCTGTATTGTAGCATCCTCACATCGTGAGGTGCACTGTCAGTACTCATATGAATAGCCATGAATGTGGTGAAGTTACATTCATGCGGTGACTCATCTCCATAATCCACCGACTCGACCTCAATGTCATCACTAAGGGGGGCATTTAGAGAAACTTTGACTTTTCTTGACGTCAGAACCTAGTAGGACACTAAAATGCCTTATGAACTCTACCATCACACTCATAACATCTGTTCTCGTCTTTTTTGGGCACGTCCATTCATCCTTCTCATTTTTCTTTTCAAACTTATTTTTCTCGAAATTCTGTTTATCTTTGAAATTACCATTTTTCTTTAAGTTAAGAAATTTCTTGAAATTTTTAGCAAATAAGGCCAAATTCTCTAAGTCAAAATCAAACTCAAAATCAAACAACTCTTCCTCTCTTTTCCTAGAGGATTCACCTCTCTCTGTTGCAGACCCTTCACTCTTCCTAGATTGGGCTTTAAGCGCTACCCCATTATCTTTTGATTTTAACATTTTAGGAAACATGTCAGTTTCATAAGTCTGAAGATCTCTTACAAATTCTTCTAATTTTAGACTACTCAAATTTTCCTAATGAGTTTAGTATAGTGACTTTAGGGATAAAACGGTTAGGCAGTGATCTCAGAATCTTTTTAACTACTTAGCATTTGGAATGTGTTCACCCAAATTTTAACTAGTGTTAATAGTATCATATAAGCGTGCAAAGAATTCATCAAAACACTTAGATTCAAGCACAATGCTTGTCTCAAATTGTGTAGTTATATTTTGTAATTTTGATTCTTTAACAGCATTAGTGCCCTCATGGGTGACTTTAAGAACATCCCATGATTCTTTGGACATGGTACATGTCATGATGCATCCAAACTCATTGCGGGTGACATTTTTAAAATTAGCACTAAACCCACGTGAGTTAAATGTGCTCCATTTAAATTATTCCTTAGTCCAGGTAGTCACAGATTTTAAAGTAGTTACGTTATCTATAGTGATAGTGGGAGGCATCCACTGTAAGGACACAAATTTCCAATTGAGTCCATGTATAGTTTTGTCTCAATTCCGGACAAAAACATTTATTCATAGGTTAGTGATTTATTGTAATACTCTCAAGCCTATGAAGTGTGTGTTGAAGACGTAGCGGCAAAGAATATAAAGCTTCATCAAAATGCCGGTTTGTGTGCCTCGTTTCTACGTCATCATCTAAGGTTCCATGCTCCCAAGGTATGAATGTAATTATATTTATATAGGAGCTTGGAACAATATTTATTGGGTGTTAGGTTTAATAAAAACCATGTTTTACTTTCAGAATAATTTAATTGAAACTTTAAAAATAAAGTACATAAAGTTTCTGGGTCAAAAATTGAATTTATCAAAAATTTCTGGAAGTCGTTCGATGTCTCGTTCGAACGAGTTTTTCGTTCGAACCAGGTTTCGTTCGAACGAGTTTGCCAACGAACCTAAACTGGTCAGTCGTTCGATATGTCGTTCGAACGATTTTTTCATTCTAACGAGGTTTCGTTCGAACGAGTTTGCCAACGACCCTAAACTGGTCAGTCGTTCGATATGTCGTTCGAACGAGTTTGGTCATTCTAACGAGATATCTAACGAGTTTCTAACGAGCCCAGTCTGGTCGCTCGTTAGAAGTCTCGTTCGAACGAGAGTCAAGTTCGTTCGAACGAGATGCCAGGCGGGAACAGTTTTGAGCAGTTTTTGGCAGTTTTCACCCCATTATCCCACTTGCTTCTTAACTGATTTTTTAAGGCTTAATTAAGGATGGGAATCAATTTTGAAGGCGTATCTTTTTCATACCATTCAAACTCCTAGAGAGTGTTTTGAGAGGAAATTTGTTTAAGGAAAAAGATCAAGTTTTGAGTGTTATTCTTTAATGAAAAATCCTACACACTCTAGTGTTTACACCCAATAGTTGTTTATCCAAGTTCTATATACATATCTTTACTTAGAGTTTTGGCACCGGTTTATCTCTATCGAATTCAAGAAGAGAAGTTTTGGTTTGCTTCTACATCCATCAAAGAAGAAGACATTTTGTTGTGATTCTACCCACTTGGAGAAAGGCTCCTTGCTAGGGTGACGGTGACTATATAAAGTCCTATCGGTGGATTCCGAGACCGAGGTGGAGTTTCGAGGTTGTCCGCTAGGAAGAGGTGTCTACGAGAAGAAGCATCGAGGCTTGAGAGGGATCGAGTCAGTCGTTGTAAGTCTATCTGTCTTGTAATTGTAATTCCGTATCTAGTGGACTTGTGGCTAGGGCCGTCCGAGGTTGTTTCCCGTCTTGGGTTTTTCCTCGTACATCGCGACGTAGTGTGATTGGTTTATTTTATCTTGCATAATTTATTTAGAAAGCATGTGTAGCATAATTCAAGATAAAATTCGGTTTAACTTATCACACACAATTAATTTGGGACTAAATTAATATTGGGTAAAGTTTGTTTAATTCTTGTCATTTGCTAAAATTTGGTTTCGCCTAACTTTGGATAATTGATAAATAGGACTTAGGCAAATTCTAGGAGGACTTGGATTAACTTATTTTAATTTGTTTTGAAGAAATTAATATTTGGCTTTGTGAACCATCATTCAACGCTTCCGCATCATCTCTTGACTTTATTCAAAGGGAAATTAACAGCACTTTATTTCACAATTAACCCAAACACGTTCATCAATGGCTTTAAGTGGGAACTCATACGGACTTTCCAATATGCGTAATTTGACCCATAAAAAATTGGCACTCGATTATACAAGTTTTGCATTGATATTGTGCTTTTTCAAAAATCAATTTTAAGACAAAATGGATATATAGAAAAATTTTGCGGAAAAGATTACATGGTGTAATTATGTAATAGGCTCTGATACCAATTTGAGAGTGCACCAGCAATCAATGATTAACTTTTTTTAATTAAATTCTAACTTTTAATCCCCAAAACACTAACTCTTGCAACCAAATTGTGACAGACTAAATAAATCAAACTAAGCATGCAGAGTCAATCAAAATATGTGGAAAAATCCCGTAAAGGGGCAAAAACCATTTATTTCTCTATAATATGTAATGACTTACAATTATATAAAAATACAATTTGGACGCACGAATACCCGCAGGCATCGATTCGTCGGCCTCGGCGTTTGTCAGCAAGAGGTCTCGCAAGAACTCTAATATCAGCAGTAGATAAAGACCCGTCTTCTCCACGAGGTTACTCTAACATGAGTAGAACAATTGTGCATAGGGTTTAAAGATTCACACAAATGTTCGGGAAGGATTTGTGAATAAAAAAAGCATTAAACCTTGAAAAAATGAAGTCTGTTTCTGGACAGGATATCTGCAAAAATGTGAGTACCAAAAGACTTGGAAAATGTATCGAATGACACTGCTTTAAAGACAAAAATTGAGGCATTGTGTCGTTTGAACGAAGTATAGGTATCGCTCGAACGTCAGGCCACATCGCTCGAACGACTTTGCTCGAGGTGGCGATGTCGTGCGAATGACCAGCTAATCTCGCTCAAACGACGTCAGCGAGATTTTTGCCTTCACCTTTACACTTAGGAAAAAAAATATTTTTAAGGAAAAATGTTCCATCCCTTTAAAAATATTTTATAAAAATTTGCTAAATATTTATGTAAATAATAAAAACTCCAAATAAATTATTTTACCATAATCGCGAGTGGAGTAGTGGGAATGGTTGAAGAGTACATTTCATGTTGCATGATGCACGTATGAAGATGATGGATGTGTGGATTTGGATAAAGGCCATACTTTGTTGACGCGCCGAATGTAGCGGTATCAGACATACTAACTGCGATCTAGGCCAAAAAGAAAATTCCTATATTCGAACTTGGACATTTATAAAATCTTGTCCTTACACGAGACAAACTTTGGTCAATAGCCATTCTCTTTGGTGATGTAGTGTGCAAAGTGCATGATTCTTGATTGGTACATTATGGAGAGTGTATCTCTATTTGGCATGATGAGCATTATACTAAGCAGGGGATAATGTGCTAGTATGAAAAGTAAATCTAACACGGAGTATGAAAATTTTACTAAGCATGGATATATGTGAATATCTATAAGTGAGTGTGTGGTAGTGAACCTTAGCATATATCAACTAAAAGTGGTGTGTGACAAATGTGAGTGGTCATGGATATCTACAAGTGTGATAAGTGGTGGTGTGTGTTAGTGACACCTATGCATGGATATTCTAAGTGGTGTGTGCAACATGAGGATATAGGTGATCCTAAGTGCACATAGTGTGAAGTGTGCATGGAGAGTATCTACAAGTGAGTGAGTAGTGGTATACGCATGAGGTATACATTTACAAGAAGTAATAGAGGAAAAAAAGAGGAACATATAGGTAGGTGCAGACGCACACAAGAAAACCAAAACACCCATGAAAACAGAGTCTAACCCTCTTATGAAAAATGTCCCCAGTAGAGTCGCCACTGTGGCCGTCCTCTCGATTTTTATCTCCATCCTCATTCTTTTCTACAGGGTAGGGTAAAAGGAGGGGATAAGGAAAAAAAAAAGGGTCTCGCGCCCTCGTATTCTCGGTATAGAGTGAATGTAAAGTAATGGAGTCGTCATAATATTTTGCACAAAACAGGCAAAAGAACATTTCGCTGCCTTGAGAGAGGGGGATCAAAGACAAATTGATGCTTAAGAAACCAATAATTCAATGGTTCGAGGGATAAGTTACGAAATAGGAAGGTGTTAGGCACCCATCCCGCTCTTTCGGTCTCTTATGGGCTTATGTTATAGTTTTCTATTATTTCTCCACGAGATGTGTGGGCGTGTATATATAATGGATATTAGAATCGTCCAACTCCTACCATGGAAGAGATAGTGTGAGGTCATCCATAAGAATGTTACCAAAATAATATATAGAAAATATGATTTATGCATTTATCAAAATATTAATCGTTATAATGAAACGATAATATGTGTTAGATGAAAGGATACTAAGGATCACAAACATAATATGTATTATGATAAGGCAATAATATGATAAATGTGGAAATGGCTAATTTGGGAGAACTAAAATTTGGAAAATTAGAAAAATGGAAAATTTGCAAAATTGAAAAATTAAAAAATTGGTCTCGAGTTTCGAGTATTAATTCAAAATGCCTATATAGCCTATAAAGGCATCAAAGTCCACATAGTTTGCATGTGGCCTAGGAGGGGGGTTTATCCCATAGATTCTAACGGGAATTTATTATAGGTGTGTGTGTGTGTAGAAAATGTGTTTTAGTTTTAACGGATAATAAAGTATGGATATCCCTTTTGGAATTTATGGGCATAACCCACTTTTTATTTTTTTTGGGTGTTTATAGAAAATAAAGTATGTGCAATATAGGTAATAAAAATGCGAGATGTTAATATGTATGAACTAAAGGCAAACTAGATTATGAATCTATTGTAATTAATATACAAATAAGGAATTTAAAGAGAGGGAGAAGGATTTGGACCTTCTTTGAAGCTTATTCTTGATCTTGGATGAACTCTCTTGAATGCTGAGATAAATAATGTATGAGAGAGGATGAGATTTTGATAAATTAGGTATGAAAAGGATGGGAATGTAAGATTGAATGGAATTTCACATGAGGAAACTACGCTGATTGTAAAAGAATGTCAGTGAGATCACTGATTCTGATGGATCTGAGGTGTGCTTTGGGAGTCAGGTCATGCCTTCTATTTACAGGTCCAGGGGTAGTACCGATCGCTATTGTTCCAGCCCTTCCAATCAGCAGGTAACTCTAGACACATTGTCGGTTGGCAGGGAGATGGACCTGCCAAACAGTAGTCTCAAGCAAATTTTTTTGGGAAAATCGTCTTAGTACGATATCGATTGATCTAAATCGTGCACGAGTCATACCATTAGAAAGGTAATTCAGATACCTTTGAAAGTCCTTTGGACCAATCTCGAGTCCATGGGTTAACTTTGGGTCAAATGTTGCTTGAAAATGCACATCGGTCCTTTGTCGGACATAAATAGGTCATTCATCCGAATGGTAAGTCGCAATCTTGCATGGGGTGGATTGTTGGAAAATTTAGGTGATGTATTTTGATATTCCAAAGATCTTTGCTCGGTTGAAAAGTTGACCTTGGTCAACCGGGGCCCAGAAGCGCTCAGTGACTGCTTCGAGTAAAATGAATCATTCGTTCGTACCGTAAGTAAGAATTGCACATGCCTCATACCATTAGAAAGGGTATTCAGTGCCCTTTGAAGATTCATTCAGTCTCATTCGATCTCAAGAGTTGACCTTGGTCAAATGGAGTTCGGGAGCACCAGGTGGCCTCTAGATAAGTTTTTGGGGGAAAACTAATTGTTTGTCCGAACGGTTATGTTATTTTGAACATGGGGTGGACCATTGAAAAGGGGTTCCATTGTCCTTCAAAGATTCAAAGATATTTCGCTCGAACGATGAAATTGAATGGGGTCAAATTAGGCCACAGGAGCGCCCAATAGCCTCCAGATCGATTTTCGATAGTAAAATGATCCGTTCATCCGAATCGTTATGTTGATTTATGCATGAGGTAGACAATTGAAAAAGGGATTCAGAGCACCTCAAAGATTCATTGAGTTTTCTCTTTGACGATATAGTTGACTAGAGTCGAGCGGGGGCCTCTAGATCAGTACTCGTAGTATGACCTAAGGTTGTAGTGCAATGGGGAGCTGCTAGGGATCTAAGGAGAGACTTAGGGGGTACTAGAATGTGGTTCCTATAATCTTTTATTTATTTAAAGGCACCACCTCCACATGCATAGTAATACAAGAGTGATAGTGTTTAGTCCATTCCATGTAAAACTATCAATCCGATTGTGTTCTTTTTCTGACTCAAGACATAATATATTAATATAAAAAATGGCACAACCACAACAAAACAATTAACAAGAGGGACCATGCACTTTCTACAAATAAGACATAAATAAACCGAAGAGAATAAATCATGAACCAAAATAGAATTTTAATGTTTCTACTTATAAAGATTGATTGATTTATTATTATTATTTATCCTGGCTTTACATTGTGAACAGTTATATATGGTTGTATATTGTATAAAAAACAATATCAATATGTGTATACAATTATATTGGTAAATTGTATTATATTTGTTAACAATATCAATATTTGTAAATACTTTTATATTTGTAAACAATATCAATATTTGTAAACAACTTTATACATGCAAATAGTTTTACGTTTGTAAAAAATAATTAAAATGTTTTGTTTATTTGAAAACAACCTATAAGTTAAGAACAATTATACATGGGCATTCCATATTGTATAAAAAAGAACAATATCAATTTTGTAAATAGTTATTTGTTAGAAGCAATTTTTTTCTATAAAAAGATGATTTTACAAATATATATATATATATATATATATATATATATATATATATATATATATATATATATATATATATATATATATATATATATATATATACACACACTCAACTCATCTCATCTCATCTCATCTCAAGAAAATTTTGTTTTTTTCAAAATTTTAGTAATGTAAATATCAATATTACTGTTAATATATATAAATGTTTATTCGAAATTTTTCTACCATTTTTTTCAACATGTATATTTATACAAATCTTTAATATTAATTATATCTATATAATTTTCTTCCAATTTCTTATCCGTAGATGGATACAGAAGAAAATGATGATATAAATGAATTGATTATGCTATTAAGAAATTGACAACTAGTTACGATTGAAGTTATGTGTCAACTCATTAGTTATATCGTGTGTCGAATACTTCTTAACCAATGACATATTTGGGGTTTAATGATAGATAGAGAAAAAGTACATGATGAATTAATGTTACAACTTAGCACATCAGAATGATGTCGCAATATTATATGCATGAGACCACTCAATTTGATTAAACTTTTCCAAATATTAGAAAGATATGGCGGTCTTCGGCCAACAAAACGAGTGTCAATTGAGGAGCAAGTTGTTAAGTTCCTTCATAAATTTTCAGAAGATATGAGGAACCATGCAGTGTCATTTTTCTTTCAACAATCCGATGAGACTATTAGTCGTTATTTTCACAAAATTTTGAGAACACTCGTAGCGTTAGAACAAATATTTTTATGACAACAAACTGAAGAACATGTTCCTTCTGAAATTCTCCAATATAAAATATTTTACACTTACTTTAAGGTAACTAAAATTATTTGAATATCTTTTTTTTTATTATTTTACATAAATAGAACTGCATAAAATATTCAAGCACCCCATTCTTGTTAGGAATGTGTTGGGGAAATTGATGGAACCTATGTTCATGTCAAAGTGTCCATCACTTAAGAGGCTAAATATCGTGGTATAAAATATGTCCCAACACAAAATGTGTTGGTAGCATATATGTTCAACTTAAAATCACCCTTTTATTTTTAATATGTAAATACTGTCGTGTTAACACATGATTTATGCATAAAAAGGGCTTATGGAACCCTTTAGAGGTGTTCATTATCACTTGAAAGATTACTCCCAACGAAACCCACTTGTAAATCATTGAGAGTTGTTTAATCATAGACGTGCATCATTGAGTATTTCTATTGAAAAAGCATTCAGAGTCTTGACGAGACGATTTCCTATCATAAGAAGCAGTGTTGAATTGTATTACCTAATTGGCATACAATCACATATCATTCTAGCTTGATGTATTTTACATAATTATTTAATGACGGTTGACCCTGATGAAGACATTTTAAAGGAAGTTGACGATGAGCTAGAAAAATGAAAATCGGATAATGGTGATGAACTTCCTTCAAGGAAAGATGGCGAGGATACTAGAGAAGCTGAACATCTACAAAATTGCATAGGAAACAATATGTCCAATGATTATTAACTAACTAAAAATTTAATTGTGTTCTATGTTAATGATGTGGGATGTTTATGTTAGTGAATTAATTAATGCATTACCTTTCATGTTGATAATTTGTTTGCCAAATATTATTACATTTTTATGCTATTGTTTTGATTGATGTATCAATTTATTATGTTTCATGTTGCTTAGATTCGAAAATGAGCCAAACAATGAAAGAAGATATTGGGGGAAAAACAAGTCCATTTGTCATAGACTTTCAAATAGATGATATGTTTATTGAAGTAATTCTTTACCAAACACGTGAAGGAAACATTCCACATGGAACATTCACGAATGTTGTGTATCTTGATATGGTTATCGAATTGCAAGGAAAAAAAATTCTGCCAACGAATTTACCATGGATCATTTTAAAAATCGTCTCAAGACTCTTGCAAAATATTTTAACAAATGTTACGATTTGTTCAAAAACTTAAGTGTCTTTGCCTGGAGTCCAATTACGAAAATGTGGAGTGTCGAGCCAGAAGTTTGTCACATCTAATTCAAGTATGTTTTCCACTTTATTGTTTTTCATAACAATGTATTTAATTGATGATAGATTGATTTTTTTTAACATCCAAACCTGAAGAAAAATATTTGGAAGACTAAGCAGGTTGAAAACTATGACAAATTAATTGAGTTGTTTGCTAATGATAGGGCCATGAGTGATTATACTGAGACGGCTAAGGAAAAGAAGCATCGATGGGATAACTCAGTAGATGATAGTGAGGGTGACACAATCAATGCCATCGATTTGCATGACGATATTACCATAGAAGGTTTTGGTATTGATGTAGGTGTGGGTGTTGACGCGATATTAATTCAACTACGCTCTCAACATGAAGATGCAACACCTTCAAAGGGAAAAAAAGAAGGATTCATATACTAATCAAGAAAATGTGTTGTTGAAAGGCGATCTTGACAATATAGCTCATGCAATTAGAGTGGTTAATGTGATTATTAGTGAATCTCGTCCACGTGTTTATTCATATTTATAAATATTTGAAGTGTTGGTGACTATTGCAGTGCACTCGTATATGATCGATGGGGCGTATCTTTTCCTCGTACAAAATCCTAATAAAGAAAGGATTGTATTTGGTTGTCCAGTTGAGAGGGGATTAACTCGTCTCATATGATATCAATGACTTGGTGCTTTTCTTTATTTCATTTAAATTTTGAACTTAGTAAGGATTTGTCATATTTGAATATTTAAGTTTTGGCACTTATTATTATGGAATTATTGTGTTGAGACTCAACATTTCTTTATTATGTATACATGATTATTTAATATGTCTTTAAATTGATTTAATAATGTAAATAACATATGCTCTTAATTATAAGGTTATAGTAGTAATTTCTCAATTGCTTCTTTTATTTTCTTTCCTAACTCACAAACAAGGGGAAGGAAAATATTTTTTTTCTCTTGGGAACTCCGAAACGACAAAAAATTTATTTCTCTTCTCTTCTTTTCTTTTCCCTCCTAATAAAATTTTCTCTTCCTCTCTCCTATCCCAAACTCTCAAACAAGCTCTTATTCATATGCCCTTCTTTCATGCATGTAGATCCGATTATTCCTCTTGTTATTCATTTCCTTATTCAATTTCTTGAAGGTACCCTCCACTGGAAATCGTATACATGATCATCCTCTTGCATTTATGGTTCATGAGTTATGGTTCGTCGGAATAGTAACATAACTCTCTTTAGGCCTTCATTTACTCTTGACTAGTTGTTTGGATTGGTGGGAAGGGTTCAAGGGTAAGTTTTGTTTCATTAAGGTTAGACAAGGGAACCTTTAAAGTTGCTTTAACATTAGTGTTACAACATACACGGTGTAGGCGATCAATATTTTTATTGGCTGTAAGAACAAGGGTTCAGTTGGTTTAATTTGGGGCTTATTTTTTTTATTAGTGTATTCTTATTGTTTGGCTAGATCGTAAGAATCTATCAAGGTTTAGGTTAAGAAAATTTTGACATGTTCTTTGACTTCTCCTGAAACCCACTTAGTAAAATGGAAATGAAGTAAATTTCATTGAGACCAAAATTCTGAGCAATCATTTGTGGTTTGAAGGGTTTTATAATCTGCCACAATGCCTTATTAATTGAGTTTGTTGAATTCTTCCATCACATCATCTATTTTTTTTTAAATCACGAAGTCTGTTGGTGAACTAATTCGAAGAGACTGTCCTTGGATCTTTGAATTATGATTGGAATCGATAGGTGTTCTTTCCCTTCAAGTGTAAGGCCATGAGATGTACTTTCTTCTCCTCCTCCAGAAATGGTAATGAAGAAAATACGAGTAGCTTTTTGGTAACTAGTTCCTTAAATAATCTCTATGGGATTTTTGACATTTAATTGTGGTAATTTATGTCCAGTAAAGCTTGTGGTTTGGGCTGTTATTGAGATTTCATTACTACTCTTTCTAGATTCAGTGATTATGATGGGACAAAAGTTTAATTTTGGGATGATATTATAATTCCTCTAAATTACTTGGCCCCATCCTCCATACGGTGGTCACTTTTAAATTTTAACTTCTTGAATTAATGATTGATATTGATCAGAAGGACTTTAGAGTAATCTAAACTTGGCTCAATTTCTCATCGAACCATCATGTCTTTTAATGTGAACCGTATGTTGTTTGACAACTTCTTTCAGTCACGGTGACTCCCATTCTTATAAAGATACAAAATTAGAAACTTTATTATACACCAAGGTGGATATGAAGATGCTTAACCAGATGACTCAAAGAGCAAAGAACATAAAAGGAGAGGGGATGCAAGAAGAGATGAGAAAGATAGGGTTAGTGAGATAATATAGATAAATGAGATTTATTTCAATACCCAACCGAAGAATTGACATGACAATTTAACCATTACATTTATAAAGTCTCTACAACTAAATCTAATAGACAAACTAACTATTAAACCACCCACTCTTAGCTTAATAACTGACTAACACCCTCAGTAATTGTAAAAAACATTTTAAACAAACAACAACGTAAGGTTTGTAGTAATCATTCTCCCATAGTTGTTCACGAAGATATATATATATATATATATATATATATATATATATATATATATATATATATATATATATATATATATATAGAGAGAGAGAGAGAGAGAGAGAGAGAGAGAGGTGGGGAAAGAATAATAGCGGACAAGAGATTAGTGGTGGATTTCTTTAGAGAGGACACGATGTCAAAAAGATTGTGATGGATTTTCTTTAAGAGAGGACAAATGGAAGAGAATAATGTAAGAGTGATTATATTTTGATGGGGAAATTGGTTGGATTTTTTATTATTTTAAATTGAGATAAAATAACGTAGAAGTTTTTGGTTGGATGTTTTAATATTTTATCAAATAGTATAATATGTTAAGAGAAATAGGTCACAAAGAGAATTTTAGAGAGAGGAAAAGTTCTCATTAATTGGTGTGTCAATAATGAGGGGGTCACCCCTCTATTTAAAATACAAGTCATCTAATCCCAAAAGGGTACTTTTCCAACTTGGGACATGTTATAGTGGCATCCAACTTGAAATACAACTTTTATAACACTCCCCCTTAGATGTACACCATTTTCACCATTCATTGATTGTTCCTTATTAAAACCTTAGTAAGGAAAAACCAATTGGGAAAAAACCAAAGTGAAGGGAAAAGAGTACAACTATTGTGATGAGTGAATTAGTGTTGGACGTGCTTAATGTTTCCTCGTTAAAACAATTATTAGGAAAACCCAGTGGGACAAAACATAATCAAAGGAAAAAGAGTACAATGCACATATGGCCCAAATTACTTGTTCTTGTATCCTCCCCCTGATAAGATGCTCCCCTGATTGATATGTTCAATTTCACTGTTGGGGGATTCAACGCATTCAAATCTCGTACACAATCTTCTGAAATGTTACCTTTGGTAATGACTTTTTGAAGAGATCAGCTAGGTTATCACTTGAACGAACTGGCATGACTTCAATGTCATTTTTCTTCTGAATCTCATAAGTGAAGAAAAACTTTGGTGAAATGTGCTTGGTTCTTTCTCCTTTGATGTATCCTTCTTTAATTTGTGATATACATGCTGCATTATCTTTATAGATAGTACATGGAATATCTGTAATAGAAGAAAATTGACAAGAGCCGTGAATATGATGAATTAACGATCTTAGCCATACACATTCATGGATATCTTCATGAAGAGCTAACATTTGACAGTGGTTAGAAGAAGTAGCTACTAAAGTTTGTTTAGTAGAACCCCAGTAAATAGCGGAATTACCACAAAAAAATACATAACCTATCTGAGATCGACCCTTATGAGGATTAGAGAGATATCCAGAATCTGCATAACCAACTAATTTGAAACTATAAGAGTTATAATAATAAAATAAACCCATGTCAGTGGTTCCACGTAGATATCTAAGGATATGTTTGACACTTGCTCAATGCCTTTTGGTTGGTTCAGAACTATATCTAGCAAGCCAGTTCACAGAGAATGAGATATTCGGCCTAGTGCATTGTGCCAAGTATAATAATGCACCAATTTCACTTAAATAGGGTACTTCTGCACTCAATATTTTCTCATCCTCTTATTTAGGACGGTATGGATCTTTCTTTATGTTCAAAGATCGAACAACCATGGGGGTACTTAGTGGGTGTTCTTTATCCATATTAAATCGTGTTAATACATTTTCAGTATAATTAGACTGATGGACTAAAATCCCACTGGAATTTTTCTCGATCTGCAGGGAGAGACAAAGTTTTGTTTTCCCAAGGTCTTTCATATCAATGTTTTTTTCAAACAGCTAGCAGTTATTTCGAGCTCTTTCGGAATCCCTATTAAACTTATGTCATCCACATAAACTGCTACTATTGCATATTCATTTTATGATTTATTTGTAAATACACAAAGGGAAAATTAGATTTTTTTCATACCCTTCCTTAGACAAGTATTCACTAAGACGATTGTAACACATTCTTCAGAATTGCTTTAAATCGTACAACGAACGTCTTAGTCGGATTGAATACGTAATCCTTCACTTTGCTTAAGGGAAAGGAAATCCTTCAGGAAATTTTATGTATATTTCAGTTTCTAAGTACCCGTATAAATAAGCAGTCAGAACATCCATGAGTCTCATATCAAGATTTTCAAAAATCGCTAAGCTAATTAGATATCTGAAAGTTATACTGTCCATATTGGGGGAGTATGTTTCCTCAAAATCAATCCCAGGTTTCTTCGAGAAACCTTGTGACACAAGTCATGCCTTATATTGAGTGATTTCCTTATTTTCATTTCTTTTTCTCACAAAAAGCCATCGGTAACCTATCGGATTAAAACCTTTTGGGGTTTATACTATAGGTCCAAATACACCACATTTATTTAGAGACTCGAGTTATGCCTTGATGGAAATTTCTCATTTTGGCCAATCTACTCTTTGTTGACATTCATTTAGAGTGTGTGGTTTATTGTCCTTATCATTTCCCTTTATTATTTGTGTAGCTACTACATCTGAAAATATAGCATCGATGACAGTTTCTTTACGATCCCACATTTCTCCCGAATATGTATAAAACACAGAGATCTCATTATTATTATTAGGTACCCTTTCCTCTTCAAGGTCTTGTATAGTCACTTCAATGACTTGTGTGTTTTTGGAAATAATAACCTCTTTAGGGGTTTTAGAGAAAGTGGATATTTAATTCATGAGGATTATTGGGGCATCATTTTTCATTTGATCTCCACTTTCGGGGAGAAGAGTCTTTGGAACCTACAGGTCTTCCACGCTTCTGGCGTGCAATAGATTATTTTTTGCTAATGTCAACGTTTGTCCCACTGGTACATTAATTCTTGCAGGAACATTTGCAGGGAGTACATGGGACTTGGTTACTTTTGCTGCATCATAGAATGCATCACATAATTTATTTATAATATCCTGAAGATGCAATATCCTTCTAATTTAATGCTCACATTGAGAAGTGCGGGGATATAAATGAGAGAAAGTGTAAGTTTTTTAGGAACAGACAATACTTCTAGTAACTTCTTTCCTCCCCCTAAAGGTAGGAAGAGTGTCTCATCAAAATGAAAATCCGCAAATCTATCGGTAAACTTATCACCTATCAGTGGCTCAATATAGAAAATGATTGATGGGCAATCATAACCAATATATATTCCCAAACGACGTTAGGGACCCATTTTGGTACACTGGGTGCGGGGATGGGTACGTGCACTGCACAACTAAATTTACACAAGTGTGATATATTTGGTTGACATCCCGACACAAGTTGAAAAGGTGAAAAAGCTAGATCAACAGTGGGCCTAAGATTAATTAACTTAGTAGCGTGTAGGATAGAATGTCCCCATGCAGATACTGGGAGTTTGGATTACATAAGTAAAGGTCGTGCAATAAGTTATAAATGTTTAATGAAAGACTTAGCCAAACCATTTTGGATGTGGACATGGAGGGATGTGTGCTCAACATCAATTCCTTGTGATAAACAATAGTCATAAAAAACTTGAGGAGTAAATTCTCCCACATTATCTAAACGAATGGATTTAATTTGTTGATCAGGAAAATGTGATCCAGTTTTATGATTTGTGCAAGTAATTTTGCAAAAGACAAATTACGAGTAGATAGCAAATAAACAGATGACCAACGAGTAGATACATCAATTAAAATGAAAAATATTTAAAAGGTCCACTAAAAGGGTGGATGGGCCCACAAATATCCCTTTGATTCTTTTTAAAAAGGACGGTGACTCATAAGCTATTTTGAGAAAAGAGGTTTAGTGATTAATCTACCTTGAGAGCAAGGGGTGCAAAAATGATCACCGGGTAAGGTAAGTTGTTTATTTGTTAAATAGTGCCCATATATGTTGTTTATGATTCAACGCAACATGTTTGATCCAGGTTGGCCCAATGAATCACACCAAAATATTAAATTATAAGGATTATTGAGCTTTCGGCTCATGATAGTATGTGATTCTACAACATTAATTGTTGTATGGTATAACCCCATGGATAATGTAGGCAATTTCTTGAGTATCAGCTTCTAGCTTCCAACACTATAATTAATTCAAAGGAACACTTTATTACCTTCATTATATGTTTCAATATGATACCTACTCACTCTTATGTTCTTAAAACTCAACAAATTTCTTCTGGAATTTCTTGAGTATATTACATTATTTATGAATAATTGAGTACCATTAGGTAATACTACATGGGCTCTTCTAGAGCCTTCAATAAACTTAGCAGGGCCAGCTATAGTTGAAACATTCGTTGTGTTGTATACCAAGTCTCAAAAAAACTTCTGGTTTCATAAAATGGTGTGAGTTTTCCCATTGTCTACCAGACAAGTGTCATCGCTTGCGCCTATTTTCGGATCCATACCTTTTACATAATTAAATATAAATTAAAATTCAATCCACCAATCATATAAGCGTAAAAAAATTATCAAAACCATTCCATTAACTAATAAATTCTCAAAATAAAGATATTAAATAAAATTGTATAAGCTCTAATGATAAACTACTAATGCCTCAATAGAAAAGAGAAAGTAGATAAATAAATAAATAAATAAATAAAGCATAATCATTTAGGTCTTCGGGACCGTCTCTTGTGGTTCTCCAAGCATGTTACCAAATGTCTAATCATCAACAAAATTTCCATCATCATCTTAAAAAAAATCATTGAAATTGAGATCAGTATCATCATGTTTTCAACGGTCTTTAGGACCTTCCATAATGTTTGTCCCTGATTTCTTTTTCGAGGCTTGATATTTTTCTATAAAATTCTTGGAGGAATGACATGTATGTGTCCAATGACCATTGCGGCGACTTCTATAGAAAAGATCATTTGTATTATGTGGATTTGACTACTGATTCTCTTTATTATTGTGATTATTCCACTTCTAGTGGTTCTTGAATTTCGTATTGTGTCTAGGGACTTGATTATGGTAGCCACCTCTTCTGGAGTTGCCACGGCCCCGTCACATATTTTCTCGATCTCTTTCATTAGTTTGAACAGAGTTAGCGTTCACTTCATGGAGTTCTACAGATCCAGTGGGTCTAGATGCATGATTCTTCATCAATAATTCATTATTTTTCTCAGCATCTAGGATACGTGAGATTAGTTCTGAGTACCTTTTAAAACTTCACTCTCAGTATTGCTACTACAGGAGCATATTCAAAGCATGAAATGTTGAGGATATTTTCTTCAACATATCTACATCCTCTACCTTTTCTCCACACAGCTTTATCTTGGAGGTAATATTGAACATAGTAAAATTATATTCCGACACAGTCTTGAAGTCTTGAAATCTAAAATTGAGCCATTCATGGCATGCACATGGAAGTATGACTAATTTTTGGTTGTCATGGCTCTCTTTCAGGGAGTTCCATAAATCAAAAGGATCTTTCATAGTTAGGTACTCACTTTTTAAATGATTATGTATGTAATGTCTAAGGAATATCACGACCTTAGCTTTGTCCTGCTGGGACACGGTATTTTCAAGAGTTATGGCATCACCAAGATTTCGATCTTGGAGGTGGAGTTCAGCGTCTTCAGACCAATTAAGATAATTAACTCTAGAAATTTCAAGTGCTTCAAATTCAAGTTTAGAGATATTTGACATTTTTAAACTGTTCAATAAGTAAATTACAATCAGAAATATGCAATGCATAATAAATAAAAAATTAGTAATTCAATCTTGATTGGAATATCATGTGTGAAATTAGGATTTTAAGTCCTTGATCTAATAATTACAATTTCTGGTTTGTGCTATTTATTTGTTGGAACATCAGGTTTTGATTTAAGACGTATTTTATTGGAGCTTCGGTCCAAAATTTCATTTTTATCCATATTTTAATTTGAAAAAAAAAATTAATAAAAAAATATATAACTTGTACAATTTGATTTTTTTAACCAAATATTAACCATCATCCATGCTTTAAAAGAAAAAAAAATATAACTTGGATATGAAAATAAATTCATCTATTAACATGCCATGAAATAGGATTTTTTTAATCTTTAGAATGACTATTCATGCATAATGGATACGAAGACTTAAAATGAAACAGAAAAAGGAAACCTTAAACCCAAAACTAGATTTACGGATATTATTTTTAAAACATACAACTATTCATGTCAGTTTTTGTTGTGTAAATGTGGGAAGACATGATAAAGAAGATGTGTACCTTTTCTGTGGACTGTTGTTGAAAAAAACATTTTCTGTTAATCGACTTTCGATTGATAGTCGCCAAAATTTGTAGGTTCGTGCTGATAACGTGTTAAGAGAAATAGGACATGGAGAGAATTTTAAAGAGAGAAAAAGTTCTCATTAATTCATGTGTCAATATTTAGGGGGTCACCCCTTTATTTATAATACAAGTCATCTCATCCCAAAAGCCTACTTTTCTAATGTGGGCCTGTTATTATGGATATCCACCTTAAAATAAAACTTTCATATCATATTAAAGAAAATTTGATTTTTATTCACTCAATTGAGGGCATGTCAGTTATTTACTACACCCATATAACTTTATCAGTGACTTTTAGGCGAATATATTGGGTCAAAATTATAGGCATAACTAGTTTTCAACTCCACATAATGTGCAAGCATAATATAAATCTCGTGTACGATACATGCTTGAATTAAAAATAAAAAAAATCTCGCACGTTAAAGAGAAAATATATCCAAATTACTAAGGAATGTTTTTTTAAAGTCGCGATCCATTAAATATATGTTCAGGTGATTATCACAGTACAAGTCACAAAATTGCTTAAAAATCCATAAATAATATAAACCTCAAATTTAAATAGAATAGTAATATACATCGCACTACCCAAAAAAAGTGCATCGAGCGTTAATAAACTAATTAAATGAAGATTTAAAAGAAAATAAAAATAATTTTTTCTTACGATACAGATTCTATATCTACCAACATATATTTTCCAATCCGATGTTCCTCTCCTTTGAAAAGAAAAAAAGACGGAAAATAGTTTCTGACTCTAGCAAAAGATGAAAAAAAATCGTTTATTATATCTATGTGAATCCAGTCTCATAATGCAATAAAGTCCACGATATACAATATTTACACTTTAATAACAAAGGCTACATACAGTTTATTTGACATGCCCGAGGGTAGGACGGTAGTGGTGCCGCCTAAGGAATCGGTGGTTTTACACCCCATTTTGTAACTCGGCACCCTCCCATATTGCTTGAGCCGTAATAATGAAAAAACAATTCTAAGAGGGAATAAAATATTTAAAATCAACAAATCATATCCAAATTAATAAGCAATTATTAGTTTTATCTATCATTATAAAACATTCAAATATAAAAACTGCACAAATGTTCATCTAATAGTTGATACATTTATAATATTTAGCCAAACAATAGAACAAAATATAAATGGGGACTACAAAAAAATATTGAAAAATGATTAATATTAACTCAACATTAAAATGCTATATTGTAAACATAACACTCATTAAAAATATTTCGTACTATATGATAGTCAAAGTGACTAACGTAGCTAAGTGACAAGCAAAATTCAAACTTTAAATAATAAAGTCTTTCATAGATTTAATGTTCCTTAGTACTGTGCAAAATGGTTAATATCACATATGGGGACTAATATATAATTAGGCCGAATTCAGGAATGGCGACCAATCCTAACGGCATTTGGGACATGCCTAGCCCAGCTTATCAGTAAAAAGAATTAATACCAATATTTATCACACGGATAATTAAAAGGCAATCATGACATGCAATTAGATAATATCGGTTACTCAAAATCTCGAATGAGATATTCAGGGAATCACCCCATGATCTTACCTCAAGCCAATGAACTTTTGGTTTATTCAATCAATACTGTTTCAAACAAATATAAATACCGGTCACACCCTAGGATCAAGGGGGATGTAATGTTTTTACTTTATAAGGAACTAATAAGAATGCAGTGACCTCTCCGTGGACGTAGGCAAGTTGTCAAACCATGTATATTTGTGTGTCATGTATTGGAATTTTTATATTTATCTTTTGAGTGATTTATAGAATATCGTAATTGTGATTAATTTGGCACCGCCTGTGTGAGTCGATTCTCTTTCCACAAAAGCAATATCTTCAATGAATAGATACAATGCCTCACCAACCAAATAGTGAATCCAAACCTAGAGATGTGTGAACCGATTTAACTCCATTAAGAGTCAACTTTGAGGTTCGTCGAGATGCAAACCCAAGGCTCCAACTTTGAGGAATATTTTATAGGAAACTTTCTCCTCTTGGTTAGATAATGATACCCGGTGTCAAAACGATAATCTCAAAGAAAATATATAAATATACATTGGTACTTGGATCAAAATAAACTATTGGATGTAAACTAGTTTTTGTTTGAAGATGAATCATTTGGGAATCACAAAATCTAAAAGACATTTCGATTTGGATTAGTTCTCTAAAAAACTTGTTAAAAATATCTCAAGGTGTCCAAAATTCTATCCAAAAAACTTTACTCCCACACTATAAATAATGGTGGGAATATAGTGGGAGGTTGTAAGTGAAAAGTGCTTAAAAACTGTCAATTTTTGGCAAAACTAACACACTGTCATTCGAACAACTTTTGAATCTCGTTCGAGCGAGATTGAAAAAGAATAAATACGAAATTTCGAGCGAGCTAGCATAAAACTAAAATGTTTCAATCCTCGTTGGAAGGACAAAAAGAACTCGTTCGAACGAGATTGAAATGTCTTTTGAATGACTTTACAGAAAAAAAATATTTTTCTTCAAAAAAGAAAAAAAGAAAAAAGCATTTTAAACTTAGTTTAGTAAACAATATGACCCCCAATAAAAATAAATACAAGGTTCTATATATATCGTATGGATACATACGTTTAGAGACCATGGAAAACTTAAATGGTTGACGACGTTAAACATGGCAAAAAAATCAGCAATAATGATATCTTCAATTTAGGTTTGGCCGCTAAGTCTTCAAATCAAATGTCATATGATTGAAGGTCACAAACTTCTATCCTACGACTCAAATAGTTTCGTCTGGAATAAAGCCGACACTAACAAATTGACTCAATTGGAAATTTGTCCTTACAAATCTCCCCCTTTGGCTATTCCGGGACAAAACCAAAATAAAAATCATATGGGTCGTCAAGCACATTTAAAAGACGCAATAACACCAAAAAATAAAATTACAGATGCTTGACTAAGACATAGTAGAGAATATTTTCTTGCTTTAAAATTTTGTCGCTTAAAGTGAAAACCTGCACACTTAAACACAATATGGCAATAAAAGAGAAACTAATCCACACAAAGATTCATAGATACCAACTATTATGCAATAGAAAAAAGATACCAAATATAAGAATGGGACGCAACAAGATAGATACCTATTTCAACAAGATGCATACATGGACTAGATAGAAAGGAAAAGACTAAAAAACAAATGGTACTATATATATATAAATACTCAAAAATACCAATGACAAATAAGCGCATATATATAAGTATAAATACCACACAAGACATAAAATACAATAAGCTTTCCACACTCATATGGTATAAGCGTATCTTAAGAAACATGTGGTAAACAAAGTGAATGGGTCTGAACTAGAGGGCAAAGAATTATGACCCAGTCACTTAAAACTGTTCAAGGAGTTCTATTTTATTGCGAAAAATTTATCAAACATATATTTAGCCTCATGTGATTGGATGAAGTGAACTCAAACAACAAACAAGCACAATGCATACAAGCCAAGAATTCTGATGATTCTCAAACCAATAGAGTCATAATAAAATAAGCATAACTAGGATACATTGTCATTGTGCAAACCCATTCATATTTCCATCTAGACTCCCTCATAAATAATAATTATTTTCTTTTCTTTTGAATGAGCATATCAAGCTAAACTATGTTGGCCTTGGATACTTTTTACAATGCCACACTTCTTTGGCCCTTACCAACGGTGGTTTTCACGCAAAGGATATTTGCGCCTTCCCTAGCCCTTTCCGTGCCCCCTCATATATTATTTTTTTTATAAAATTCAAATAAATCTCACGTGCAACGGTTCTTACATGCACAAATCCTCCACAGTCACAAAAATATGTAGATGAAAAAATTTATAGGAGAAGATCTCACTTAGCTCAAATATACAAGTGAACTTCAAGTTCAAAAGAGTTCGTGCATGTGTGTTAGAGGCATATATAAAAAAATCCCTTGATCAACTCAAAATGAAACTACTCCATGCAAGCATGCTAAAGAACATTTTAAGTATTGAAATTTATAACAAAAACTTCTAGCCACATCAAAGCAGGTGAAAGATATAGTATTTAAACACAAGGATATTCCGCATTAAATGTGGAAAACTAAAATACACAAAAAAATCTTTTTGAGTTTTTCAAAAATTTGTTAAAAATCAACTTAAAATACAAACAAAATATTTTCGTATCTTTCAATAAGACCCAATAAACGAAAAAATTAAAATGCAAAAGATACACATATCATAATTCTAGCCAAATTTATATAATAAAGCATGGACTAGAATATGATAAGCAAATATACAACTAGCAAGAATCTATTATGAAGCAAGAAGCTAGTGTATGTAAACAAAGCTAACACAATCAACCTTTAGATTGCAAGGTAGGAATAATGTGCAAGGAAATAAGAATCACAAAGCCTATCATATAAATCCTCCAAATCAAATCTCCTAACCCATTTGAGTGAAATTGATGCTTTCGGGATTTGGTGACCTTGGTAACTCTAGCCTCGAACTTTCTAGGGTGATTTTTAAGATCAAAACAAAACCTCCTAAGGTGACCCTTTTGACCACAATGTGTGCAAGTGAAAACACGGTGTGAAGTATAACCTAAGGATGATCTTTTCTAGTGTTCCTAGACAATTCTCTCAAAGTCAGGATTTTAGCTTTATTAGCGAAAGCATTTTGAGTATCGAAGCCAATACCACAGATGTCGTCTTTGATTTGGATGGTGCCTAAGATTTTATCTAATTTCTCCGACCTACACTCCAAATGAAATTTGATCCGACTTGAGTCTCTCAATTTCTCTTCAAGCACCACTATTCTAGACTCATGTAAATTCTCGACTCTTCAAACTCAACAAGCTCTTTTTTTATAGCCTCCATTAAACCTCTAAGGATATTTGTTTCACTTTCAACATACTTTAGCTTCTCACGAAGAGTTATCTCACTCGCCTTAAGATACCTAGGATGCATTCTGTCATTCTACCTTCTAACTTCAAGTTTTCCCTTTTTAATTTCAATGATTCTGCGTACAGATTATGGAAGGCAACATGGAGTTTACTCCCCCCTCCTCTTCTTTATTCTCATTCTCTTCTCCACTTTGTTTACCATCAAACACATGGGATTCACAAACAATGGAATCAGAAGTATCATGTATAAATTTATCTTCATCAGAATATTTATCACTATTGCCCACATGACTAGCTGTGAATGCGGTAAGATTGTGCTCAATGGGGGAATTGGGTCCCTCTCCCGGTTCACAATCACTAAGGGTGGCATTATATGAAATTGATTTCTTTCCCTCCTAACTTTGTTTAGTGGGACAATCAAAAGACCTATGGACATAACCCCCACAACCAAAACATCAATTTGACTCGTCCCTATTAAGATCCTCATTACGATTTATAGGGAATTTCTTGGCTTTATTATGCTTAGACTACTCAAACTTCTTATAATCATTTTAAAGTTCCTCTTTATTAATCATAAGAAATTTTCAAATTTCATAGCAAACAAAGCCATATCATTCGAGTCAATCTCAAATTCATCATATAAAATTGATGTTTCCTCCTTCTGGGCTTTCAACGCTATGCACTTATCTTTCTTCTTCATGTCCTTAGTGGGAAACATATCAGGTTCATAGTTTTGCAAGTCATCTATATTCTCTTCAAGTTTTTTACAGTTTAAAGTGTTTAAAGAATTTAAAACAGTCACCTTCGGAATAAATTTATAAGGTAATGACCTCAAAATTTTCTTTACGACACGATTGACGGGTATCTTTTCTCCCAAATTAGAAGACGAATTCACAATATCGAACAATCTCACATATAAATCATCAAAAGTCTCACTTTCTAACATGTTAAGGGTTTCAAATTGAGTAGTGAGGTTTTGGAGTTTAGAAGCCTATGAAGAACTAGTACCTTCATGCGTGAGTTGGAGAATGTTCCATGCCTTCTTAGATGTTTCACACGTCATAATTTAGCAAAACTCCCCCAGTGTGACCGCGCTAAAAAGAGCATTTAAACCTCCGAAATTAAAGTATACTAACTTAAGCTCATTCTCATTCCATCATTCTACGAGTTTAGGTACATGAACTTCTCTTTTTAGACACATTGATGGGGACCTTCCTCTATCAGCCGATTCCCAAACACACTCATCGAGTAATTTAAGTGTCGACCTCATACGCATTTTCCAATACACATAGTTGGAACCATAAAAAATAGGAAATTTTGAAAAAGGTATATTTTCCATATTTAAACCCCAAAATAATCTTAACACAGCAAATTAGTGTTCCTGCTCTCATACCACTAGAAAGAATAAAAACACTCTGATACCACTTAAAAATGCCAATTTTTATGTTCAAATGTGATGGTTTACATAATATTCAAAATTTTAAAGTTCTTTCAAAAATAACAATTAAGATCCTCAAATTTTAATTTTCTCAAATTAAAATGAAAATAAACTTCATAAATATTTGAATTTACACTTTAAAAAAATTAATTCAAGTTCTAAAATAGGCCAAACAAACCAAACATGAATTTTACCAAATTAATTAAGCCTAACTTGAATTAAACTAAACTAACCTTTACCCAATATTAAATTAGCACCAATTTAAATAAATGTTGTGATTAAACCAATTTTTATCTTGTTACCCCTAAGCATGCATTTATGTGATAATTTTCAAGATAAAAACAAGCACACCACAACACCGTGATATATGAGGAAAATACGCAATAGGAAAATTCTCGTACGACTTAGCAACAAGTCCACTTGGTATGGTTTTACAAAAGACATGAAAAAAACACTTACTCAACAACACGACTCCCTGGCAAGCCTTAACGCTTCTTTGTTCCTCTACCTCTGCCTAGTTGACAACTCAGGAATCCATCGATAGGGTAAAACTACCGTCAACACACGAACTCGTCCTCCATATGTACAAAAAGAATCAACAAAACAGAATCCTCTGTAGGAACCTTTATCCTCTTGGGTAAAAAATTATGCTCGGTGCCAAAATGATGATCTCAAACCAAATATATATATTGGTACTTGGATCAAAATAAACTATTGGGTGTAAACTAGTTTTTGTTTGAAGATGAAATCATTTGGGAATGAAAAAAACTAAAGGACTTTTGGATTTGGATTTGTTCTCTTAAAAACTTGTTAAAACTGTCTTAAGGTATCCAAAAGTCTATCAAACAAATTTACTCCTGCACTACTAATAATGGTGGAAAAGTAGTGGAAGGTTATAAGTGAAAACTACTCAAAAACTGTCAATTTTCGGCAAAACTGACACAGTCGTTCCAATGACTTTTGAATCTCATTCGAACGAGCTTGCAGAAGATAATGTTATTACAATGACAATACAGACAAAGATTTCAACAAAATAGAAAAAAATAAAATGTTTGAAACCTCGTTCGAATCTCCTGGAGAACTCGTTCGAACGATACTGAAATGTCGTTCAAACGAGTTTAGAGAAAAAAAAATATTTTTCTTCAAAAAATAGAAATTAAAAAAAAAACATTTTAAACATAATTTAGTAAACAAAATGACACCCAATAAAAAATAAATCCAAGGCACTATATATATAATCTGCATTCATACCCTTAAAGACCATGAAAAAGTAGAAAGGCTGATGATGTTAAACATGGCACAAAAAACGGCAATGATGATATCTTCAATTTAGGCTTGGCCACTATGTATTCAACTCAAATGTCATAGGATTGAAGGTCACAAACTTCTATCATACGACTTAAATAGTTTTGTTGGGAATGAATCCAACACTTACAAATTAACTCAATTAAAAATTTGTCCTTACAAAAAAGGTCAAATGCACATGATATCCGTTAACGCAAAAATGATATGTGGAGGATTAGCTTCTGGAGGAACAAAACCGTCCGACGGTAAATCCCATGTTGTGGATTCAAAGATGGAACCTAAGAGGATGGATGTGAACTCGGCCAAAATAGATCCAAGGCCGAGAAAATTGAAGAAAGTTAACATGAACACCTTAGTGATGGGATTTTCGAGACTAGATTTTAAGGGAATTATCCCTCCTTATGACAAACCTTGGTCATAGCACCAGGTTCCATGGATTTGATCTACCAAGTATCCTTGTTGATGGTGGTATTTCAGTCGATGTGCTGTTTTGGGACTTATTTAAGGGTTTGAAGCTCAGGAAGAAGAGAATGGTCCTATACCATTAGTCGTTGATTGGCTTCAATGGAGAGAAGGTACACCATTTCTCGTCTTGTAAATGGATGTATGCATGGGCACTTGACCGAGGTATCTTGCCAAGAAAATGAGCTTTTTGTTATGGATGAGCATGTCTTCCCGAACTATGACATTATTCTTGTGAGAGTGGCACTCAAGGTGTTTGAGGTTATCCCTTCTATGATCCATGAAATGATAAAATTATCGACCATTATGGAGTAGAGGAAGTTCAAGGTCACCAAGTGGTATATCAGGAGTGTTACTTTAGTGTAGCCAAGGAGAGAGAGGCTTATAAAAAGGCTGCTACTTCCTACCATATATATACTCTCGACCAAAGGGACGAAAAGAAACTAAATAAAGGTGAGCCTGCCAAGGAGGTAGAATCCATCGACCTCAATGAGGATGAGCCAAAAAAATCTGTCCAAATCGAAAAAGCCTTGAAGAAGGAAGTAAAAACAAAATTAGTGAAAATGTTAAGAATGAGGTAAAGTATCTTTGCATGGAGCCATGAATACATGCCAAGGATAAACCCAAAAATTATTTACCACCGATTGAATATTAATGCGAAGGTAAAGCTTGTAAGAAAAGGAGAAGAACTTAAATGAGGGACTGCTATGAGGTCGTCCAGAGCGACGAGAAGAAACTTCAGTTAGTCGAGTTCATACGAGAAGTTCAGTATCTAGACTGTTTATCCAATATTGTTATAGTGCCTAAGGCTAATGGAAAATTGAGAATTTGTGTTTGCTTTAGTGCCCTGAATGAGTCTTCTCAAAAGATAGTTTTCCCTTACCCAAAATTGATCAGATGGTCGATGCTATGACCGGACATGAGTTGATGAGTTTCATGGACATGTATTCGGGTTCCAATCAGATATTTATGCTTGAGGTCGATGCCAAGAAGACCTTTTTTATCACAGATAAATGGACGTACTGTTATAAGGTAATACTATTCTACCTCAAGAATGCAGGAGAAACTTATCAGAGGATAGTAACAAGATATATGAGGACCAAATTGATAAGTTCGTGGAAGTATATATGGATGACATGATGACCAAGATCCTGCAACTCGAGACTCATGTTGCCGCCCTTGAATGCGCGTTTGACATGATGGATAAGTTCAGGATAAAATTGAACCTAGTTAATTATATTTTTGATGTTGGTACTATAAAATCCCTCGACTTCATTGTGAACCACATGGATATAGAGTCTAACCCTACAAAGATAAAAGCTCTCATTGACATGCTAACACTAAAAATGATTAAAGATGTGCAGAGGTTGACAGGTCATGTTGCGTTCCTCAACCGTATCATCTTCAGAACGACGAATAAGTATTTATCATTTTTTAAAATCTTAAGGAAAGCATTCGTATGGGATGAAGAATGTGAAAAATCCTTCCAAAACCTCAAAGCTTACTTGAGGTCACTGATGTTCCTATCTCGGCCTATTCAAGGGGAAAATATTTCCATATTTGTTTATATCAAAGTCGACCATCATGCAGTAATGGTACGAGCCGATGAAGGTGTTCAAAAGACAGTTTATTTTCATAACAAAGCCTTGCAGGGAGTCGAGATAAAGTATCATAGAATGAAAAATTAGCATATGCATTGATAAAGGCTTTAAGGAATGTGAAGCCATATTTGAGGTCCATACCATGGTGGTTATCACCAACACTCCCTTAAGAAAGGTCATCCATAAATCTAAGAAATCAGGTAGGATGATGGAATTGTCAATTAAGCTAGGTGAGTTTGATATCATCTATCAGCCTAGGACTGTAATCAAAGGGAAGTACTTGGTAGATTATATAGCTGAATATACATGGTTCGAGGCCGACATGATGGTATGGAAGAGATAGTGGTACCAATAATTGCACCGGGGGAATATTTTGGAGAATCACCAATAGCTAAGGTTATCAAGGTCGATAATACAAAGAACGATTTTGTGTTCAAGAATGGGGTTTTTATTGAAGGGAATTTTTAAGAGGAAGGTCCCATATGGACACTATTTGTTGATGGCTCATCTTGTAAAAGTGCTAGTGGTATCGGGTTGATACTCTCGGACCTTGATGATACAAATATTGAGTATGCTTTGAGGTTAAACTTCATGTCATCAAATGAGTCAGAGTATGAGGTCTTGTTGGCATGTATCTCTCTTTCTAGGATACTGAATATCGGCTAGATGGTCATCCACAGTGACTTACAATTGGTCGTGAACTAGATTATGGGGATTTATGAGGCCAAGGATAAGAAGATGGCCATTTACTTGGCACGTGTCAAGAAAATAATGAAAAAATATATGGAGGAAAAGATCAGGAGAATTCATTGGCTTAACAATAACAGAGATGATGCTTTGGCAAGGTTAGTATCAACAACAAGGATAGAAATCGGGTGCATAATTTCGGTGGAATTCCTCTATAGGCCGACCATAGAAGAAGATGATTGTGGGGTTCAATTCTTCTTGAATTTGAATTTAGGTGATTCATGGATGGATCCATTATTTAAGTACATCCAGGGTGACGAGATCCCAGACTCCCAGGCTGAGAGAATGAAGCTCAGATATAAGGCAACCAAATTCACTATCATAAGAGATGTGCTATAGAAAAGTAGATTATTGATTCCTCTACTCGGATGTGTTCATCCTTCAGAGGCCTGCTATGTTTTACACGATGTCCATGAAGGATCATGTTTAAGACATGTAGGTGGACGGTATCTTGCCAGGAGGATTGTTAATTAGGGTTAATAGTTACTGACACTGACGAAAGATGCAGTCGACTATGTAAAGAAGTGTGATAAGTTCTAGGGATTTGCAACCATCCCTCACTAGCCTCACTAACCACTCATGTCCATCACTACATCATAGTCGTTCACAGTTTGGGGAAATTAATTAGTGGGTTCTCTTCCAGAGGCAGCATGCAGTTACCAATATTTGATTATGGCTATTGATTATTTCTCAAAGTGGGTAGAGGTCGAGCTAATGATTTCCAATACTGATATAAAGACATTCAAGTTCATTTGGAGGAATATTATTTGTAGACATGGCCTAACCGATACCTTAATATTAGATAACGGAAAGGAGTTCAAGAATAAATCATTGGAGGCATACTATTGTAGAGTTAGAATAAAACCGTTTTGTTCGATACCAGGTCGACCACAAGCCAATGACCCGACTGTGGTCATGAAGAGGATGATACTTGATGGGATTAAGAAAAATTTAGAATACGTGAAAGGTTTGTGGACATAAGATCTGTATGGGGTCTTAAAAGATTATAGGACGACAAAAAGGATACCAACAGGTGAAAAACCATTTATGATAGCCTATGGGTCTGAAGTAGTGATCCCTACTGAACTTGGACTCCCCAGCCACAAAATCCAAACCTATGATCCCGAAACTAATGAAAACAATAGGAGGCTTGAATTAAATTTAATTAATGAGAGATGGGAGGATGCTGAAGTTTGACAGTCCAGTTATCAATAGAGTGGTGTTAGGTTCTACAATAAGAGGGTGAGGGCCAGGCCGATAGCCATGGGTGACCTAGTGTTGAAAAAGGTTTGGCAGAAGTCGAAAAAGATGTATCCTAATAGGCATGGGTTGTATAGGGAAACAAAGGAGGTCGTCCTAGGAACTTACCAGATGGAAAACCTTGAGGGTGAACCCATCTCCAACCCTTGAAATGATGATCAGCTTAAGAAATACTAACAATAATGATTGTTTTGCTTATTATTTTGTGCGATAGTTCTTCGCATAGAAGTTCAAAAATTAATCAAAGATACAAGTGTTGTCTCATATCTTCTTGTTATTGTTAATTGTTGCATGGTTTGAACTCATTTTAATGGTAAATTAGTTAAACTACATCATTGTGATATGAGAGTGCATGCGAAGTCTTATATTTTCAACACATTCGCAATAACATCGAGAGGTGGAAACATTGTAATAATATCATTTAGGTGATTCAAAACACATAAATATCATTATGTGATTAATAACAAATAGTTAAAACTCTCTCAGAGGTATAGGAGTGTATGAAAAGACGAGACTCATCCATACAGTCTAAAAAATGATAAGAGGGGACCTATATGGTAACACCTTTCAATTCGTGACAAGGAAAAAAATTCAAAATCATTTAATTATGGTGAATAGTTAGTGGTCAAAACTTTTTTGAAGATACGAGAGTGTATGAAGCGATAAGTCTTGTCCATACACTCTTAAAAATGACAAGAGGGGACCTCTACAGTAACACCATTCATTTTGGTGACAAACAAAAATATTGAAAATCATTTCATTATGGTTGCTTAAAACATCACTAGGGGTGAACTGATGGTCAAAACTCCCTCGTAGATATGAGAGTGGATGAAGAGACAACTCTCGTCCATATACTCTCAATAATGACGAAAGGGGACCTATGTATGAGACACTACTTAAGTAGTGGAACAAAGTTGATAATTATACTTTTGGTTTATTAAACATCGGCCTATTATAGTTTTACTCCCAGGAATTATATATAAAACACCAATTAAAGGCGATAAGTCATAGAGGTGTAGACACTACACTTGGCAAAAATGATCAAAAGATATATATTCTATATCGAACAAAAATGATTGTCAAAATCAACAACGATAAACCTTATTAAATATACAGATAGACTCAAATGTTTGAAAAGACTAGAATATAAAAAGATATTATTTACAAGTGGAAAGGGAATAATTCCAGAGGTGGATGCCCAATAAAAACTAAATAACATCTGAAAAAATTAACATGCTTGTATATCATCCTGGTAAGAGAGGACATTATTAACAACTAACTAGGTGTGATCCTCGCCCTTAATGTTGTAACCTTTTGTTATATTGCTGCCTACTTTCACCGATGTCTCTGTGTCCGTCTCTTCAATGGAACTACCCTGAGCCTCATTGTCATTTAGAGCAGTGGCTACTGTCGGGTTCTAAAAATCAAAGGCTGAGAATTACTTCGCCAGTTATGAGACGTTAGGAAACTTCACTGTCGCCCATCGAATATGGGTCCTTACTCCCATTTCGAAGTACTAAAGATCGTTCCCGACAAACTCATTAACTTGGAAGTCTTCCACGTCCTTTTTTTTCGCAACAGTTAGCTCAACCTTGTGTTTTCGGTTCGTATCAACCATCTAGGAGTTATACCTATTTTTTTAGTCACATGGTCGTCCTATATCTTCTTCTACATCTTCTTAACCTTTTGATTGCGACTAAGTTCTTGCTCCTTCAGCATCTTTGTTAATTTTTCCTCGACCTTGATAGCCTCAGAGACCTTTTGGATGGCAAAAATATTTTACTAAACCCATTAGGCCAACTAATGGAAGGAGAAGAGAGACTACAAGAAAAGAAAGTAAAAAGTCAGTACGAGACGAGGGAGCACTTATAACAATTCAGAAAGAATTAAACACGAAGTTAGTTATCTAACAGACCTATGGAGGTAAATGTTTGATAGACGAGCTGACTCCACTGATTCTAAGAATCTACAATCAAACTCATGCAACCATGAGCCGACAACAGTTCTCGCGCTTATTTAATCCCCAATTATAGAATCTAAACTGATTGACGTCTAAGACAAAGTCAGAGGATATCGGGGTAGCCCTTCATTGGGATACTTGGGAGGCCAGACCTCCTTGCCACCTTCTATTGAGGAAGGACATATGAAAATCCCTCAGTCGACTACTTACTCTTCTTACTCTAGTTGAGTTGGTTGGGGCCTCCAATTTTAGTCTTCTTTGGGGGGTTAGTCCCCTTGGTGATCTTACTGTGTAGGTATTCAAGTGAAGGGGTAGCCATATTCCAAAGATGATCATAAATATTAGATGGACAACCTGCAAATAAAAGATGACATTAGTATCACAAACAAAATAAGAGATGACATTACAGTTGCAACTTGAAAGGTGCTTATGTAACTTAGTCACGGGGTCCACCCTTAGACCCGTCTCGACCTCAAAGTGGGGAGTCATTAACTATTCAAACTCCACTAGACCACTTTTAACTCCTTAACACCTTATCTGATTAATATTATTTCAGTCGTCAGTCATAAAATCGGTAAATCTTGGTGTCCGTTGAGGCATCCGACCATCTTTGGGGAACCTCAACTCTGATGCATAGCAAACAATGTTAGAGTCAAATTCCCAAAATCCCGTCACAAAGAAGTATCAGGTATTCTAGTGATGGTTCGAAGTTTGTTTCATTGTCATAACATTTTTAGTGTTCTTTTGGCTACGAGATAATAGTAGGTAATTTGAGTCTTTATGGATAAGACATTATAACATGCCAAAAATACACAAACTCTAATATCACCTCTATGAACCAACTTCTAGAGGGAGATAGACCCAAGTAAAATCCTTTAGGCATTAGGATAAAGCTGTGATGGAGCAAGTCCCATACTGGCCAAGATTATTTGCAGAGTACGATGGATGGAAATCCTAAAGTCGACCTTGAACATCTCTTCGTAGATAGATATTCCTCCCTCTCAGTCGTTAAAGGACCTATCATCCTCGGTTGGTACCCTTATGTTAATAGAAGACTTAATCCCATACAAGTGTCTCCAAAACAAAAGATCAATCCCCTTAACACTACTCTTGAAATTCTATGCATAGGAGGTGTCAAGTGGTTCCTCATCCTCATCCTCATCCTCATCCTCAGAGTCTTTAATTTTAATGGATGGGACTCCACTTGGATACTTGCTCATGAACTCGGAAACATGCATGGCCAAAAGAGGAACAACCATAAGTGTTGGGAGATGTGCTTCCTCAACTCTCAACTCTTTCGTATATAAGACCTCATGAATGGATAGTTCCCTATTACTAAACTCATCCCCATTAGAGACCTCAATAAAAGACGAGGGGACCCTCATGGCCTCATCAAAGGAGTCAACCCTATTAGATCCCTAGAAGCCAAAGTACTACACCCCTCAAATGAAGACACTGAATGCGAATCCTTAGATGAATTTCTAATCATGCTATCAATATTTTGCCTAATGATAATGGGTTTAAGAGGTTTTATAACAGCTATAGGGTTTGGATGGATGGGAAGTGTGGTCTTAGCATTAGCTTTACATTTAGCCTCAATCTTTGCATCATCCTTGCATATCTCTCTGAAGATGGCCTCTCTCGGGTCTGGGAATTGGTCAAATAACTCGTAAAGTGTCTTGAACATTTAAATAAGAATAAGTTTTTACCTAGTTTGACTATTGGACTAAAGGGAGGGACTTAAATTGTTTAGCCCTGGTTTTTATTAAGAAAAAGTTAGGGGTTCTTTAGAGAAGATGACCAGAATATCACCAGTAAATTCAACCAATGAGATAAAAAGAATCCCTAATCCTACAAACCACCTAAACAATATCGCTACCACCTAAAGTACATAACAGAGCCACTAATACAACCCCAGAGCATCCCTAACTTTATGCCAAAAAATTAAAAAAAATAGCAAGAAAATAAAAGCTTAAAAAGGAAGAAATTAATGGAGGAACGCAGAAAAGAAAGAAAGAAAAATGATTACCTGAAATTGAAGATCACATTAAAGGTGGAAAGTCATAAAAGAGCATTATAGAACCCTGGTTCCAAGATAGAGAAATGGAGTTTGAAAAGTTACAGAAGAAGGCGGGAAGGTTTGGTGAAAGAATAGAAATAAATTTTGTATTTTGGTATTTAAATGGTGTGATCATTGTACATAGTAAACGGGGAATAAAATAATTAGGTAACAAAGAAATAGAGCAGGCCTATAACCATCAATTTTTGGCTAACACGCCAAGCCATATGGCTAGTGACATGTGTCACCCTAAGTACACCTGGCTGACAGTTGTGCCTGGGATGTTGAAAGGACACCTCAACCTCAGCTAAGCATGTACACATCTTAAAAGAAACCTCTGACACTAAGTGGTCTCATCCTCATAGGGGGCATACATACATACCCCTTAGCCTCCCATTCACATTAAAGACTAAGGGCTAGGGGTTCATTAATATAAATAAGTATGGTCTCATCTTCGATCAAACCCCGCGTGGCTTAGCTTACCCTAGTCAATGTTCATTAAATGAATCTATTCATCAACCGACACATTGTGGGCCACCCTCAATGCTCTCGACCTCTGAGGCCTTGTCCTTAGCACTCCACGATCATTTAGCAAAGCTCATTCTCCATCCCCTCTCAATATATCTCATATAGGCCTCGTATAACCCTAATATGACGAGACAGTACTTTATCGTCTAACTCAATCTAACTTAACCTCATAGTTATCTTCTTTGAAGACCACCTCTGATAGTCTCGGCGCTACCAGGACCATCATAGTCGACATCAGCACATTAGATGGCACATATGACTTGTGAATCACCAGTCCATGTGGACCACACTGTTACAATAAGATCTCTCATCCACGTGGGGGTATATTTCATCATCATGGATAACACATATTTTATACAAGAGTCAATCTCTCATTGGATCATATACATCATGCACACATGTTGCATGCTTGGAGGCCACACTATACACCCCCAAGCCTATATAAGCCTTATTCTTCTTTATTTATTGAATATTAAAAAACTATAGACATAACTCATTTAAACTTTAAAAAGGAGAGAGAAAGCTTGAGAGATTGTATCCATGGCCATTAGTGACTTATAATAAATACATACACCACCCACCTTGCATAGTGGAGTAGGCGTAATTGGCTGAACCACTTATACTCTATGTTTTCTCTATTCTCTCATCTCTTTCTTGTTATTTACATTGTTACGTTCATATATTAATCCATTATTGATTGATCTAGAGCTTGAGTTGCATAAAAATTTAAACGGTGATCTAGAGCATCATTAGAAGGCAGAGAGATACGATGATCATGGAATGAGACCAACATTACGAATTCTTCTTTTACTCTTTCTTTTCAACACTAAGTTTTTTTGGAAATTTTCATTTCAAAACTTATGGTTCTCAAAATTGTTTATTTTAGTTATGAATAAAGTCCCTTCTTCCCTATTGCGCTCAATCTCTTAATTATCCAGTTGATTTACATTATTTCCAAAGTAATAGTCTCATAAATTGAATTAATCTTTAAAAGTGTTGATCAGGTTTTGACTTAAATAAAATAACAATTGATCTTATTACAATTAAAATTAAAGTCCTCAGATCCTTATTACAGTCAACACAAGTGACCTCATGACTTTCCCAAACAAGAACAAATCCTTGCAGGGAATCCCTAGGTAGTAAACCAACTCTGTTTGGTCGAATAAAATACTAAACGGGTGGATAGACCACAAACCATGCACATTTTTGCCATTATCTCTTATAGGCCTAAGGGAGTGTGACGACATGAACTAAAAGGTAAGAAAGACAAAAATAACACATGTAAGGCATGATGTAATGGAAAATGCATAAAAGTTGGTATTGGCTTGATTCTTCTGCAAATTCTCGATTACAAACGATGCAAATTACAAAATAATTTGAACAAGGACAAAAATTGTTATAACAGTTTATCGTCACGTGGGCAAGAACTTCTTGATCGGCTTTCTCCGAGAATCATTAGGATCAGGCCGGTATTCGTCATCGCAATCATGGCCTTCCAAGTAGCTCTCAATAATCCGAAGAGGAATGTTGTCGAAAGGGACCAATGTCTCATTTCGTCTAAAGAGAGGTCATCGGTATGCTGGGCACTCAACGTGGTATATATACCAAAGCTAGGAATCCTTTAGTTATTTAACAACCATGAACGTATTCAGCCAACCATTCTGGTAGGCATGATCTTTATCTTCTTATAGTCTCATAGGGGCATCTTACCATCCCTCGTCATAACCAGCTGCCCAGGCTTCTGGGGGAGCTATTATGAATAAGTAACGGAGTTTTTTCACATCATGATTAAGTCCCATAATCATGACATTACTCCCCTAGACCTTTTCCTCGGCCTAAATAAGACTCTTTTTCCAATCATCATTCTTTGAATGAACTAGGGCACTGACCTCCCCTACGTCCTTGTCTTCTGCAAGCTGAGCCTTCAGGTTATTTATCTCCTTTTGAACGGAGGATCACAAATATTCAAGTTCCTTTAGGTCGTTCTTTAGTTTGGCAACTAAGGTGAGCTTGTATTTATAAGCCTAAGTCCTTTTATTCAAGTCTTTACAAGAAATTAGAAATTGTCAGCGGGATTGGTCACTCACACCCTACTCGAGCACATTATCTAAGTTGCTGAAAAAGGATGGAATATCCTCGATAATATACTATAATAAAAAAACAAAATAAAAAGACAAGGAACAATTCTTCATCAATTAAAGGAAAGCATTCCGAGTAATATAAATTGACTTCACTTAAAGTAATGGAAATATTGTCTTCATTCACAAGTTACTCAAATAGGGCGTGCCATTACAGTCCAACAAAAAATAGTACAAAGTACAATTAAAAGACGAAAAAATATAGGAACAAAGGGCCTCATTTCCTCGCCAGCTCTTCAGCTTTATATTCCTTACCCTTGGTCATAATTTCCTCGATCTAATTGAGAGAGTTGCTGGTGGATGTCCCCTTGTCAACTTTCAAAGAGGAAGAGAATGGAAGGCTGGTCAGTTCCCAGCACCTTCAGTCACTCACGATCACCATCACTACACGCTTAATAGGTTAGGCACCAAGGAGGGATTATGGGCCACAAACTAGGCATGGAGGGACCTTGGATAAAGGGGTGAATTTATTCTTCTTCAAGGAAGGAAGGACCATGAGGGTCTTTATCTTCTCCTTTTCCTCCTCCTCCTCCTCTTCCTTATTTTTCTTCGCCTCATTCTTTTTCTCCTTGACGACCAAAAATTAGTCGTTATCTTTGGAGGACTCACCCTCAACCTTGTTTTGGGACTTGTCCTTGGGGGAAATGGGGATATCATCATCATTATCCAATGATATGATCCTCTTCCTGGTAGGATCCATAGAGTCCTCTTCACTGGCAAGATGAAACTGATGTCGAGGGATCCAAATGACGAAGAAGCTTCCTCATCAGGGAGTGGGAGATTAGGAATATCATCTACTGGATGAGAAGTAAAATGATTGGTAGTATTGGTGTAATCCAAAAGAAATAAGGTTGATCTTGGGTGATCGTAATTACGAAGGTAGTCTTTTACCCTCAAAGCCTTCAACAACTCAACATAATTGATGTCTTTCAGGGAAGGATCCTTGTTCATTATGCAAGCTACTCAAAGGCACAAAAAAGGAACTATTAGCACTAATACAATAGAGTCATAAGAAAATACAAGAGAGTAAAGGAACAAGTGTTAACCTATATCCCCCCCCCCCCCCCCAATTCTATGCATAGAAATCATGTGTATTCTTTGACTTAAGGGAGCAATGGATGTTGCCATATTCTGGAAATAAACCCCTGATCCCAATATCCTTTATTAGAAATAGGGAGGCTTATGACCAACACTCTATTGGCCTTCCTCACCTTCAAATAAATAAGGTAATATTTGGTTTGAAACCAGGTGTAACAATACCTTATCTCTGGGATACCAAGGTTGGTCATATAAAGATCATTTATTAAGTTCACCCAATTCACAATATACCAAGTATTGAAGTCACGTTGAGTTGGGACCACCCCGACAAACTCAAAAAATTAAAGGAAAAGAGGGTTTGGGGGAAAGTTAATCCTCCCTAGACCACAACAAGGGTGTGAATCTAGTGTCCCATGTTGATGGAAAAAATATATTTGGGGATGGGGGCATAGACGATTGTGACCTAAGATGGAATAAAATATTTTTTCCTAAATTTGTCTATGCCTTTACCATGAAGAATGTATGACATTTTTATAAGGTTGAATTAGTACAACATAAGAAAATAGAAGAGGAAAAGAAGAAAACTATGAGAACAATAGATGATGAAAAGAATGATATAGACTTATAAAGATATATGAATGAAAGTGAAGAAGATCGAAAGTCTTTTGTTAGCAGAAGATTGGGAGCATAGATTACAGTTTGTAGTCAATTTTTAAGCAAACCCAGATTGAAAGAGAATGCACAATCATAAGGCGCGACAACAAAGGAGATTTTTGGTGCTTCATTATCTCGTCGGATGAGAGTACCCTTACAACTTCTGCTTATTTACAAGTTTGGCAAGAGATTCAATTCACTAAAATGGATCCAAACAAGTGGGCCTTTTACACGGCAAAATCTCCTAGCCTAATAAATTTTGTCCAGGAATTATATGGGCAATTGTGGGGATGAAAATATAATTGGGTCCAATTCAGGATTAGGCAACCAAGCCCAACGGCATTAGTGGCATGCCTGATTAAGCTTACTAGTAAAATGAATTAATACTGATATTTATCACGTGGATAATTACCAGGCAATCAAGACATAAAATTGGCTTATATCAATACCTAAAATCTTAGAAGAGATATTTAGGGAATCACCACATGAGCTTATCTCAAGCCAGGGGGGTTCGTTGTCTTATTCAATCACTACAGTTTTAAACAACTATAAATATTGCCCACACCCCAAAGCCAAGGGGGATTTAATTTTTGTACTTTGAGATAAACTAATAAGAATACAATGACCTCTCCGTAGATGTAGGCAAGTTGCCAAAGCAAGTATATTTGTGTGTCATGTGACTGACATTTTTATATTTATCTTTTGATTGCTTTCTGGGATCTCTTAATTATGATAATTTTGACTCACAACATCAATACGGTGAAAGATGCCCATCTTGTTCACCAGGAACTTATTAGAATTATGATTATGCCACATAATATTGAAGCTAATATATTGCTTCTAATATAACTACTGAAGAATGTTAAGCGTAATGGTTTTGTTTGGGTTTTATAAGTAGGTTATCTCTTGTTGTATATTTTGTATCTTTGTAATACATATCTATACTTTGTTTGATAGATTATTAACAATATTATATAACCTTATCTATAATACTACTTGTATATTCAACTTTATCTGAGTTAGAATTTCAACATCATAGAATTATAAGTAACAGTTTTAAGAGAATGTATAAACTATGTGCATACTCAAAAAGAGAGTGTAATAGAGTATTGACATTAAATTTATTTGTGTAAACAACATATTCTTTCTTTTTCAATCCAATAGCTACACAAAAGTAGCATATAACTATTAAACCTATTATGAATCAAACAATATGTTTGGGTGTAAATAATTTCCCTCCTTTATATTTTCTCACCAACCACAAAGTATGTAAAAACTCATCCAATCTAAAAGATTATATCATTACGATGCTACTAGATTCAAACATCCAAGACACAAAATCTCCTATAACCACTGGAAATATGTTTCCTTCCGATAAAAAATTACCAAAGAAGTTTCTAAGTAAAAACATTATTAACACAAACATCTTGAATATGTATAAAAAAGAAGAATATAAGTTATAAAAACATAAAGGAAAACAATGTCGTGATACAAAAAACAAAGGTGTGTATACATCTGAAAACCAAATAAGGGGAAACCGTGTAATTATAAGCACACTAATTATATACCCCCTTCATCCTAGAATTTCTCTCAATTTTATCTATTGATTGAATGAATACTTAATAATCGTCATTTTTTAAGAGCGACTATTAATTTTGGATGGAGGTAGTAATAAAAATCAAAAATCTTTCTACATTTTTTTTGGGGGGGGGGGGGTGTAAAGTATTATTATGGAGAGAAAAAAATCCTAAGAGATAAATAAAAAGCACAGCCCTTCGACATGAACTTCCACCCCCAATCCTCATAAAGGAACCATGTGGGGATATGAAAATGAATCTACAAAAAACATTAAAATTTGACTTGTTATACATTATCAGGAATTAGAAAGAATAAATAAATTTGGTAAACGAACCATTAGGCCATCTCAAAACCTAAAAACATTCGAATCACCCATGCTTAGAGAATCAACCCATACATAATTTTTTTTTGACCCTATAATTATTTATATTCTCGATTTTAAACATGATATATGCCTAATGAGAGTTTAGGTCACAAATAAAAATTGACATAAGAAATTGAATCTCCATTAACACAGTTCATCACGTGGCACATTTTAACCTTTCAATTGATATGCTTGAAATGTCCATATTAAGTGTAAAAGAAATGTTCAATTGATTCGAAAACTAAAAGTTATTCTTGAAAGTGTTTCATCGTTGCTATGAAAAACTAATTTGAAAACCTATGTGTGATTCGAACATTACATAGATATATATATTCTTCACAAACTGATATAGACTATAAAACAAGGTGAAGGGAAAATAAAATATTTATAAATCCAGTAATCTAAACAATTTGAGATAAAAAGAACCATGTAAAAAATAAATATCCCAATATAATTTCAATAATACATGCATTTGGGGGAGAGGAGACGGGAAAAATAGTCCATTGATGGTCTTAAAGGAGATAAATGGATAAAGTGGATAAACAAAGAGGTCAGGAGAAATGTTAGGCAGAGAGTGGGATGAGAAGTTATGGTTGGAATCAGGGTGAAAGAGGTAAGAATTTTTACCATACCATATAATTTTTCTTCGAAACAAATGGTATCGGTTTCATATATAAAATAGCAAAAATCGATTTTTTCAAAACCTAAAATACAATAAAAAAATTTATTAGTGTTGGTATTTAGACATAGAAAATTGACTAATCGAAGTTTCCATATCAAATTTATTGAATATACCGTAACAAAATACTGCATATTACCGTACCAATTTACAGAGTTAAAAATAAAAAAAAAACCAATTAAAAGATGTTCTCAATATATATATATATATATATATATATATATATATATATGTGTGTGTGTGTGTGTGTGTGTGTGTGTGTGTGTGTGTGTGTGTGTGTGTGTGTGCGTGTGTGTGTGTGTGTGTGTGTGTGTGTTAAAACCCTTCATTTTTTAAAACCATATCAGTCATTCATTTACCTTAGTATCAAAGACAAACCCTAAACTATCTTAACAAAATAACTTTTTTCTCAATTTTTTTATCGAAAGCGCCGACACTAAGCAAGTAACACCACACAACAAAACGTTTCATTTCAGTTTCCCACTGAATATTTTTGTGATGAATCTGTATATTTAGTTGGTTCTTTATGATCAATTTGTGAGAATGAGGTTTGATTGAAATGATTGTGTTGGAAGTAAGAGATTTACTGTTTACCTTAGTAAGGATAGGGAAAAAAATGATAGGAGTTCCAAAGTTCATGTATTTTATTTTTTAATTATTTGAAAGCAAATGATGTTTACTTCCTCGTAATAGTCAATGTTTTTATTTAAATTTGTAGTAAGGGCTTATAGATACACCCCTTATATAAAAATAAACATCATCATTAAGAGTTTAAATGAGAATCTAGAAATGGATTCATGAAAGATTAATGACATCGCAAAGGAGTGTGAGAAGTCACCAAATTTGATTTAAGATCAAGGCGGGTGGAGCTTAATCGGAGATTGATGAAGACTTTTGAAGGAAGCTACATGAAGAACTATGTATTTATGTTGATTTTACTATTTAATTTTGAGTTATGTTATAATTTTATTGAGGATACTTCGCACCAGCTATGGACCAGGTCTGGGAAGACATAAGAGAACTTTCATTATTTATCGAGGAACCTCACCTTGGGAACCTGATAAGGAAATACTTTCAAGGATTAACGGAAAAGGAAATGTTAAGGCATGACTTAGCCATTTAAGACACACTAGGTAAAACACCTAATTTGACTTGAAAGATCACATTCGAGCAACCTTGAGGTACCAGTATAAAGCTTACTCTTCGTATAGTTTTGGTGCCAAAACTTGATATCTTTACCCAGAAGATACGAATTATGGCATTCCATGCCTAATACATTTCAAATCAGACCTGGTTCAAATAGTGATGATTTGGCGAGCAGCTCGCTGGTTAGGCGCTGAGACACCAACTGCTCACTCGAGACTTTACACAGCATTTAATGCATTTAACTTAATGAACCTGAGGTTCTTCGAGTGTATTCCGAGCATATAAATACCTCATTTATGATTTGGTTAAAAACAAGAGTTTTAAGATAAATAATTGAGATAGTTATTGCAAACTAGATCTTTTAACCGTCACTATTAATTATTCTGTCCAAGTCTTTACCTAGAGCCTAATCATTCATTGAGATTTTACCACTATTCCTTTATACCTTGGTGTATAAGTTTCCTACCTGAGGTGTATCTAGAGTGTTTGTTTTCCTCTCACTCTAGATAGTTTCTTGTGAGGTTCATTTATTGTTAAACACTCATGATTGTTATTTGTTATTAAGTTGCACACCTGAGTTTGTTGATTATCACTGAGAGTGAATTTATAGTTGTATTTAGTGCGATCAATATGGGATATGCCTTTTTTTACATGTGGTGAATCCGTTAGGGGGGTATTCTCTTAGAAATTGCTAATGAAAATTTTAACTGTAGTCTAAAATTTTCTCTTTTTGGTATTTAAATCCCTTAATGACTAAATCTATTACTAATAGGCGATGTTGATTTGTTAAGCTTTCACCTGGTATAACTTTATAGTCTTTGCATGTGTTCATGTCTCTTCTTCTAATCAAAAAAATAATCTATTTAAGTTTTATTCTCTCTAGCATTTAAAATTGGAGAGAATATAACTCAAATATATTATTGTTTAATTATAAGAATAAACTTGAACACATGCAATGAGTGTAAAGTTATACCAGGTGAAAGCTTAACAAATCAACATCACCTATTAGTAATATAATTATCCCCTGAAGGACATGTATAAGATGAAGAGAAAACATGCTATCAAAATATAAAATGGAAGGATTTAAGAGGATGCAAAGGGATAGAATTTTGGAAGAATTTCATGTTACACATGAAATGGAATTGGGATGACAATGTTAACAACATTTGGTCACGAATAAAGAATGATATTGAGAAAATAGGTAAGCAAATTTTAGGTGAGACTAAAGGAAAAAATTCATTAAAAAGATACTTGGTGGTAGAATGAGGAGGTGCAAGAGATAATAAAAAAGAAACAAGTAATTTTTATAGAGTGGCAAAAGAGTAAACATAAAGAAGATTTAGAAGGTTATAAGAAGATAAAAAGTGAAGTAAAAAATATTATTAGAAATGCGCAATAAAATGCACTAGATAATCTTAATAGTAAATTAGGTACCCAGGAAGGTGAAAAGGAGATATATAAATTAGCAAATAATAGAGATAGATTGGCAAGGGACTTGGGTTCAGTCAAGTGTATTAAAGATATAAATCCAAATACATTAATTAACGATAAAGAAATTCTAGATAGATGGCAAGAATATTTTCAAGGATTATTGAATGAAGAATATCCTAAAAACAATGTCGAGAACATAGAACCGAATAGAGGTATGGTATGTCGATTACTGTAAAAGAAGTAGATACATGAATAAGAAAAATGGGAAGGGATAAAACGGTTGGTTCAGATAAAATACCCATAAAATTGTGGAGGACACTTGGCAGTATAGAGGTAGAATGATTAACATGTTTATTTAATAAAGTTTTAAAAGAAGGAAACAAGCTAGATGACTAGAGGAAAATCACTATAATACCTTTGTATAAAAATAAAGAGGATATACAAAACTGAGGTAATTATAGAGGAATCAAATGTGACACCCAGTCTAATTAACCCTGAGCGATCAGTCCTAAATTAAATCAGAACAGGTTTCTCAGCTGGTTCATTTTTAGCATCACTGTCGTCTTTTAAATTACTAACCACCTAAGTGAGAAAATTAGACTGGTGCCAAGTTTTATCTTTCATTAACTAAAAATAAAGACTCGTGTAGAAACATAATAATATAAACAATCACCATTAACTAAAATTAGCCATTCATAATTAATTAACTGACCGAATAAACCATCGGTTCAAAATCCAACAAAAGTAAAGACAAGTAATAAATCTCAATAGGTTTGACATAAGTACTGAAATAAAACTGTGAGCAACATGCTTGAATAACTGATAGGAAGTCTCTACACTAGGAATAAAAAGAACGAGGCGCCTATCAAACTCCCGTAACATCCACACATGCTACAGCAACGGATCCAGGGAATGAGTTAAGCCTGGCGTCCCCGTGGCTGGACACCTAAAAGGTATTTAAAAAATTTTATAGCAAGGGTTAGGACACAAAACATTTGAAAAACATTTATCAAATGATTAACTTGCAGTAATAAATATATATGCATGATCTTCATATTTTAGTTAGTGTCGCACTCTCTTGAGAACACCCTTAGCCCCTCTTTAATGTGCACTACTAACGCCTTAATTAATTTACCTAGTTATTTATCCCATGACTGGATAACTAATATAACCCCTTGAAACCACCCCACTCTAACCGAGTGTGCCATAAATATGATTTCTGAGTTATTATTAACATTAACTTAATTAATCATTTCCCTTTTTAAAATCATATAAGCTTCACACCCATTATATGTATAATACAATTCACGGTCTCTATTAATTTGCCCGTATATAATTATTTACCTCATTTTATACATATAGTTATATTCCAACATTCACAAACATGCTGGAATAATAATTAATATTAAATACCCTCCTGAGTAATAACTCACCGGATTTAAATTCTTTAAAGTGCTATCCCACTAGGCATATTCACATAACCTAGTTACCCCAAGTCAGAATTTCTCACTAACCAAGATAATACGTAAAAATTGGAGGTCGTCATATTCCTTCCCTGAAAGTGAGATGCCCTTCACCCATATAACGGACGTTATGACCTATAGTCGCCCTACTCCTCAGGCTAGGGGATTCTTCCACTACGCACAACCTCCCCCTATAGCATTAGAGTATATGTAATAATAATATCTAGCCACTGATATTAATGTACACTATATATATATATATATATATATATATATATATATGAACTATCTCAGCTAAACTGTGTACTAAGTCCGTAACACAAGCCTATTCAGATTATTATGAGTTTATGGCCCAACTCCAAATATTAATTAATTCACGCAATAATTAAATAAATTAATTTCGGTGTCGCTCCAACCAATATATTCGGACTTACTCTCGTCGCCCGAAATAAAACAATACCCGAGTTTAAATTCCCGACTCCCAATTATTTAGCTTACACTTTAAATAAAATTAACGTCCTGGTATCGCTCAACCAATATACCCAGACTTGCCCACTCAATTCGTATTTAATTATTCTAAAATATTATTCCCGGAATTTTAATCATGGTGTGACACATATAAATTTCTTCAAAATCCTAATTAATTTTCCTTCCTAATTAATTAGATTGAAAATCCTATATTTATTTGTCACTAAAAAAGGCATGGAATAAATTTTAAGTAAATCTCCCTTATATAAACAATATTGGCCGAACTGCGAAAATCTGCCGACCATCGATCGATCGATCGCACAGGTCATCGTCTTCTTCCCCCTTCTGTTTTAGCCATTGACGAAAAGATCTAAACCCCAACTTCTTCTACTATAAAACCCAAGTCTTCCCATAAACAATATATACCAAAAACCTCATAAGGTACCCCCATAAAGTCCACAAACACAATTTAATTTACGTTCTCTACTGTTTTTCATAAATTGGAGAAAAGTCCGTTTTAAATATTTCACCCATTTAAATATCAATTTCTTATCTCAAATTCGTTTCCAACCCATCCAGGTTTACACATCATACTATATATATGTACTAATCTCAGATTACACATGAATTCCTACACAATTTAGAAATCAGAATATGTGTTTACAAAACACCCTTGTTTGTACCCTTTAAATGCCAAAACGAATTTTGATTTCTCACATCACATAAATATGAATCGAAACACAAATTATTTTTTACAGAAAGTCAAACACATTCCTTATGATTCGTAGGGTCTGATTTGAGGTTGTGAATTTCCAAGGTTGAAGACGAAATCCTTTCTTTTGGCTCTTTCCTTTGTCCCCCAATTTGCCTTTAACTGCCTCTTAGGTTTTTCCTCTCCCACTAAGCCTTTCCTAAACTTCAATCAGTTGTTTTCCTTTTCATTTAATTAGGTAATTAGGCTAAATCCCGTTTTCGGCCTAATGGGCCAAGCCCAAGTGACCCAAATATCCCCGTACGGGCCCGACTATGCCTAAAAATGTCCCGTGACTCGTTTATTACCCCCGGGTACACTTTTTCGACTATCTCAGTCCATTCGGACTCAATCGTACACTCGGAATTGACATCCGAATTAATTTATAAAAATATTTGTCTCACACCCATGTTAGTCTATATCGACTCCCGGCTGAGATAAGTACATACCCCGTCACTAATACTCGGAATGACGTACATAAATTATTACTATGCACTTAGTAATTAAATTTCCCTAAATATTAGCCATTCACTTCCCGATTAATATTTAAATAAATATTTCCATAATTAATTCAATTAAAATTGCGACACACAAGTAATTTAGAATTCCCGAATTAATTAAATTTTAAATGCACAAAAATACAGGTTGTTACATACTCCCCCCCTTACAAAGGAATTTCGTCCCCGAAATTAGGTCGTACCTGCGGTGAATAGCTCTGGATTTTGTTCTCGCATATCCTCCTCCCTCTTCTAGGTAGACTCGTCAATGTTGTGATGACCCCAATGTACTCTAACTAGTGGAACAACCTTGGATCGTAACTTGCGCTCACTACGATCCAAAATAGCCACCGATCTCTCCTCATACGAGATGTCTAGATGTAAATCAATTTCCTCGAGTGGAATGTTCCAAAAGGCCCTCTCCTTCCTTCGATATTTCTTCAGTGATGCCACATGGAACACGTCGTATATCCACTGAAGATGCTCCGAAAATCCCAATCGATATGCTAACGGTCCCACCCTCTCAATATTAGGGAAAGGTCCCACATACCTCGGTGATAACTTACCCTTCTTTTCGAACCTCGTCACCTCTTTCATAGGGGATACCCAGATCAATACCTGATTCCCAACCTCTAACTCCACATGTCTCCGTGAAGCATATGCTTAACTCTTTTGCATATCCTGAGCTATCCGAATTCGTCCTTGGATCAACTCTATCTTGGCAGACGTCTCCTGGATAATCTCCGACCCCAATAGCTTGTTGTCCCCCACCTCTAACCAATAAGAGGGTGAACGATAAGGTCTCTCGTACAGTGCCTCGAACGGTGTCATGACAATTGTGAATTGGTAAGAGTTGTTATACGTGAACTCTACCAAAGGAATATATTTCTCCCAACTTCCCCTAAAGTCCAAAATGCACATTCTGAGCTTGTCTTCCATCGTCTTATTGACTCTCTCACTCTTCCCGTCGGTATGTGGGTGATAGGTTGTACTCAAACGTAATTCTGTGCCCATGGCCTCCTGAAAGCTCTGCCAAAAGTGGGTCATAAAAATTATGTCTTTGTCAGACACAATATTTATCGGCACCCCGTGCATCTTAATAATCTCCGCTATGAATAGATGTGCATAACGCATCAAATCAAAGTCCGTGCAGACCGGAAGGAAGTGGGCCACCTTATTCAACCGATCTACAATGACCCATATGGAATCGTGACCCTCTGTGATGCAGATAACCTTGTAATGAAGTCCATTGAAATGCTCTCCCACTTCCACACGAGAATCTCTAGTGGTTGTAACATCCCTGATGGTCTCTGATGGTTAACTTTCACAAGCTGACATGTGGCACATTTTGAAACAAACTCTGTTATGTCCAGTTTTATTCCTGCCCACCAATATTGCCTCCTCATATCCTGGTACATTTTATCCACATCGGGATGTACTGCAAATCTCGAACCATGGGACTCTATCATAACAGTGTGCCTCAACTCCTCATCCTCTAGCACAATTAACCTCCTATTAAGGTGTGGGCCTCCTCTCTCACTGATCGAGTAACCCTATGCTCCCTCAGCTAACAACTGGCTCACCCTATCCCGGCATATCTTATCCTCTGCCTGAGCCCTTACCATTAGCATAATGATCTCAGGTGTGATGGATAATGCTGATATGAAGGCCCTGACTACATCATCCTCATATTGAAGATCTCTCCACTTCATTTTCCATACTTCTGATATTTCCCCAGTCGGTCTTCGACTCAATGCATCTACTACCACATTAGCCTTACCAGGATGATACTGAATATCAAACTGGTAGTCTTTCACGAATTCTAGCTACCGCCTCTGCCTCGTATTCAGATCCTTCTGTGTGAAGAGATACTGAAGTGACTTGTGATCCGTGAATAAAGTGAATTGTTCTCCTAGAAGATAATGTCTCCATATCCTCAAAGAAAAAATGACCGATTCTAGCTCTAGGTCAAGAATGGGGTAATTCCTCTTATGGGGCTTTAGCTTTCTGGACGCATAAGCTATAACCCTTTCCTCCTGCTGAAGAACACCCCCAAGTCCCTCTAGGGATGCGTCAGTGTACACTCGATACTCTATTCCTCCCTTCGATAAATCAAGAACAGGTTCAGATGTCAACTTTTCCTTTAGCTCATCGAAAGCTAATTGACAATGATCATTCCATGTGAAAGGAATCCCTTTCCTAGTCAGATTTTTCAAAGGGCCCGTAATCTTTGAGAATATTTTAATGAATTGCCTGTAATAACTGACCAATCCTAGAAAATTATGCACCTCAATCGGTGTCGTGGGCTATCTCCACTCCCTCACTGTCGACACCTTACTCGGATCTACCGTAATACCCCGGTCTGAAATCACATGGCTAAGAAACTGCACCTCACACAACCAAAATCCACACTTCTCGAATTTGGCCTAGAGTTGGTGATCCCGCAGTGTCTGTAGAACCATACGCATATGCCCTGCATACTCCTCCTCGGTGGGCGACTAAATCAGGATGTCATCAATGAACATGATGACAAATTGATCGAGATACTCCCTGAAAACCCTGTTCATGAGATCCATGAACACTGGTGGTGCATTGGTGAGCCCGAATGGCATCACCCTGAACTCGTAAGATTAATACCGCGATAGGAAATCAATCTTAGAAGCATCCTCCCCTCGGATACGTAGCTGATGATACCCTGACCTCAAATCGATCTTGGAGAAGTAAGATTCCCCTCTCAATTGGTCCAAAAGATCATCGATCCTAGATAACGGATACTTATTTCGTATCGTCACCTTGTTCAGCTCCCTATAGTCCATGAATATTTGAAGTGAACCATCCCGCTTCTTTATAAACAACACCGGTTCACCCCATAGTGATGTACTCCGTCGAATAAAACCCTGACCAGGAGCTGCTGAATCTGATCTCTCAACTCATGCATCTCTGAACAGGACATACGGTAAGGTGATCGAGCAATCAGCCTCATCCCCGATGCTAAATCGATTATAAATTCAATTTCCCTGCTGGGTGGCAACCCTGGTATTTCCTGGAGCACATCCTCAAAGTCCCTCACTACTGGGATTGAGTCCAATATAACCATCACCTCTTGTGAGGTTTCCTCCTCGATATAATACAATTATGTGTGCGACCCTCCCTCCAGGAGCGGCATCTCTATTAGGAAAATCTCCTGTCCCGGAATGGAGAACATGATTGTCCTCTCATAACAATCCACAATTGCACGATAACCTGCCAACCAATCTATACCCAGGATGACATCTTACCCCTCCATATCAAACACTAAGAGGTCTGGTGCTAAACTAAGCCTCCCAATTAAAATGTCCACCCCCCGATAAATCAAGTGAATCAAAGCCCCGCTGCCTACTGGTGACTCTACACACATACGAAGACTACTCGTGGTCTCTAGTAACCCGAGCTATTTAGCCAAATTAGATTTAATGAATGAATATGATGCTCCCGTGTCAAAAAGTATACTACCCTCATGACCATGAATGAGAAACATACCCTCAACTGTTGGCGGCGCCTGCTACGCTGGAGGATTGGGAACATCCCGAACGTTATACACACGCCCGTAGTACATTTTCCCCTATTACTGTGGGGCGGGTGGAGCTAGTGCTACTGGTGGCATCTGCACTTGTTTCCCCTGTTGGGCACCCTGCTGATGACCTCTGCCCCTCTGCGGGCACTCCCTCTTGAAGTTTCCTGGCTAGCCGTAGACAAAATAACATTTTTTACCGTCCCCGTGGCGTTGTCCCTAATGTGGTTGGCCTTTCTTGCCTCCCCCATTGTTCCCTTGGCCCTGACAGCCCTGAGGAACTTGCTGCTGCTGATTTGGTCCCAGCTTCCCCTGCCTGAACCCCTGTCCTCCTGATTAAAACCCACTAGGCCTAAATTTCTTAGCCTAATTCCCCTGCTGACTACTAGTCTGCTGCTGAGTACCACTCGTGTCACCATTGTTAACTGCCTTGCCCTGCTCGCTCGGCTCACCTACTATCTTGCTTCCCTTCACATGGAAGCGATGATCCTGGCAATGTACAAGGGCAGCATTAACGAGATCTATATACGTCACTAATGTCAAATTCCCAATCAAATGTTTCCCGATCCTCCAGGCTAAGCCATCCATGAACCTAGACTTCTTTCGCTCCTCATCGCTCACCTCATTTGGCACAAAGTTCGCCAAATGAGTGAACTCTTCCTCATAGTCTGCCACTGGTCGGTCACCCTGCACTAACTCGCTGAACTTATTTCTCATCTCAGTCTCTACCATTGGTGGGAAGTATTTTCGATCGAACCGCACCCAGAATTCAGATATCGTCATAAAATCCCACTCCTCAATGGTGGTAAGTAACTCCCACCACTATAAGGCTGCCCCGACAGATGAAAGTTAGCGAGCATATGTTTCTGCACATCGTTACACTCCAGCATGCGCAGATGGCGCTGAATATTTTTCTTCCAGGCACAAGCCTCTACTACATCGGTGCTACCTCGAAACTCGGGTGGGTGACCCTTCTGAAAGGTCTTTCTAACTCGCTGCCAAGACGGTGGCCCTACTGGAGCCTGAGATGCTGGTGCCACTAGAGGTTATGACTGGGGCTGTGGAAAATGAGCTGACATAGCTCGCATCGCTGTCTCGACTGCCTGGGCCACTATCACTGCCACCTGAGTAGTGGAGATCAACTCGGGTGGTGGTGGGGTGGCGGTACCTGTGGCTCCTGATGAGCCTCCCTGAGATCATCCCTGACCTCTACCCTCTCCGCTCTTTACCTCTTCGGTGGCATAAGAAAATAGATCGAATTGTATAAGTACAGAATTTATAGAAAAACAAATAACAGAAATACGATATCTCACAAGCAGAAAATGAATCAACAGTCCTAATAATAACTGAAATCTACGTTGAAACATAGTAAGCTGCACAGATCCTAAGGACACTAAAACCTAATGCTCTGATACCATCTGTGACACCCCACTTAATTAACCTCGGGTGATTAGTCCTAAATTAAATCAAAACATGTTTCTTAGTTGGTTCATCTTAGCATCATTGTCATCTTTTAAATTACTAACCACCTAAGTGAGAAAATTAGACTGGTGCTAAGTTTTATCTTTCATTAACTAAAATTAAAGACTCACGCGGAAACAAAATAATATAAATAATCACCATTAACTGAAATCAGCCATTCACAATTAATTAACTGATCGAATAAAGCATCGGTTCAAAATCCAACAAAAGTAAAGACAAGTAATAAATCTCAGCAGGTCTGATATATGTACTAAAATAAAACTGTGAACAACATGATCGAATAACTGATAGGAAGCCTCTACACTAAGAATGAAAGGAACGAGGCGCCTATCAAACTCCCACAACAGCTCCCGGACTTGCCCATTCAGTCCATATTTAATTATTTTGAAATATTATTCACAAAATTTTAATCATGGTGTGACACATATAAATTTCTTCCAAATCCTAAATAATATTTCTTCCTAATTAAGTAGATTGAAAATCCTATATTTATTTCTCACAAAAATAGGCATGGAAGAAATTTTATGTAAATCTCCCTTTTACAAACCAAACTGGTTGAACTGCCAAAATCTGCCGACCATCGATCGATCGATCCCCAGCCCTTGATCGATCGATCACACAGGTCATCGTCTTTTTCCCCCCTTCTGTTTCAGCCATGGACGAAAAGCTCTAAACCCTAACTTCTTCTACGGTAAAACCTAAGTATTCCCATTAACAATATATACCAAAAACCTCATAAAGGACCCCTATAAAGTCCACAAACACAATTTAATTTACGTTATCTACTATTTTTCATAAATTGGGAAAAAGTTCGTTTCAAATGTTTAACCCGTTTAAACATCAATTCCTTATTTAAACTTCGTTTGCAATCCATTTGGGTTTACACATCATACCATATGTATGTACTAATCTCATATTACACATGAATTTCTACACAGTTTAGAAATCAGAATATGGGTTAACAAAAACACCTTATTTGTACCCTTTAAACCCCAAAAAGAATTTTGATTTCTCACATTTCATAAATATGAATCGAAACGCAAATTAATTGTTATAGCAAGTCAACCACTTTCCTTATGAGTCGTAGGGTGTGATTTGAGGTTGTGAATTCCCAAGGTTGAAGACGAAATCCTTTCTTTTGGCTCTTTCCTTTGTCCCCCAATTTGCCTTTAACTGCCTCTTAGGTTTATCCTCTCCCACTAAGCGTTTCCTAAACTTCAATCAACCATTTCCCTTTTCATTTAATTAGGTAATTATGCTAAATCCCATTTTTGGCCTAATGGGCCAAGCCCAAGTGACCCAAATAACCCCGTGTGGGCCCGGCTATGCCTAAAAACGTCCTGTGACCCGTTTACTACCCCCAGATACACTTTTTCGACTATCTCGGCCCATTCGAACTCAACCGTACACTCAGATTTAGCGTCCAAATTAATTTATAAAAATCATTATCTCACACCCAAGTTAGTCTATACCGACTCTCGGTTGAGATAAGTACATACCCCGTCACTAATACTCGGAATGACATATATAAATTATTACTATGCACTTAGTAATCAAATTTCCCTAAATATTAACCATTCACTCCCCGAATAATATTTAAATAAATATTACCATAATTAATTCAATTAAAATTACGACACACAAGTAATTTAGAATTCTCGAATTAATTAAATTTTAAATGCACAAAAATACGGGGTGTTATATCAAACTGATGAATTACAGTATGAAATTGTGTGAAAAAGTTATAGAACAAAGATTAAGAAATGAGTCAACTATTTTGAACATTCAATTTGGAGTTATGCCCGGGTGATCAACCATGGAAGCTAATTACTTAATAAGACAGTTAATGGAGAAATGTAGAAGTAAGGATAAAAATTTGCATATGGTCTTTATAGACTTAGAAAAGGCATATGATAGAGCACCTAGGGATATAATATGGTGGGATTTAAGGAGGAAAAGAATCCCTATGATTTATATTAGAGTTATTGGATAGATCAAAGATTAAAGTAAGAAATATTTGTGGAGAAACTAATAATTTTACGATTAAAGTAGGTCTACATCAAGGATCGGCCTTAAGTCCTTATTATTTGTCGTTGTATTAGATGAGATTACTAAGATATATAAGAAGATGTCCCATGGTGTACATTGTTTGTGGATGATATAGTTTTAGTAGACACTTCAAATGAGGCCTTAGCGATGAGAGTAGATATTTGGAGAGATGCTTTAGAGTCTAAGGGACTAAATCAGTACAAATAAAACTAAATTCATGAAATGTAATTTTCATAATGAGGCATCTGATAACATAATGTTAAAGCTTGAAGAAAAGGTGATAAATCAAACTAATAATTTTTTTTATTTAGGTTCAATGATACAAAGTAATGGGGATATTGATGAGTATGTTACAAGTAGAATATCAATTGGTTGGATAAAATGTAGATACGCAAGGGGGGTGTTATGCGATAAGAGGATAACTAATAAATTAAAGGGAAAATTTATAGAACAATGGTTAGGCCAGCGACTCTTTATGGAGAAAAATGCTAGGCTTTAAAGAAAAATCATGAACAAAGTCTCCATGTTAGTAAGATGAGGATGCTCCAATGGATGATGGGATTTACTACAAAGGACGGGATTAAAAACTAGTATGTGAGAAAAATTAAGAGTTGCTCCCATTAGCGATAAATTAAGGGAAATTAGACTTAGATGGTATGGACATGTGTTGTGTAGACCAATAATTGAACCTATAACAAGAGGTGGATTATTTGAGATAGATGGTAAAAGAGAAAGGGGTCGTCCTAAGATATCGTGGGAGGAAATTATTAGGAGATATCTTAAGTCTTTAAACTTCAATGATAATATTTCTTATAATAAATAGACTAGAATGGAAAAGGATAATCCATGTGGCCGAACCCATGTGATTGGATTAAGGAAAGGATGATGATGATGATCTGGAGGAACATATACTTACTTCTTCCCAATTGGTTCCTCCAGTTGCTACTGTCACAGAAAGTGTGCTAGTAGAACAAGAATCCACGAGTTTAGTGATGGGCCTTACTTTGATAATGTAACATCATGCCCAAGTTTATGGATTTTTTATAAACTTAATCTGGAATGACCATGTTTGGTTATATTATGGATTTATAATCCTTCTCCACACCAGCGGTACCATTTGTACTTCCTTTGAGTGGAGCGCTTGTTCTACCTAAAAAGTATGATGGTTTCTCTGTGACCAACCTTGATCCAGTTGCAACACCAATCATTAAGGCACCTGTCATTGGCAGTGTTTCACATATGGTTAATTTTCCAACAACGAAGGCAGTGGATCCAATTGACTCCCCTTCTTTAACCATTGTGAAGGTTGAGAAGGAAATGGTTCAAATGTTGACATCATCCTCACAAACTATTAATGACGTTGCTTCCATTTATGATATTTGTTTACTCCTTAATGAGAGGAGTATAATGATCAACCTTACCCAAAGGAGTGTGTTCCCCTAATATTTTAAAATTCAATGGGAAAGGGAGAACTTGAAGGAGCATATTTAGTCGTTTGTTGTGTACCTTGGTGATAATTGCAACAACAAGAAGTAGCAACAAAGGGATTTCTTCAAATCCTTTACTGATAAAACTTACACTTTCTACTCCAATTTAGTCCTAAAGAGTGTGGAAATGTGGAAGTATATTCATTTCTATTTTGTCCAAAAAAATTTTATGCCCGAAGATGACTATACACCTACAAAACTTTCTCGAGAAACGAAAACGCCGAGGGAAGCAAGAAGAGGTGATGGTCTACATAAGGTGGTTTAGAGAAAGGTCTCTCGATGTAAGAGAAGTAACACTGAGGATAAGCTTCTACAAATATGTGTGAAGGGGTTGATGCTAGAGTATATTTGTTACTTGATAAATGAGACTTATGAAGGCACATTCAAATCCTTCAAGAAAGCTGCCAAAAAATTCTTGTTGGATGTTCATCCTAACCCTATCATGACAATAATGTGATTAAGCAACCAATGGGTAAAATTAAAAGAGGAGTCTAGGCTCCATGATTAAACTAAATAGATGGGGGAGGAGCATCTAAATATGGAGACGAGGAAAAAAATAAGAACAATAAAAGAAAGTTTAATCAGGAGGATCCACCTGCTTTGCCTTGCACTATTGAAGAGGAAGTTACTTATTACAATACTATAATGGCATGTGATTTTGTCCACCCTTCTAAGAATTCACAATAATATGCTCATGTATCAAACATCCAAACTAACCTAAAATATTTCCAAGTTCATTGAATAGTTTTTCATCTTACGACACCATGCTTCACCTTCTGAAGAATCATCAACAAATATAAGTTGGCTAGGACCTTGGAGATTCCTCAAAATAATGTCAGTAATAAATGGGTAAAATATGGTTGCTGTGTTTGATGAAAAGGTCGAACTGAAATGAGAAGGAAGAGAGTTTTTAGGTAAGAACGGACAATGTGGGCATTACCTACGATGAACCTAACATCGGGGATAGTCATCACATTTATCAAATTGATGATTATGATGTTGATACCAACCTTTCTTACCAAGCTATTTCAAATTCACCAAAATTATCTTAGTTCTTGGACCAAGTTGGCATGCCTCAAGATATAAGGTAGGAGATAGCTCAGTCAATCATTGATATACTAAAGAATTATGATATCCCCATGCTTAGGTGGAAAGGGACTTTGGCCAAGCTAATACGAAAGTTCATATTTGAAAGTTCGCATCAAGTTCCATCAATTTGAAAGTCCTTTATGAGGTCGATTGATGCACTGTTAGCACAAGACATTGATGGACAAGAGACACGTGTCTACTATTTGAGTTGAATTATCCATGGTCTTGAGGAATTATATACCAACACAAAGAGGAAATTTTTAGCTTTATTCTTTATGGACCCAAAACATATACATTATATATTATCTTTAACTATTCATATAGTGAAAATAAATGATCCGATTAAGTTTTAACTAGCACTAAAAATGTTGATTGGGAGAGTGGCAATGTGGTTACTTATAATATCATAGTATAATCTTGAATGCGTGGTCCCTTTTGTGATTAAAAACCAATCTTATGAAGATCTGTTGGCCATTTTTACCTTAGGTTTATTTGATCCACCTCATGAAGATATTCGAGGTTATGGTTTGCAAGACAATCATTACGAGGTAGTTTTAGAAGAATGGTTTTGTGGAGTTTGATGGTTCGTCTATTAAAGGTAAGGTAAGAGCGTGAGTCATTCTGTCGAAAATTAAGAAAGATATTACTTTTTCTTTTACATCGTAATTTCATTGTTCAAATAATTAGGATGAGTATGAAACATTGACTTTGGGGATACTCGAAGTATTGTGAAGAGGCATGGGTTAACTGTGCATAAAAAAAGATTCCAACTAGATTGTTAAGTAGGTTAATAGGAAATATGCATTAAATCATCTTTTTCTATCACCTTATAAAATGATCATTCAAATGTTTTTAGATCAATTTTATGAATTTAAAGTGGTAGTCACCTAAGAACGATGAATCGCCATGTTGATGCTTGTGCCACAATAAAATATAAAGTAGTTATTAATCGTGAGTCTACAAATATTGTCATCCACCGAAGAATAGCTCCATCCTATATGATTAAACTATTTCCTAGTGATGATGATTATTATTGCACTAGTGGAATAAGGATAAAGTTAGAGAATAAAGAGGGAACGATGAATCTTAAAGAGTTACCACAATATTTCCTTTTTTAAGGAAACTTGTACTATAAAAATACTAGGGGCATATTGTCTAGATGCACCGGACTAGAGGAAGCTCAAACAAGGTTGAAGAAAAATCATAATGAGCATTATGAGACCAAAAAGATTAACCTTTATAGAAAAGTTCAAAGAAATGGGTTTTTTTGGCCTTCGATGAAGCAAGACATAATAGAAGTACAAAGAGAATGTGCTAATAACAAGCTTTCTTTCAGCCAACTAGGTGTAACTTCTTGGAATCTCAAATCGACTTGAGACAACCTTATATTGATTTTTTTAAAGATGTTGTTCTAAGCGAGAAAGCTAATGATACAAGAATAAGAAGGGTTGATCCAATGTTGTACATGTTGGAAGAGAAGTTGTATCAAATAGGATACTTCAACAGGTTATTGTAATGCATCATGAGAGACAAGGCATAGGAAGTATTCAAGAAATCTCATAATCCAACTCACAATGTAGGAACTAATTTGTATGATTAACTAATAACACTCGACTATTATTGCTAATGATGGAGAAAGATTCATTTGAGTTTGTTCGAACTATAAGGATTGCCAACTTTATGATAACCTTCTTCATGCTCCATTGGTGGAAATTAACTCATTGACAACTCCTTATCCTTTACGTTGTAAGGACACAAATTTCCAATTGAGTCCATGTATCGTGTTGGCTCAATTCCTGACAAAAACATTTATTCATAGGATAGAATATAATTGTAATACTCTCAAGCCTATGAAGTGTTTGTTGAAGACGTAGCGGCAAAGAATATAAAGCTTCATCAAATATGCCGATTTACGTGCCTCATTTCTACGTCATCAACTATGGTTTCATGCTCCAAAGGTATGAATGAAATTATATATATATAGGAGCTTGGAACTTGTTTATTGGGTGTTAGGTTTAATTAAAATTGTGTTTTATTTTTAGAAAGAATTAAATAAAACTTTAATATAAGTTTATAAAGTTTTTTGGGCCAAAATCGAATTTTCCAAAGTTCTGGAGGTTCGTTCGATATGTCATTTGAACGAGTTTTTCGTCCGAACCAGATGTCGTTCGAACGAGTTTGCCAACGAGGTTCCAGTATAGGCCTATGAAATGTCGTTCGATATGTCGTTCGAACGAACCTTATGTTCGAACGAGATATCCAACGAGATTCTAACGAGTTCAATCTGCAACGTCATTAGAAGTCTCGTTCGAACGAGAATTTCGTTCGAACGAAATGTCGTTCGAACGAGATGCAAGGCGGGAACAGTTTTTGGCAGTTTTTTGGCAGTTTTTCACCCACTTCCCCACTTAGTTTTTAACCAACTTTTTCAGACTTTAATATGTGCGGGAAGAACATTTTCCACCTTAACTTTTCCTAACTTTTCCACATCTTTTTCACCTCTTAGAGAGAGTTTGAGAGAAAATTGTTTCAAGGAAAATGTTCATGTTTTGAGTGCTAATTTTCAAAAAGAAAAATTCACTTAACACTCTAGTTTACAACCAAGTTAGTTTATTCCAAGTTCTTATATACATATCAACTGCTTGGAGTTTGGCACCGGTTTTCTCTACCGATTTGAAGAAGAGAAGTTTCGGGTTTTTCTTCTACCACCCACAAAGAAAGAAGAACTGTTTTTATGATGATTTACCCACACGGAGAAAGGCTCCATGTTTGGGTACAGTGACCATATAAAGTCCTATCGGTGGATTCCGAGACCGCGGTGGTGTTCCAAGGTTATTCGCTAGGAAGAGGTGTCTACAAGAAGAAGAGTCGAGGCTTGAGAGGGATCGAGTCGTGCGTTGTAAGTCTATCTGTCTTGTACTTGTAATTCCGTATCTAGTGAATTTGTGGCTAGAGTCGTCCGAGATTTTTTCCCGTCTTGGGTTTTTCCTCGTACATCGCGACGTAGTGTGATTGATTTATTTTACCTTGCATAAATAATTTAGAATGCATGCTTAGGATAATTCAAGATAAAATTCGGTTTAAATTATCACACTCAACTTAATTTGGACTTAAATTAAATATTGGGTAATGTTGTTTAATTCAAGTCAAGTGCAAAAATTAGTTTGGCCTAACATCGGAATATTGAAAATTATGACTTAGTAAAATTTCTAGGGCTTGGATTAATCAATTAATTGGTTTAAGTGATCTTAATATTTGTGTTCTAGTTAATTTCACTTGTGTTTAATTTTAAGAAAATTAAAATTTGGTATTTGGTATTTAAGTTGAACCATCACATTTTTACGCTTTCGCATCATCTTGAATTTATATAAAAGGATATTATAAGTTTGATTTTAATTGAGTAAATTAAATAATCAAAATCCGGGGTTTACAAATTTGGTATCAGAGCCAAAGCGATAAATTATTTTGTTAAAGATCCTTAAATAATTTTTGGCTAAAATGGATTTTTTCCCATTTTCAAAATCTCCTATTTTTGATGGTTCAAACTACGCATATTGGAAAGCGCGTATGAGATGGGCACTAAAATCTATCGACGAGAGAGTTTGGATGTCTGTTGTTAATGGGTGGTCCCCACCAACTTATTTAGTTAAAAACGAACGTGTTCCCAAACCCGTCGATAGATTGACTGAAAATGAGTTTAAACTTGCTAATTTCAATTCCCGTGGTTTAAATGCCTTGTTTAGCGTTGTCACACCGGATGAATTCCGACGTATTATGACGTGTGAAACCGCTAAAGAAGCTTGGGATATTTTACAATTAACTCATGAAGGAACTAGTGTCGTTAAAGCTTCAAAACTCCAAAACCTCACCACTCAATTTGAAACTATCAAAATGAATGAAAAATAAACTTTTGATGAATTGTATGCTAGACTTTTTGATATTGTTAATTCATCTTTTAACTTGGGAGAGAAAATACCTGACGACCGTGTTGTAAAGAAAATTTTAAGGTCGCTACCCGATAGATTTATTCCAAAAGTGACCGTTTTAAATTCTTTATCCACTTTAGCCTCTACAAAATTAGAAGAGCTTGTAGGTGATTTACAAACCTATGAACTAGATATGTTTCCCTCTAAAACTGAAAAGAAAATCAAAAAGGGCGTTGCTTTAAAAGCCCAAAAAGAGGTCAAACAAGTAGTAGAGAGCGAGAGTGATAGTGACTCGGAAGATATGGCTTTGTTTGCTCGTAAATTCAGAAAAATTCTTAAAATTAACAAAGATAAATTTAAAAATGATTTTAAGAAATTTGAATCTTCTAAGCATGACAAAGGCGAAAATATTTCTAAAGCCGAGAAGATTCATAAAGCCGAGAAGATCCCTAAACCTAGTAATGAAAATTTAGATAGGGACGAGTCTAATAAGTGTTTTGGTTGTGAAGGTTATGGCCATAGGGCTTTTGAGTGCCCCACTAAACTAAGGAAAGAGGGTAAGCGACCCATTTCATATAATGCGACCCTTAGTGATAGTGATAAGGAAGAGAAGCCCGATTCCCCAACTAAGAAAAATTTTGTGGCTTTTATGGCTAGTCATGTGAGTGATAGTGAGAACTCATCGATTGATGAAACCCTAACACATGACACTTCCAAGGTCATAGTTTATGATTCTCTTGTTTTTTATGATAGTGATAGTGGAGAAGAAAGAGAGAGTGAAAATGAAGAAGAGGTTAATGTGAGTGAACTTCAAAATGCTTTTCAAGAACTTTATAAAGAATCTATTAAATTGAAAAGAGCTAATTTGAAGTTAGAAGCTAGTTTAAGAGAGAGTGTCAAGGTCGTTGATGAAAATGCTTTAATAGAAGACCTTAGGACACGTGAGAGGAATCTTCGAGAGAAGCTAGAATATGTAGAAGGCGAAAGAGATAGCCTTAGGGGTTTAATGGAATCCTTGAAAAAGAAGCTTCTTGCTTTTGAAAAGCGAAATGTTTTATTAGAGTATAACATTTTAGAATTGCAAGATAAATTAAAAGACTTTAGTAATGTCAAATTTGATTTGGAGTGTCGTTCGGAAAAATTAGATAAAATCTTAGGAACGGTCCAAATTAAAAATGACACTTGTGGTTTAGGCTTCAATACTTGTAATGAATTTATCCCTAAAGCCAAAACCAATGTTTTAGGAGAATCTACTAGGAATACATTTAAAGATCACTCCTTAGGTAAATCTTTTCGACATGTTTTTACTTGTACCCATTGTGGTCGAAAAGGTCATCTTAGGAAATTTTGTTTTGATCTTAAACGAAATTCCTAGAAAATCCCATAGTAAAATAACCACGGTAGTTCAAGTTCCAACACCTCAAGATAGTCATTCTTCATTAATTTGGGTTAGGAAATCCGACTTGGTTGCCATACAAAATAGGGTTTTTGATTCTCATTTACTATCACATGCTTCCTCTCTTGCTAAATCTAAAGGATGAATGTGTTAGTCTTTTGCATAATTTAGCGTTTGTACTTCATGCTATATTCACATGCTAAATGTATGCTTGTTTAATCATTTTCTAGTCTATGCTCCATGCTTATCACATGCTAGAATTATGATTTTTTTTATCTTTTGTATTATATTTTCTTCATTTTGTTTGTATTAAATGAAAAATACAAAAAGATTTTTGTTTATCAATTGGATTTTATCCCTTTAGTAATTTAAGTTTAATGAAAAATTCAAATGATTTTGTTTATCCTTTTGAGTATATATATTTATTTTTGGTGAAAAATGTTAAAAAACTCAAAAAGATTTTTTATGTGTGTATTTTAGTTTGACACACTTTAAGTGGCATATACTTGTGTTTGAATTCCATCTTTTACACTCCCACGTGGCTAGAACTTTTGGTTTAGATTATCAATTCTTATTATGTTCTTTACCATATTTTATGGAGCAGTTGGATTTTGTGTTGTTTAAATGGATTCTATTTTTATATGCCTCTATTCACACATGCACGAGCTCTTTTGAAATTTTAACTTCATATGTATATTTGAGCTATGTGAGGTGTTCTCCTACCAATCTTGTCATTTACATATTTGTGACTTAGGAGGACTAGTGCATGTCAAAATCCGTTGCATGTGAGATTTGTGTAAAAAATGAAAACATGATAAATAAAAATGTGCACGGGGAAGGGCTCCGAAAGGACTAAGTGATCCTTTGCGATTGTAAGCCACCGTTTGGAATGGACCTAAAAGAAATACGTGGTCCAAAGGCCCAAAAATAGAAAATATGGCATCAAAAAGAAAATAATTTGCCAAGGCCTATGTTTGATTGATATATTCATTAAAATTTAATATAAATGCATATTGAGGGAGATTGGATGGTATATCAACGGTTTGCACAATGTCCGTTTATCCTAGTTGCGTATTTCATGTCATGACTCTATTGGTTTGTAGAATCATCAATATGCTAGGCTTGTATGCATTGTGTTTGTTTGTTCAATGAGTTCAATTTATATTGTCACATGAGGTTATATTCAAATGTGATGAAGTTTGCAATCAATTGAGAACTCCGTGAACATGTTTTAAGTGCTTAGGTCTAAATTTGATCGTTACTAGTTCACACCCCAACACTTCCGTTTCCATATGACACATTTTTGCCATACTAGTGTGCAAACTTATTGTATTTTGTGTCATGTGTGTGTTTATATCTATATATATATGCAAGTACTCTATTGGTATATTTCTAGTATATATATATGATATTTGTTTGTCTTTGCCTTACTTTCTAGTCCATCCATGCTTATACTTCATTATTGGTACCTATCTTGGATTAGTTATGCTTTTGTTGCTCATGTGCTTTAATGTCTTAACACTTTAAGCTTCAACGTGTTTATTAGTTCTTTATCCTTTGCCTATTCTTGAACAAAAAGGGGGAGAAAATGATAGGGGGAGAAATGGTATCTTAGTTTAGGGGAGATTTATCTTAGGGGGAGAATTAATTTAGGGGGAGTCATTAATTAAAATTGCATTTAATACTTTGATATTCCCCATGCATTTGATGAGTTTGCTTAAGAGTTCAGGATTTCTTCCAAAGCGGCATTGTTTAATGGCAAAGCGTTTGATCCTTGGGTTGAGTCAGGTTTGGGTGGGTTATGTTTTGAGTCTAGTAGAGCTTGACGGTCCTTTAGGATTTTTCTTTGGTTTTTCTCCCGGAATAGCCAAAGGGGGAGATTTGTAAGGACACAAGTTTCCAATTGAGTCCATGTATAGTGTTGGCTCAATTCCGGACAAAAACATTTATTCATAGGATAGAATGTAATTGTAATACTCTCAAGCCTATGAAGTGTTTGTTGAAGACGTAGCGGAAAAAAATATAAAGCTTCATCAAATATGCCGGATTGCATGCCTCGTTTCTATGTCATCAACTATGGTTTCATGCTCCAAAGGTATGAATGCAATTATATATATATATAGGAGCTTGGAACTTGTTTATTGGGTGTTAGGTTTAATTAAAACTGTGTTTTATTTTCAGAAAGAATTAAATAAAACTTTAATATAAGTTTATAAAGTTTTATGGGCCAAAATCGAATTTTCCAAAGTTCTGGAAGTTCATTCGATATGTCGTTTGAACGAGTTTTTCGTTCGAACCAGATGTCGTTCGAACGAGTTTGCTAATGAGGTTCCATTATAGGCCTATGAAATGTCGTTCGATATGTCGTTCGAACGAACCTTATGTTCGAACGAGATATCCAACGAGATTCTAACGAGTTCAATCTGGAACGTCGTTAGAAGTCTCGTTCGAACGAGAATTTCGTTCGAACGAAATGTCATTCGAACGAGATGCCAGGCGGGAACAGTTTTTTGGAAGTTTTTCACCCACTTCCCCACTTAGTTTTTAACCAACTTTTTCAGACTTTAATATGTGCGGGAAGAACATTTTCCACCTTAACTTTTCCTAACTTTTCCACATCTTTTTCACCTCTTAGAGAGAGTTTGAGAGCAAATTGTTTCAAGGAAAATGTTCATGTTTTGAGTGCTAATCTTCAAAGAAAAATTCACTTAACACTCTAGTTTACACCCAAGTTAGTTTATTCCAAGTTCTTATATACATATCAATTGCTTGGAGTTTGGCACCGGTTTTCTCTATCGATTTGAAGAAGAGAAGTTTCGGGTTTTGCTTCTACCACCCACAAAGAAAGAAGAAGTGTTTTTATGATGATTTACCCACATGGAGAAAGGCTCCATGTTTGGGTACGGTGACCATATAAAGTCCTATCGGTGGATTCCGAGACCGCGGTGGTGTTCCGAGGTTATTCGCTAGGAAGAGGTGTCTACAAGAAGAAGAGTCGAGGCTTGAGAGGGATCGAGTCGTGCGTTGTAAGTCTATCTGTCTTAAACTTGTAATTCCGTATCTAGTGAATTTGTGGCTAGGTCCGTCCGAGGTTTTTTCCCGTCTTGGGTTTTTCCTCGTACATCGCGGCACAGTGTGATTGATTTATTTTATCTTGCATAAATAATTTAGAAGGCATGCTTAGGATAATTCAAGATAAAATTCAGTTTAAATTATCACACTCAATTTGGACTTAAATTAAATATTGGGTAATATTGTTTAATTCAAGTCATGTGCAAAAATTGGTTTGGCCTAACTTCGGAATATTAAAAATTATGACTTAGGCAAATTTCTAGGGCTTGGATTAATGAATTCATTGGTTTAAGTGATTTTAATATTTGTGTTCTAGTTAATTTCACTTGTGTTTAATTTTAAGAAAATTAAAATTTGGTATTTGGTATTTAAGTTGAACCATCACATTTTTAGGCTTCCGCATCATCTTGAATTTATATAAAAGGATATTATAAGTTTGATTTTAATTGAGTAAATTAAATAATCAAAATTCGGGGTTTACATACGTAATTAGGCATTTGACCTTGTGTGAATAATCAAACCTTCTTCTAGAGGCAAGATATGGATCTTCAGGGAAACTGAGTTCTTTAAAAAGTATACAAAGGAAATACCTTCCAAAAGGGAAACAACGGGTGTGGGGGTACAGTTCGTCGAATAGTACATGATTTTTTGATTTGATATTCCTAAGACTATTTTATCTAATAATAGAACTCTAATTATCATTAAGGATGTAACAATGATAGCATACAAATATTCCATTATCCAATATACCTCAACAGTAAATTACCCTAAGGGCAGTGGCCAAGTCGAGGCCATAAAGAATACCTTGGTTAAAATTTTAGCTAAGATGATGGAAAATTTTCCAGGATCGTGGGATGATAAGGTACATATGGTTCATTAGGATTATCTAACAATCAAAAGGATACCAACATGTTATACAGCTTTTATCTTGGTCTATGGAGTTGATGCAATTCTACTAGTGGATTTAAAATACTTTCTACTAAATAGGCCTTGCGAAGCATCATGCTTATACATAGTAGGCATGTTAAACTAGATGCACTAGATGAATATAGAGATAGCGCAAGAAGGAACTTCCAAATATACATAAAGAAACTGCCGATAGAGTATGAGAATTTGGTGAAACCAAGGAAATTAGTGGAAGGTAACTTAGTTTTGAAAGATACCATCAACCATATTATCGGAGTACAATAGCCAAAGTTAGCGGGAAATTAGGAGGGAATGTATGTTGCTAATAAGGCACGTGATTCAAGATATTGTTTGGTCTCACAGATTAAGTATGACATGCCTTTAATAGTTGACAACAAATGATTAAATGTTTATCATGTATAGAGAGCACATGTAAATGTTTAGCTTGTTCTTACAATTGTACTTACAGAAAGTGAGGAAAGACGTGTAGTTTTTAATTTACATTTTATTATAAATAGATATATGTTGAAGCAAGAAAATACATTATGTATACACAGTGATCAAGAACAGCCATATTTTTGTATTTCACTTATATAATTGAGTTACATTGCAAAATTGGTATTATTTCCTAGGAATACATGAAAGAAAGAAAAAAACATCTTATGAGGAACCACAAGTCGGGAGAAGTAAAGATATTGTCCCCAATTGAAGAAATTACATTCGAGGAAACTTATCATCGATACTTAGCCACAGTAGAAATCCGTGATTTAGATTTTGCCTTTAGCCCGAGATTAATTTCATGTTCCCTTTGGGCATTAGCCAAAGATTCCTCGGCTACTACCACCTTTTAGGCACATTCTTCAACTTTGGTGTTAAGCTCCATCAATGTTTCTTCTTCAACTTTTAGATCCTCCATTTTTTTTAAATATTGTGAACAATAAGTTAAAATCTGAGAGTTTTTATGATATCCAGACTTGTTGATGAGCCCATAGAAGTCAAATCCATACATGTGCATATTTTTTATGTTTCCCAAATGACGATTAAGCAAAGAGCTATAAAGACGAAAATGTTTTGTTTTGACAACATCAAATAAAGTTTCTACTGCACCTTGAAAATAATAAGACATTACCAAGTTATGGGGCCTCAAACACTCAGTCGTAAATGTCTTATGGTGGGAAACAAGTAATCGACCCAACACTAAGCGAATAATAACGGTATTACTTTCAAGTACCTGTTAATAAAACTCAATAGGTGCCACATTTGGCATAGTGACACCACAACCAGACTGACTTTCCTCCCTATTTACCCTGGTTATTGAACCATGAATAGTTTGACAAGAAAATTGATCTTGATTAGGGGAAATTATAATGACAGTGACCTCCATCTATTAAGCATGCACATCTACTTGGGGTTAGTATGTATGAGGTACATTTGGAGGGGTATTATCGATCATAGGCTACAAAATGGAGACACCAAAAGAGTTTGAAAATATTTAGTGATTTGTTTTCTTACCAAGAGAGTAAAATGAGAAAACCTTGGCAAATATTTGAGCTAAGTCACCAAGCATGTTTATTATTTAGAGAAATCTTTCTCAAGAACTGTAAGTCGCCAAGTAAGTGTATTATTTATTTAAAATCTTATCCAAGCAAGGTGAGTCATTAAGAATGTGTATTACTTAGAACAACCTTAACCAAGCATGGTGAGTCACCAAAAAGGTGTTTATTTAAAATACTTCCCAAGAAGGGTACATCACTAAGAAGGTGATAAATGTTTTTGAAAACATTACTCAATTGAAAGAGTAAATCACCAAGTAGGTGACAAATTCTTTACTAACACACTACTCAAAATAACAAAAAAAAATAACCATGCATGTGAGGTTTTTTGCTAAGTTATATCCAAGAAGATTATAACAATAATAAAAACCCTTCGCACACGAAAAAAGTAAAAAAAGAGTTAGGTAAAATACCTCATCATTAGTTGTAATGATTGCTAAGGGTAGGGGATTATTTTTTTCCATTGATAGGGTTTGTGGTTCAACTATGGGAGAATCCTTAAGATATAGCGTGATAGGTTCCACTATAAGAAGATCAAGTCCCAAAGAGGAAGGAGAAACATTCACGGAAGTCAGTTTGACCTCATATCGAAGAGATGTCTTCCTAATCTTTATAATTATGGGCCACTAAAATTCCATAAATAGAGGAAACAATGAGTTCCTAGAAAAGGAAACAAAGTAAAAGATAGAGAATATTTTTACAACACACATACCCCAATGATAGTTGCTTGAACGAAGGAATAGCTATCCAAATATACCACATATGCAAGTATTCTAACTGAAGGGGCCACAAGAATTCTTGGCCTCACAAGGTGAGAAGGAAGGACTTCCTTATTTAATGACCTCAACAAGCTTGTCACATGAAATTACAACGTTCATATAAATATTTACAATAATGGGTATTAAGATAAACTACCTTAATAGAAACATCTGGAAGGGTCACAACCAGTGGTAACTCAGATGGAACTCGGGGAGTATTTGGGCTTGAAGTTTGAATGAATCACACATTGTATCTTCGTTCATGGGAAACTATTATGCTACCTCAGAAGCATTTTTAGGTAAGCGATGCTTAAAGGAAGAATGCCTTGTGGAGGCTCATACAATTATTGAAGAGGCATAAAATCGAGGAGCTAGAATATCATCTTCAATAATTGGACTTAAGGACTCTCATTAGGAATTAAGAAAACTTCCACCAGGTGAGGAAGGTCATCCTAAAATAAGGAGCAATAGAGTTATAAAGACTTTTTTTCCCAGAGGAAACAACTCAACACTTAGAGAAGATCTGTTAAAGAACAAATGGATTACCTGTGGATATTTGCAATGAAGCTCATGCAGATTAGAAAAATCACCCACCAAGCCCTCAAGTGGTCTATCATCAAACATTTCCTCAAAAGAACTTGTGGGTGTGGGAGTTTTTGGAGGTGTAATCACATATGAAACACTATATTTCCTTCTCATAGTTTTTAAGAGTTTAGAAGGAGAAGCTTAGGAAGAAACCTTTTTCATATGGAAATTGAGAAATAAAAAAATCATGAGATTGAGTTCCACAGCCATACTGGCTAAAACATCATATGCACTAATAAGAGTGGACTCGATACTACTTAGAAAATTAGATATCATAGATTCCATCTTTTCCTCAATAATTGGATTGATAAGAGGCATGGACTGAGGAGGAATACCCCTAAGTCTATAGGAACCTTTGGTAGCCTTGGACATTTTAGGAACTTTTGGGAAAATTTACCCTTTGGCGGAACTAGCAGATGAAGCAATCTTCATTTTCATCCCACTAGTGATCATGGGACCTTTCATTTTTTTCATTTTGAGCAGTAACATCAACCTCAGCAGTTGAACCTAGAGGAGGAAGCTCTTTAGCGTCTGGTCACTCTACCAAGATAAGAAGAAGCTCGAGATCTTTCGTGGATATATCTTTTATCCCAAGTTCATTTGTACCAATTCTCTTTATAATTGGGTACACAGGCTCAATTTTTATGAAGTATGAGAAACTTCAAATTATGTCATCCAGTGATGACAGCTCCATCCCAACGAAGCATCTCCGAGTTTGGATTCCTTTGAAAGGACTAGACTTGGTCATTATGCGCAGAGAATGACAACATGTCCCCAGTAATGCCTATATATGGTGTTTGTAGGTTTCACTTTCAGCATCCCACTCGATGTGAGAGGGAAGACAAATTAGGGTAATCAGAAGGACTACAACCAGTGACAAGTCTTATTTAATAGTTTTCTTGCCTTCCAAAATAATTTATACCGATGAAGCTTCCAATTTGAAAATTTACTAAGTTTTGGCATTGTCCTCCCCGAAGTATGTGCGAAATTCAAAATAAGTGATATCGTCAATTAAAGGCAAAAAAACATTTTTACTTTGCTTCTTTGTCCACTAAGTTATAAATTCATGCCTAAGAGGAAGCACGATAATCTTAGTAGCTTTGTAAGAAAGATCGGGGAACCTTACGAAGAGGAACCCCCCCTCCCCCAGCTTCGAGAAAATGTGGGGGCGAGGAGCAGCCAAGTTCCTGCCCCTCAACTTCTAGAAAATGTTGGGGCGAGGAGCAGTCAAAGTCCTCCCCCTCAACTGCAAGAAAATATTTGCTACGCGGAACCCCCCAGGGCCCCGACAGAAACTCATATTGATAAGAAACCCCCTCGGGGTCCCGATAGAAACTCATATTGAGAAGGAACCCCACCAAGGGTCCCGACAGAAACTGAAGTTAAGAAGCAACCTCACCCAGGTGACGGAAGAAGCCCATGTTGAGAGGGACCCCCTAGGTTACTTTCATAAACTCAAGTCGAGAAGGAACCTCACCTAGGTGGCGGCAGAATTCCATGTCAAGAGGGACCCACAAGAGTCCCTGCAGAAACTCAAGTTGAGAAGGAACCTCACCTAGGTGGCGGCAGAAGCCCATATTGAGATGGACCCTCTAAGGTCCTTGCAGTAACTCAAGACGAGAAGGAACCTCACCCAGGTGACGGCAGAAGTCGATGTTGAGAGGGACCCCCCCCCCCCCAAGGTCCCTGCATAAACACAAGTCGAGAGGGAACCCCCCTAGATGGCGGCAAAAGCCCATGTTGAGAGAGACCCCCAGAGTCCCTGCAGAAACTCAAGTTCAGAAGGAACCTCACCTAGGTGGCGGCAGAAGCCCATATTGAGAGGGACCCACCCCCACCCCCCAGGGTCCTTGCAGAAACTCAAGTATAAAAGGAACCTCACCTAGGTGGCGGCAAAACCCCATATTGAGAGGGACCCCTCAGGATCCTTGCAGAAACTCAAGTCTAGAAAGAACATCACTTCGGTGGCGGCAGACGCCCATGTTGAGAGGTACCCCAACTCAATTTGAGAAGGAACCTCACCTAGGTAGGGGAAGAAGCCCATGTTGAGAGGGACTCCCCCCCCCCCCCCCCCCCCGGGGTCCCTGCAGAAGTTGACATTGAGAAGGAACCCCCTCGGGTCCCTCGCAAGAAAGTGACATTGAGAAGGAACCTCCCTAGGGTTCCTCAACAGCAAAAGTTGACATTGAGAAGGACCCCCTAGGGTCCCTCGCCAAAAATTCAAATTAATAAGGAACCCCCCATAGGGTTCCTCAACAGCAACAAAATGACATGTGAGAAGGAATCCCCCCTAAGGTTCCTCAACAGCAGAAATTCATATTAGAGGAGGGATCCTCAAGGTCCTCCCCCCTCAGCTCCCTGAAAACAAAGTTAGGATGATGGGGTGTCTACCATAAGCGACCCCTCATCATGAAAATTCATTCCTTAGAAGAATAGAAGTACTAATACTTATTTTCTTATATAGGTTGCCTAGTTGAGCAAGTAGGGCTCAATTAGGCTAGTTGGAATCTCTTGGGAGTTTTGTCTTGGCGGCTGAAGGACAAGGTATGTTAAGCAATCTCAACCACTTAGAACTATAGGATTGAGATAATACTAATAAGAAGACCCTAGGGTTACCCAGTACTCACATACCTCACAGTCAGACACAACCAGGGTGAGCTGCCAAAGGGTTACTCATAAGAAAAGAACTGTTTATAAAATGATTTTAAAGGAGAAGGTCCTCTAAGACCCTCTCAGGAAAAATGATTTTAGAAGGGGGTCCTTAAGATCCCCCTCAAGCTTACAAAGATTTTAGAGAGGTGGTCCTTGAGACGACCCCTCAAGTTTAGAAAGTTTGTACCAAAAGTTACTGTTTCAAAAGATATTTACCAAATCAGATATTTTGTCTTCATTAGGAGACATATTTGCTTTTTGAATTTGGTTTGCACCAGGTGTCACTTGTCTGAGGGGACACGCTACTGCAAACAGGTAGGGACAAATGGTAGACTGCAGACCTTGTCCCTCGCCAATCTTCTATGTTTTGGCGCCAAAAGCGCGAACCCATCCCTAGTGACCAAGTATAAATAGGACCCCTGGGCAAGGTCAAGAAGAATATAGAAAAACTCAATTGCAAAGTTACTCTGCCAAAATCACACCAGAACCTCCTAATATTGTCTCTCTTCTTTCTCTTTAAGTGTTGAGTGCCTTCTTTTTTCAGTCCCCACTGACAGCCATCACTATCACGATATCTTTTGGAGAAAAGTTAATATTATTATTATGGGAGTTCATCTTTTGGCAGGGATGGAGTTCCAACTTGAGCTTCATTTTTACCAAAAATGAAGGTTTCATTAGTAGCTGCTCCATAAGTTGTTGAGAACCTTACAAACAGCGTCCATTCGATTGGGTCATGCCTCACCCTGTCTAATTTCTCATAGACCCCAGTCTCACTACCCGCCTACATTTGGCGACACCGCTAGGGAGGTATCCTCACTTCCATGGACAAAGAAAGTTTTAATGTTTCTAAGCAGCTAGTGTTTGAAGGTATTCCATCTAGGAATGAAGATCGAAGAGATCAGACCACTCAAGAGGATATGGTGGTGACTGGAGGTAGAGTACTTGCTCCTCAGGGAGGACATACCAGTTCACCAATAGCCAGCTCCAGCCACAAGTATCAACTGTATGAGTATGTTTTTGAGTTTTTGAAAAAAACAAAGTAGACATGGCAAGTTTGGGTCAAGGCTGTCTAATACTGGAAGTTGCCTCCTCTAGTGGGGTATCCACTCCTAAAATGATTCCAACAGAAGTAGCTCCGTTACAAAAAGTGGTGCCCAAACTAGTAGTGGCACCGCCAAAATCACAAGTGAGACAAGGGTATGGGTTTGGATGAATCACCCTACAAAATTGTTACTATAGAGGAGGCTAGGAATCGTTCTCCTCTTCTCATAGTGATGGTCCTCTTCAGTATGATGAGTTGCGAGACCGCTAACCACAAGTGAGCGTATAATCTTGCCACGCCTGAGAAGAAGATGATGTAGTCGAGGAACTACCAAGAGCCATTGGCTCAAGAAAAGAACCCATCAGGTAGAAACTCCAAGTGAGGAATTCCAGCTGCAGCAGCCCCTACAGAAATTTTAACTCACAAGGAACCATGGGTGTCCCTCATCGCCAAAAAATAAGTCAATAAAACCGGTGGCAACCTCAATAAAATCGGACGAGGAACCCTCGATGAAGCAGGAGGTCGAGACACCCTAGGGTATTGGGTTCACCCGCGAGGAACCCTCAGCAAACAAAATACTCTGTAAGGAACCGGTACGGTAAAGACCCGCTTGCGAGGAACCCTCAGCAATATTTAAGGTCGAGACACCTCTATCCAAAATACTAGCAACCAACAAAACTTCAAGGGAATAACCCTCGGGGGTATGCAGTCCACCCGCGAGGAACCCATGGGGGTAGGACCAGCTCGCGAGGAAGCCCCGCTCATAGAAAGATCCAATTCAGCAATTAGAAATTATCGCGAAGAGGAACCCTTAGAAAATGCGTAGTCTGTGAGGAACCCTAGATAAAATTCAAGGTCGAGACACCCCCATCCAAAGTAACTTACAAACTACTAGCCTAGACTTTCGTCGACGAGAGTGACGACGAGGAACCCGCGGGCATAAATAGGTTTGGACCCACTATGGGAAATGCCTCTGTGAGGAACCCATTGCCATATTGTTCAAAAATGACAAACCCGTGGTCGCTGATAATGAAATAACGGGTGAGGAGCCCCTAAGTATTGAGGGGTTACATACATGGCTCAATGACTAGGAGGTAGTGGTCGAGGAAGCCTCTAAGAAAGACCCAACCCACGAGGGATTCTGGGTAGCATCCATAATCATAGAAAAATTAACGACGGTAGAACATTCATCGAAAATGATAACTAGCGAGGGACCCCTGGCTGGTTGAGGGAATCACGCCACTATAAGTGGAGAGGAACCCTCGCTAACCAAGTTACCCAAATTAGGTAATGGTGAAGAACCCACCCTAAGAACTTATGACTGCGAGGAACCCTCAACCATGTATCCCCCAAATGGTAAGCCAAGAGTCGCTACTAATGAGATGGCTGTAATACCCCGTATTGTTGTGATATTTATTTATGGGATTAATTGAATTAAATGTGTATTAATTGATAATTAATCCGGATTAAATACTAACGAGATGTGAGTTGGTATTTGATTATAATGCTTATATATGGAAATATATGAATATTGAGAATATTAAGATTGTCGCGAGATAGAAATACGGCAATTCGGAAATTTTGTTGGGACGCGTGTGACAGTCGCGCCAGGAACATTATTTAATTAAAAAGTGAATTTTATTTTTTTCAACCGTATGGTCATTTTGAGTGCGCCAACGTGTCCGGAAGGGTCAAAATAGTCAGAACACACTAGCCGGGATTTAGTTTGGGTCCCGGGGCATTTTAGGCCATACCGGCAACTTAAAAGGGTATTTTGGTAATTTTGGAATTTTGGGATTTATGACCAACGAATTTTGGGAGTTTAAAAAAAGAAATTTTATAACCGACTAACCCATTACCAGAAATTAACTGATTAGAGGGCTACGGGGGTTTCATGAGAAGTTAGGAGAAGTTCCCAAAGAGAGAACCTTAACCCCCATCTTCAACCTTCAACCTTGGGAGAAAAGGAGAGAGAAACCTTCATCAATTCAACACCAAATTCAGAGAATAATCCAAGGCAAGTGGTTTAATTACGTTATTTATAACGAATGCTTCTTCCATGCGTAGAAATTTATATAATTACATTGTTTTGGGAGAATTGCAAAAACCCATAAAATTGGAATTAGAAATTTATGTTGTGATAAAGAGACTGTATGTAGAATTGTGTTTGGACGATTATACTGATGGAAATACATTTTATTTATCACAAAAACGGATTTAATTATGGTTATTGATGACTTTAAATTTCTAGGGTTCATGTCCATGAGATTTGGGGGAAATTGGGGAGATTTGATGTGGTTTAGGATGATTTGACCCCACATATATGTTTAAATATGATGTAAGTATGTTTAGGAATGATTAGAAACCTTGAACTACTGTTGGAATGATGTTTAGATGAGATTAGAGGAGAATAAAATTGGGAAAAACGAGATAGGAGAATTCTGGGCTCGAAACTGTCACCTCGTTAGAAGGCCTGCCCAGGTCGTTCGAACGAGCTCGTTCGAACGAGCTTCTAACGAGTTGACAGTTTGACTTCTAACGAGTGGGATGTTCGTTCGATGCCTTTCATTCAAACTAGGCCTCGTTAGATGCCCACTTCGTTTGAACAAACTCTCGTTCGAATGACCTCGTTCGAACGAGACTTCTAACGAGTTGACAGATTGGCCTTTTTCGATTTCTAGTGTCCCGTAACTATATTTAATTGTAGAGATAACCTTCCCTTGTTAACTATTTGGTATAATTGGGAGAATTGGGATATAATGAGGAGTGAACCAAATGATATTTGTGGATTAGGACGCTAGTGACTATATACGATGTGAGGATTATTGACGACTTAAATATTTGTATAAACCGGGTATATGAGAATTGTGTAACATTATAAGTTGGTATGAGAATGAGAAGTATACCACTAATAATTTATGGTAATTACTAAGATGTGTGTATGCTTAGTATATGTATATGATTTTATGTGTATGACATACCTACCATGCTTGCTATCACGGGAGGTTTGCGTTCGCTTAGGGCCATCTATTCCTTGGGTGCCTATGGGGGGATATAGATTGGTACCTCGAGGACATAGGTCAGAGAAGGACTTATTGGGAAGTTAATAAGTCTGCTGATCATGGGAGCGTAGGTATGTGCGTGACCCATGTGATGTGACTGTGTTCACCTCCATTGTTTGTGATTGTTGTTATCTGAGAACGATTCCTAGGAGATTCGGAATGCGTGATCCTTATGTACGTGATGTACCGGGATGGATAGGAGAGTATGTGTACACCGCAGCTTAGTCTCGGGGTGCTTGTATTGTATATTTATGATGTGAATGATATACGGTTAAATGAACAGACTTGTCATTTTTAATTATGAGAATAATTTATAGTAACTCCTTGAGAAGATAGATAAGGGGATAACCTCCAGTAAATGGTAATGCTAATCATTGAGAATCCGAGTTTAAGTAAAGCTATCTATTCAAGTGATAACATTGGGAATTCATATTGTGAATCGAGTAGATGGGTTAGAACTTATGTCGGTTTAGTTAGATATAAATACCACTTAGATGGGTACTGTACGTTAGGAGTGCACGATTAGACGAGAGGTGAGTATTTCATGTGAGAGCACGTCCTAACATGTATTTTGCATTCTTTGTTTTAATGTTATTAAAGCACTTGCTGTTTTTAAAATACTCTCCACTTTCGGGCTCTGACCCGTTTGCTTTCAAATCTATTTTTTTGTAAAAAAACCTTTTAGGTGCCCAGTCAGAAGGACACCATGCATAGGATTTCCATCCAGGTGACGAGCTGTAGCTGTTTGTGGAAGTTACAGGGCCTTACTAGTAGACGCTTCTTTTCTAGTCTTGACTCCATATTCAGTTTCATCATTTGTAGGGCAGGTCGCCCATTTCTTTTAGAGACATTTTTATATTTCAGTTATTCAGATTGTGGATTGTAATTAATTCAGGATTCAGACTTGTTTTATTATTTCAGTTGTGGGATTGTTGTGAGGAGTATTTCCTCCAGACTCTTTATTACTTGTTGATTACACTATTGGGACTTTATTGTGTATGGTTATGTTATTTTTATTCTTCACTTACTTCAAGCTAATCAGATTTAATTTAAAATTGGCAACTCGCTTTTTAAATACTAGGTGGTTAGTAATCTTTAAAATGTTTTCGACAGTGATGCTATTAACTGAACCAACTTGGCATTTTGTATTAATTTTAATAAAGGAGGAGCTACCCGGTATTTAATTAGTCGGGGTGTCACAATGACCAGAGAGGAACCCCTATGCGTTGATGGGGTACATAAAAACCCAATGGATTATCATCTGTGGTAGAGGAACCCTCAGATGGAAAATCAACCCACGAGGAACCCTCTAGTAGAATCACCCTGCTCGTAAGGAACCACAGGTAACACCCCTCGTCAGCGAAAGACTTTTGGCAGCAGAACCTGCGGTAAAAATACTGCTCGTCGAGGAACACTTAAGTGGATGAGAAATCGACATAGCCACAAGAGGCGTGGAACCAACATCTTCAAAAAGAGTGGAACCCAAATAATTATAGTTCACAGTTGAGACACCCCTATGACGCGCACGAGGAATTATCCGAAATAGACTCATGTCGCGAGGAACCCTTAGTCAGCAGCACATCCCCCATAGGGTCAACCCGTGAGGAACCCCTTTCATTTAGATCACTGGACGAGAAACTGCCAACGAAAAAATTATGCGAGGAACCTGCCTCACCCAGAAGCTCAAGAGAGGAACCTGCTATCGACGATCTCTGGGATGAGGAACTGAGTTCATCTAAGTTTAAAAATGAGGAACCCCTCAGCAAGAGGCGAGGAACCCTCGATGGAAAGACTGTATGAGGAACCTCGCCCTGTTTCTACCATAGGTGATGAACCACTAGCAACATAAATATGTGTTATATGATTAGTGCACGAGTATCGAGGAACCTATTAAAGCCGCAACAGTAAGCGAGGAACCCACGATAGCCCTTAGTGGTCGCGAGGAATGCTGAAACGAAGAACCTGTACCAGCTCCTGGTTGGGGGTGAGGAATCCATGAACGAGATGCCCAAAGCGGACAAAATCCCTAGCGAGGAACCTACAGTGGATTGAGTCTTCAATAAAAGAGACCCAACAACATTTATTCCAAGAAGGATCCCTAGGTAGTGGGTGGCGTTCACGAGGAACCCCCCATAATTATGGCCTCATGCGAGGAACCCATAGCTGGACAAATCCCATGTGAGGGATACCCAAAAGCAACTCAGGGCTATAGACCTCCAAGTGAGGAACCCTCAAGCGAGGTATGTCCAGCAATAACTCAGGACGAGAGACCCCCAAGCAAGGGACGACCAACAGTAACTCGAGATGCGAGGAACCCTCCGTGTTTAACACCTCGCACGTGGAACCCGTAGCTATCACCACAAAGTGCGAGGGACCCCTTGAAATCATAATGGTAGTTGAAGAACCCTCAGATGTTGCAACAATAGGTGAGGAACCCCTGTTAACATCGCAAGGTCACGAGGAACCTCCCATTGGTAACAGCCCTTGAGAGGAACCTTCAGAGGCATGAACTCCAAACAAAGAGCCCAAAAGCAAGGAACCCTCCTCAATGTCCTGTGGGCACGAACGACTTCCCCCCCCCCCCCCCCCAATAAATCCAGTTCCAATAGTGGGAACTCTGAGCGAGGAACCCCCCACCATTATAGGCAGTGGCGAGGGACCTATATAGGTCCTCGCCCCAAAATTCAACCCGTCATCAATAGACATCCTCACCACTACGACTGAAGAGGTACTACACCTAAATCCTGCCAAGTTCCATTTTCTTAAAAAGTTTGAATAGCCTACTCTAGTGCAGAAAGACTTTTCTGCGTAAAGCAATTTTATGAGTACACTTCTTGTAAGAAATATAAACTCTGACTGCAATAAAGAAAAGTAACACTAGTGATTTTTGGCTAACAGTTCTATGCATTATTTATCTACTTACATTATGCGGTGGGTACACCTGATTTATGTGTTCTTTTCTTAAAAGAATGGTAGAACCTCTACTATATTAGAAGAGGACTCGTGATATAAGGAACTTTCCTCATTATACTTGGGGGTATATCCAACCCAAAAGTAAAAATATAGTGAGTAAAGCCCCTGCGAACACGACAGGACCAACATGAGGTTATCCTCCTAGTAATAATAATAACAAAAAAATCACTATATTTTTTTATTATTATTCCATACAGATTTATAGCCTAGCAAACAAGTCCTAACCTCTATTCTCAACAAAAAATGTACTTGAACAAGTTTTCATAAAATAGGGAGAAGCGGTTTTACCCTCCCCCCCCCCCCCCCCCACACCTCTCTAAACTTAATGTTTTTATGAGACAAAAATGTTCCTAAGAAAAATTTTGGAACAAGGACACTGCAGACTAAGGGAAATTTTCAGTATAAAGAAATAATTATTTCTTTACTTATGATATATGTGAAATTTTATGCAAAGTTTGTGGGAAATAGACGGGCTAACACCATATACTAATTACTCCCTAAGAAATGAATGTGCATAACAAAATACCCCACAGTCACATGGGGTTGCTCTAAAAAAAATATACCCCACAGTCACATGGAGTTGTGCTAAAAAGTACCCCATAGTCGCACGAGGCTGTACTAAAAAATTATAACTTGCTCAGCTATATGCTAGTACCCCGCAGTTAGAGGGGAAGTTTCAAGATTTTAACTTAATCAGCCTATACGCAAGTACCCCACAGTTAGAGGGCAAATTTCAAAATATTAACTTGCTCAGTCTATATGCAAGTACTCCGCAGTTAGAGGGGAAACTTTAAAAATGATAACTTGCTCAGATATAAGCAAGTACCTCGCAGTTAGAGGGGTAGCTTCAAAATTTTAAGTTTCCCAATTATATGCAAGTACTTCGCAATTAGAGGGGTAGCTTAAAAATTTTGACTTGCTCAGTCATACGCAAGTACTCCGCAGTTAGAGGGAAAAATTCAAATATGATAACTTGCTCAGCCTATATGCAAGTACCCCGCAGTTAGAGGGGCAACTTATAAATTTTAACTTGCTCAACTATATGCAAGTACCCCATAATTAGAGGGGCATCTTCTAAATTTTAACTTCCTCAGTTATATGCAAGTACCCCACAGCTAGAGGGGCAACTTCGATATTCTAACTTGCTTAGTTTTATGAAAGTACCCCACAGTTAGAGGGGTATCTTCCAAATCTTAAGTTGCTCAGATATATGCAAGTACCCCACAGTTAAAGGGGCATCTTCAAACTTTGAACTTGCTCATCCTATATGCAAGTGCCTTGTAGTTAAATGGGTAGCTTCAAAATTTTAACTTGCTCAGTTATATGCAAGTACCCCGCAGTTAGAGGAGAAGCTTCAAGAATGATAACTTTCTCAGCTATATGAAAATACCTCACAGTTAAAGGGGCATCTTCAAACATTGAACTTACTCATCCTATATGCAAGTACCCCACAGATACAGGAGAAGCTTCAGAAATGACAACTTGCTTAGATCATAGGCAAAGTACCCCACAGACTACGGGGCAATTCGATCTTGAAGTTCTCACAGAAAATAGAGCAACTCACAGTCTTGAGAAAGTGTCAAGCATAAATACAAGGTGCGACTGTTTAGCACCTAAGGCTCCAAGGGAATTGGGGCACTCACAGTCTTGAGCAAGTGTCAAGTATAAACATAAGGTGCTTCAATTGAGCACCTAAGGCTCAAAGGACACTGGAGCGCTCACAGTCTTGAGTAAAGGCCAAGTATAAATATAAGGTGCGCCAGTTGAGAACCTAAGGCTCCAAGGGCACAGGAGCGCTCACAGTCTTAAGCAAGTTCCAAGTATAAATACAAGGTGTGCCAGATGAGCACCTAAGGCTCCAAGGGTACCGGAGCGCTCACAGTCTTCAGCAAGTGCCAAGTATAAATATAAGGTGCGATAGTTTAGCACCTAAGGATCCAAGGGCACCGAAGCGCTCACAGTTTTGAACAAATGTCAAGTATAAATATAAGGTACGACAGTTTAGTACCTCGGTCTCCAAGGGCAGCGGAGCACTCATCATATCTAGAAATAGTTAAGTATAAATATAAGGTACGACAATTTAGTACCTAAGGCTTAAAGAGCCCCAAGGCGCTCACAGTCTTGAGCAACTGTTAAGTATAAATATAAGGTACGACAGTTTAGTACCTCATGATCTAAGGGCAACATAGCGCTCATCATATTCAGCAACTGACAAGTATAAATATTAGGTACGACCTTTTAGTACCTAAGGTTCCAAGGCCCCCGAAGCGCTCACAGTCTTGAGCAACTGCCAAGTATAAATAAAATATACGATAGTTTAGTACTTGGGTCTCCAAGGGCATTGGAGTGACCATAAATAAAAGGTATGACAGTTTCGTGCACAAGTCTCTCGACACTACAAGACACTTCTGCACTAGAGGAACAATATTGCGAAGTCCTCAATCCAATGAACAAATAGTGAAATATCCTGGAGTGTGGGGACCACTTAGAGTGGCTCCACCTTCCCAAGATTGCAAGTTGGACAGAAAATAGCCTAGGGTGAGGGGATCCACCTCGAGCGACCCTTCTTCCCAAACTTGATGCAACAGAAAAGGACTCATGGATAGGGGTCCACTATGAGTGGTACCCTCTTCCAAGATCAATACAAGAAATAGCTTGTGGCAAGGGGATCCACTTTGAGAGGCCCCTCTGCCAAGACCAACACAAGTAACAGTTCGAGGATGAGTGAGTCCACCATAAATAACCCTTCAGTAAAGGTTACAATAAGCAATAGTTTATATCGAGGGAGTCCACCACGAGTTCCTCCTAGACCAAGAGCAATGTTACAAAAGGACTAGTAGGGAGGGGCCCACCATGAGTGGCCCCTCAGCTACAATCAAAGGCACGAACAATTCATGGAGAGAGAGTTCAATTCGAGTCACCCCCTTTGCCAAAGGCATATACAAAGAGGAAAATCTAGGGCGAGTGAGTCCAGGATAAGTGACCCATCTGCCAAGCACAGACATAGAAATAAGAGGGTCTACCCCAAAGGCCCTAAACCCTAAGCCCTAAACCCTCCTCACTGCATAAACTAGAAAAAAAAGTAAAATGAGTTAGAGCAAGGGAACTCACCAAGAGTGGCCCCTCTACCCAAAAACCTGATGCAGAAAAGAGAATGACTAAGGATGAGGAAGTCCACCACGAGGGACCCCTCAATCACTCCAAATCGGACAGTATCATAATGTAAAGGAACAAAACTTTCGCATTCCAAAATGAAGTGATTATTTTGTACAAAACTGTTTGGTTTACCCAACACAAAGATTTTTGTACGAAGGGACTAAAATAGAAGGGGGTCCAACAGTTATTCTAGAATAGCCCAGGGTGAGTGAGCCCGCCTAGAGGGGTTCCTACTGCCCAAGTTAGCAAGAAAATATTTAAAACAAGGGGGCCACTTTGAGTGGCCCTATGATGAGGTGTAAAACCTGGTTGAGGGGACTCACAATGAGTAACCCCTCTACCGAAGATAGAAGGCCGTAGAAGAAGGATAAGGGCGAGGGTCTCATCGTGAGCAACCTCTTTACCAAAGATAGAAGGCCAAGGGCGAGCGGCTCACCATGAGAAACCCCTCTACCCAAGATAGAAATCCACAGAAGAAGGCCAAGGGCGAGGGGCTCACCGCGAGAAACCCCTATACCCAAGATAGAAGGCCACAGCATAAAGCCAAGGGCTAGGGGATCACCGCGAGCAACCCCTCTACCCAAGATAGAAGTCCAAAGAAGAAGGCCAAGGGAGAGGGGCTCACCACGAGCAACCCCTCTACCCAAGATAGAAGACCACAGAAGAAGGCCCAGGGCGAGGGGATCACCGCGAGCAACCCCTCTACCCAATATAGAAATCCACAGAAGAAGGCTAGGGGCTAGGGGCTCACCGCGAGAAACCCCTCTACTCAATATACAAGGCGCCACAAGAAGGCCACGGATTAGGGTCTCTCCATGAGAAACCCCTCTAAACATGATAAAAGTCCACATAAGAAGGCAAAGGAGAATGGGCTCACTACGAGTAACCCATGTAATGGAGATAGGAGGCTGTCGAAAAAGGTTATGGACGAGGAGCTCACCACGACTAACCACTTTACCCAAGTTGATACCCAGATAAGGAGGTTCATGATAAGTAGCCTCATCTAAAAAACCCGAGATGAGGTGACAGAGCATTTAATGACCCTAGGGGGAATGATGAAGGAACCCTAAGGTCCTTCAGAATTGAAAATGGAATTTATAGCATACAAAGCCTTTTGGGTCTACCCAACAGAAAAGACTTTGCACAAGGGGCTAATGTAGAAGGTTATTTCAGGCCTTCACACTATATTTTGGGGTGAGGGTCCCTCATGTCCCCCCCCCCCCCCCCAACTCTCACAAAATGTGGGGCCGAGAAGCAGTCAAGTTCCTTCCCCTCAGCTTCCAGAAAATATTAGGGCGAGGAGCAGTCGAATTCCTCCCCCACAACTACAAGAAACTATTTGAACGCAGAGCCCCTCCCAGGGTCCCGGAAGAAAACTCATATTGAGAAGGAACCCCCTCAGGGTCTCGGCAGAAACTTATATTGAGAAGGAACCACCAAGGGTCCCGACAGAAACTCAAGTCGAGAAGGGACCTCACCCAGGTGACGGAAGAAGCCCATGTTGAGAGGGACCCCCTAGGGTCCCTGCAAAAACTCAAGTTGAGAAGGAACCTCATCTAGGTGGAGGCAGAATCCCATGTTGAGAGGGACCCCCAGGGTCCCTGCAGAAACTCAAGTTGAGAAGGAACTTCACCTAGGCGGAGACAAAAGCCCATATTAAGAGGGACCATCAAGGGTCCTTGTAAAAATTTAAGACGAGAAGGAACCTCACCCAGGTGATGGAAGAAGCCGATGTTGAGAGGGACCCCCCCCCCCCCCCAAGGGTCCCCACAGAAACTCATGTCAAGAGGGAACCTCACCTAAGTGGCGACAGAAGCCCATGTTGAGAGGGACCCCCCAGGGTCCCTGCAGAAACTCTAGTTGAGAAGGAACCTCACCTAGGAGGTGATAAAATCCCATATTGAGAGGGACCCACAGGGTCCCTACAGAAACTCAAGTCGAGAAGGAACCTCAACTAGGTGGCAGCAGAAGCCTATATTGAGAGGGAACCTCCAGGGCCCATGCAGAAACTCAAGTCGAGAAGGAACCTCACCTAGGTGGTGACAGACGACCATGTTGAGAGGGACCCCAACTCAATTTGATAAGGAACCTCACCTAGGTGGCAGAAGAATCCCATGTTGAGAGGGACTCCCCCCGGGTCCATGCATAAGTTGACATTAAGAAGGAACCCCCTATGGTCCCTCGCAATAAAGTGACATTGATAAGGAACCTCCTTAGGGTTCCTCAACAACACAAGTTGACATTGAGAAGGACCCCCCTAGGGTCCCTCGCCATAAATTCACATTAAGAAGGAACCCCCCCCCCCCCCCCATACGGTTCCTCAACAGCAAAAAAAAAAGACATTTTAGAAGGAACCCCCCTAGGGTTCCTCAATAGCAGAAATTCATATTGGAGGAGGGACTCTCAAGGTCCTCCTCCCTCAGCTCCCAGAAAACCAAGTTAGGATGAGGGGGTGGATACCACAAGCAACCCCTCATCATCAAAAGTCATTCTGTAAAAGAACAAAAGTACTAATACTTATTTTCTTGTACAGGTTGCCTAATTGAGCAAGCAGGGCTCAAATGTGCTAATTGGGATCTCTTGGGAGTTTTGTCTTGGCGGCTGAAGGACAAGTGATGTTAAGTAAGATCATACACTTAGCACTATAGGGTTGAAATAATACTAGTTGGAAGACCCTAGGGTCACCCGATCCTCACACACCTCACAGTCAACCATAACTAGGGTGAGCAGCCAAAGGGTTACTCACAAAAAAAGAAGTGTTTATAAAATGATTTTACAGGAGAGGGTCCTCTAGGCCCCTCTCAAGAAAAATTATTTTATAAGGGAATCCTCAAGATCTCCCTCAAGCATACAAATATTTTAGAGGAGGTGGTCCTTCAGACCCCCCTTAAGTTTACAAAGTTTGTACCAAAAGTTACCGTTGTAAAAGATATTTACCAAATCAGATATTTTGTCTCCATAAGGAGACATTTTGTTTTTGAATTAGGTTTGCACCAAGTGGCACCTGTCTGAGGGGACAGGCTACTGCACACAGGTAGGGACAAATGGTACACTATAGACCTTGTTCCTCACTAACCCTCTAAGTTTTGGCATCAAAAGTGCCAACCCAGCCCTAGTGTCCAAGTATAAATAGGACCCCTGGGCAAGGTCAAGCGGAATATGATAAAACTCAATTGCAAAGTTACTCTGTCAAAATCATACAAGAACCTCCTAGTATTCTCTCCCTGCTCTCTCTCTAAGTGTTGAGTGACTTATTCTTTCACTCCCCACTGACAACCATCACTCTCAGGATCTCCTCTTAAGAAAAGTTACTATTATTGTTGTGTAAGTTCATGTTCTTGCAGGGACGAAGTTCCTTCTTCATCTCCATTTTTACAAAAAGAAGAATGTTTCATCAGAAGCTACTCCAGAAGTTCTTAATAACCTTGCAGATAACGTCCATTGGAGTGGGTCATGCCTCACCCTTTCCAGTTATTCATAGACCCCAGTCTCACTACCTTCCTACAATAATAAATTGAACATCCCATTTGTCATGGTAACACCTATCTGTCTAAGTGTACAGAGACCCCGAGCATTATATCTATAAGGGGAATGTTGACTCCACGAGACAACTTGACAGAGATGTAAACCATGTCCCTATGGGGTTGATCATTAGGCTTACTAGTAATAAAAAATAGTGAAATCAGAAATAGGATATATGTAGATAGTTCAGAATCACTTCCATTACCTTCACCAAATTCTGTATTGAGATTAATTCCTTGATCCTTCTTATCTCGAGTGAGTTTGACATAAGTGATGAAGATGTATTTAATATACTGGCCAAAAGTGGCCTTAGTGGCATCACCCCACACTTTTGAGCAAGCTGATCTAATAAATCACATTCTTTCTCCACCTTGGCAATAATTGGGGTGAAACCAAAATGGATATATTTTCATGTCACTAATCCATATCGTTCACACAAATATTTTAGTGTAATCATAAACTCTCCTCAAGCTGTAATGGATGTGTGCGAGCAACAACCCAAATAGAGACTTGGAGGTGGAAATATATGTTGTTTTTTGATAAAGTGAAGTCTCATAAGAACCTTGTCCAACTTCCAAGGACAATAAGTTATTTCACTTCCTCTACTTGGTATGAATATAACTTGATGTAGATGCAATTATTATGCAGCACAAATAAATATGAAAGAGGTGACAACCAAGAAAAAACAAATAAAAGACCAATCACACAACAACGAAGATACGTGGTTCAGCAAAGAAGTGCCTACGTCCACGGTGGTTCAATCAGTGTTATTTCTCTATATTCTGAAGAGTAAGTACAGAGAATACAACTTGTCCTTTGCCCCGGACTTGGGGTTTAATTTATACATGTATGTGTTGGAGTAGTGGGGGTGATAGGTTCCTCTTTATTAGCCATCTCCCTTTCATGGGATCATGTACCCCCACAACTTCTCTTCATGGCATCGTGGAGTAAATGGATGAATACCAGAGGTGATGGGCCTGGGTTTTGGGCCGCTGAGGATGGGCTACTCGTCCAGGCCTTATGGTGATAAAATCGGGGTACCCACAATTGCCCCTGAATTTGTTGGGCCGTTCTTTATGGGTCCGATGAATTTAAATGATCAGCAATGATGGTTGATTTCTTTGAAAACTGTGAAGTTGCTTTGGCGGCACCCGCTTCGCTATCTGTGCGTTATGATTAGTTTTGAAGGCTTGTTGGAATAAGACACATTTTTTCTTCGTCGTTCCAGCTCTTCCAGCAATCTTCTATCTTCTGAGAACTCTTGAGTTTTGTACCTTCTGTTTTCGGTCTCCACTCTCGTCGCTTCTTCGCCTTTTGATCTGATCTTCTGTCCTGTAAGTCTTTCGTGCCGTTTTTCTTGAGTTTATAGTTTTTCTTGTATCTTTCCAATGGCGAAGATTGGAAATAGGTCGGTAACTGAGTTTAGAAAATTCTACGGTATTCCTGAGTGGGTAGAGATTGAGTGTTGTGCCTCACCGCCTAGGAACGTTAGGGACATAGAGGATGCACATTGGATTCACGTCCTGTTGCTCTCCCAGGGGGGTCTCACCTTTCCCCCTAATGGTTTGTTTCTGCAATTTTTTAGTTATTTTGGTATTGTGCCTGCACAATGTTCACCCAATGTATGGAAAATAGTGAACGGTGTGCACAGGATAAATCAATTGTACGGCACAAGGTTAGGGCTTGCCGAGGTCTGCTTTTGTTATTCTTTTTCTCGTACGAGTTCAGGTGTTCTGTACCTTAAGGCTAGGAGCCCTGATAGGGTTTCGGTAGTAAATTTACCTGATTCCTATAAGGACTACTGGCAAGAAGGGTTTCTCGTTAGGAACTGGCAGTACTCCCCTCAATTTGAAGGGTCGAGGTCTGAGAGGTTCACTATTCCCTTTTATGGGGAAGAATATATAGGTAGATGTTGTATTATTGTTTCAACCTTTGCGGACTTTGTGATTTCTCTAACTTCTCCTTGCTTTCTCTTTTTCAGCGAAGATAAAGAATTTGGAGCCAGCTCTCAGCGAGGTTCGTATCTCAGAACTGGTGAAAGCTTGGAACATCAGGGAACCTTTGGGTGACGGCGAGCATCCTAGGTCTGCTGCTTTTCTGCTTGAATACAAGAACACAGGCTCCAGCTTCATAGCCCGACCTGTGGAAAGTGTTCCGGACTTCGACTCTTCCGAAGAGATTTCTGCTGAACCCATCCAATTGGACGAGGAGGAGAGCAGCTCGGAGAGCGAGCCTGCAGGTGTTGTGAGTAACTTGGGTGGAGGCAGTGCTGATAGTAGCAGTTCATCGAGTACTACCAGCAGTCCAGGTAAAGAAATGCCTCCCAGGAAGAATCTAATCCGGGATGATGATGATGATGATGATGATGATGTGCTTCTTGCACAGAGGTCCAAAAAATCGAAGACTGTCTCCGAGGCCATAGCTACTGGTTCTCGGCCTTCCTCTCAAGAGCAAGAGAAGAAGAAGAGAGAGGAGGAGCAGGCGAGGGAGAGGGAGAAGAAAAAGGAGGAGGAGAGGAAGAAGGTGGAAGAGAGAAAGAGGAGGGAGAAAGAGAAGGAGGAGGAGAGGAGGAAGATGGAACTGAGGACCAAGACCGGTCAAGCCTTGGTCCCAGTATCTGCTTTGCCTGAGGGGGCTTCGGTGGCCACCTCTCCTCAACTCGCCCCTGCGCTGATTGAGAGGGAAGTCCTCCCTGCAGATCGCGAGAGGGCGTCAGGGTCTGATCAACTGGCCTTGTAAGCTAGCCAGAGGCTTGCCTTGGTAAAGTTTCTTTTCTACTTCTCAACTTTTTCTAATTTGTTTTGATGGTTTCTTCTTTCTGATCTTTCCCTTGTTTTCTGCAGTTTGTGACTGACTTCGCTGTGCTCTATCGCTCTCGCGACGAGCTGTTGAGAAGGAACAGCGAGCTGGAGCAGCAGAATTCTACTCTGGTGGCCAGGGGTTCTCAGCTGGAGGCCGATCTGAAGGCTGCTGATGCGGCTCGAGCTTCTTCTGCCTTGGCCCTTGCTAATTCTGCTCGCGAGAGAGATAATGCTGTCAGGGAGCTCGTCGAGCTGAGGAAGTCGTATGAATAGGTCTGCTCTAGCAAGCTGGACTTTGTGGAGAAGAACAGGGTTCTTGCCGAGCAGCTTGAAGCGGAGAAGGCCCAGGCAGCCACTGTTAAAGAAGATTCATACAATTCTGGCTGGGCTGCTGCGTATGAAGACGCCGAGGTTCAGATAGGCTATATTAGCCGTCTGAACTTCAAGAAGGGGTGGAACAAGGCCCTTGTGGCTGCAGGGGTGGATGTCGCATCCCCACTTTTTGACGAACATGATCCAGGGCCCAAGCCAGTTGTGGATGAGGAGCCAGCCCCAACTGCTGAAGGGGTCAATCCTGCTTCTCAGGCGACTCTTGCTGATGCTTCCTTGGACGAGGGGGCAGTGCACACCTCTGCAGAGGGTAACGCCCCTGCTGATGCTGATAAGGACAAGCGTCCGTCCACCGAGGTTGCTAAGTGATAGGGATTTCTTTGTAATTTTTTCCTTTTTTTGTTCTGATGTAACCTCGCTCATTATCAATAAAAAGGCTTCATTTTTATTTATGCTGATTTCTTTTTGTTCTCTTCCTTTCTTTGTAGTTGGTTGATGTGGATGATTATATTCCTGTTACCTCCTAATTGGGTAGGACTCTGGGTCCTAATGCAAGCCCTGCAGTTCGCCAGGCTTTTGGTAGGCTCTGTAGGTTTGCTAAATCAAGGAACCAGAAGTATAAGGATCATTCTGAGCTGGTGGCTAAATTGAAGGACAGGCTCCAGGAAATGGGAGAGATCGGAGCTTCAGTGCAAGAAGAAATCAGCGAGCTGAGAGTAAAGTTACTGGAGGCTACCGAGATCAATCGGGTCGTGGAGTTTCTTCAGCGGGAGAATGACGACCTGAGGCAGGAGGTCTTGAAGCTTAAGGAGCATTCGCCGAGCACCGCTTCGGTAGTCCTGCAAGGTTTTTCCTCGTCGCGAGCTGCTCGGCCACCCCTCTCACGAGCTGGCAGGAGTACGCGGGGTAGGAGTAGGGAAGCTGAGGAGCAGCGTGAGAGGGAGATGGAGGAGCTGCGCGGCGATGTTCAGCGAGCTTACGTAACTGCTGCTGGGCTTCAGAGGGACGTTACCCGACTGCGGCATTTATTTAAGAAGGGCCCTCGCCAAGTGTGGACTGATGGCTATGATCAGGGCTGGCTAGATGCTCCCACAAGATTATCAGAGTTCGAGGAGCTTTCCTTCATCAGGGGGTGGTTGAGTGCTCTCAAAGAGCTGCAGGTGCCGAGAAATTCGATATTGTGGTATCGGCATGAGATGTCTCCCTCTACTCTGATGCCCAATCCATTTAGGCGAGATGACCGATGGATTCCTATCGATGCTATTCCTCAGCGGCTACTAGAGTTGGACACAAATGAAGTTGTTGAGGAATTCGATCCTGCCCCTGATGACGGGAGGAGAGCTAAGGTTGCTGATTACCTTGCTCGGAGGCTTCCCCCTTCTTGATATTTTGTTTTTTAATAATTGTAAATGCTTTGGGCGAGTCTTTGCCGACTAAACATGTACCATTATTGTTTGTAAATATAAAAGATTAATGGAAAGTTTGAGTTTTGGCCGTTTTTGCCGACTAAACGTGTTTATCCAATCTCTGTTATATTTTTGCAGCTTCACAATCTTTATCTTGTCATGTGAGTGTCCGCCCAGTCCAGTATTAAGAATACCATTGTGCTCTCTCTTTACCTTTTAGGTCGTGTCGTCACACTCCCTTAGGTCTAAGAGGGGCAATTGGAGAGGACACACCTGTTTTTGGATGTCTTCATCCGGTCAGGATTTTGTTTAACCAAAGTAGGTTTGATGCCTAAGAATACTCTGTAGGGCTTCATATATTGCCATGGGCAATGCTAAGAGGTCTGTCGTGCTTCGTGACGATGACCTGAGGAGGGGTGTTCCCCTGCTATGTCAACTATTATACCTGTGATTTGAAAAGGATGTGCAATAAGATATAATTGTTATACTTTTAGAGAGTAATCAACTGAGAGATTTTTATTGGTGAGTAGAGAAATAAACTGTCTTTTCCCAAAATGAGTACAATGAAAGATCTAACAATAGAACTCCTAAAAGTAGAATTTCTTGAGATTAGCTGCGTTCCATGCTCGTGGTATCTCTCTGCCCTCCATCGTTTTCAAATGATAGGTACCTTGCAGGTCGTCTCTAATTATTTCATAAGGTCCTTCCCAGTTTGGGCCCAGTTTACCATCTGATGGCTTCACTGTGTTGCCCAGGGCCTTTCTTAGGACAAAGTCTCCAATTTCGAACTTCCTCGGATTGACCTTTTTGCTGTAGTGCTTCGCGAGCTGTTGCTGATAACTCGCTAGTTTTACCAGGGCAAGTTCCCTGCGCTCGTCGGCCAAGTCGAGTTCAGCGAGCAAAGCCTGATAGTTCTGATTCTGCTCGATAAGGTCGGATCTCATTGTAGGCAATCCTGCTTCTAATGGGATAACCGCTTCCATACCATATGCTAGTGAGAATGGCGTCTCACCTATGGCTCGTCTGGGAGTCGTTCTGTATGCCCATAGGACATGTGGTAGCTCGGTAGTCCACGCGCCTTTTGCTCGTTCTAACCGCTTTTTTAATCCAGCGATCACTGTTTTGTTGGAAGCCTCAGCTTGTCCGTTGCTCTGAGGATAAGCTACCGAGCTGAAGTGGTGCCTGATTCCGTGTTGGTCGCAGAAGTCCTGAAAGGGGCCACTTTCGAACTGTGTCCCATTGTCAGTGATGATGGTTCTGGGGATCCCGAATCGAGTGATTATATTTTTCCATATGAATTTCATCATGTCGGCATCTCGGATGTTCGCCAGAGGTTCTGCCTCGATCCACTTGGTAAAGTAATCGGTGGCGACCAACAGGTATTTGCGATTGCCGGCAGCGGTGGGTAAAGGTCCCACGATGTCCATTCCCCACTGGGCAAAAGGCCAGGGGCTGGTCAGGGATTTCAATTCGCTGGCAAGCTGGTGGACCATGGGGGCGTGAAGCTGGCATTTTAGGCATCCGCGGACATATACTGCGGAGTCCCTTTGCATATACGGCCACCAGTAACCTTCCTTCATTGCTCGGAAGGCTAGAGATCTTCCTCCGACGTGACTTCCGCAGATTCCTTCGTGAAGCATTGTCTCGACCTCGCCTGGGTGGACGCATCTAAGGTAGGGGCCGGAGAAAGATCTTTTATACAAGTCGCCTCCCGTGGATAAGTGAAAGCGAGCAGCTTTGACTCTTATCTGGTGGGCGGTCCTTTTATCATCTGGGAGCGTTCCGTTCTTCAAATAGCCTCTTAAGGGATCCATCCAGCTAGGGGATGGTTCCAATTGGAGTATTTGTTTCGCTTTTGTTAGCTCGCGGTGAATGCTCGGGTAGCTAAGGAAATTGATAGGGATTATCCTTTTAAGGCTGGAATCAACTGCCGAGCTCAGGGCTGCCAAAGCGTCAGCGTGGCTGTTCTGCCCCCTAGGAAACTGCTGGATGTTGATTTCTTCAAAGTTTGTCATCAAGTTTCTTACCAACGAGAGGTAGGCTGTCATCCTCTCGTCCTTCGCGTTGTAGTCTCCACTTATCTGATTGGAAACTAGTTGCGAGTCTCCGAATACCTGTAAATGCTTTGCTCCTAGAGTTTGCGCCCTTTGGAGACCTGCAATTAAGGCTTCGTATTCTGCTTCGTTTTTGGAGGCTGCAAATCCCAGCCTAATTCCTTGCTCGAGGACTGCATTTTCTGGAGTGATGAGAACAATTCCTACTCCTGCCCCCTTTGAGTTGGAGGCTCCATCAACGAATAGCTTCCAGCTTCCCCCTGTAGCCTGGCTGTTTTGTTCTGTTGGTTTAGGCTGGTCGAGAGGTTCTTCGCCCGTGAATTCAGCTATGAAGTCAGCGAGGACTTGACCCTTGATAGCTGTCCTTGGTTGAAATTGGATGTCAAACCGGCCGAGCTCGACTGACCACTTAGACAGCCTGCCTGACAAATCCGCCTTCCTTAGAACATCCTTGAGGGGGTGTGATGTAAGGACGATGATCGTGTGAGCTTCGAAGTAATGCTTTAGTTTCCTCGATGACATTACTAGGGCGAATGCGAGCTTTTCCAATGGCAGGTATCTCTGCTCGGCGTCTAGTAAGGTTTTGCTCGCGTAATAGACTGGATGTTGGATCCCTGTGACTTCACACATTAGCGCTGAGCTGATAGTATGGCTGGATACAGAGAGGTAGAGGTACAAAGGGTCCATTTGCTGTGGCATGACGAGCAGTGGTGGGGAGCTTAGTTAGGATTTGAGCTCGCCTAATGCTTGCGAGCAATCTGGGGTCTATTCTACCGTTTTGCTGACTTTTAAGAGTTGGAAGAAGGGCTTGCATCTCTCGGAGGATTTAGAAATGAAACGATTCAGAGCAGCGAGCATTCCAGCGAGCTTCTGTACATCGCGGATTGTGCGAGGAGGTTGCACCCGTTTAATTGCCTCAATCTGGTCCGGATTTGCTTCTATGCCACGCTTGCTGACCAAATACCCAAGGAACTTTCCTGACTGGACACCGAAGGAACACTTGCTCGCGTTGAGTTTCATTCGGTATTTCCTGAGGATTTCGAAGGTACTTGCCAGGTCAGAAAGGTGGTTTCTTTCTCCTTGCTTTTGACGAGCATGTCGTCGATGTAGACCTCCATCGTGTTTCCCATCTGATTTTTGAACATTTTAGTAACGAGCCGCTGATAGGTTGCCCCTGCATTTTTTATCCCGAAAGGCATGACCTTGTAACAGTATAAACCAACCGTTGTGATAAACGCCGTTTTATCCTGATCAGGGGCATATAAGGGAATTTGGTGATAGCCCGAGTATGCGTCCAGGAAACTCATTCGCTCGTGAGCTGCAGTGGCGTCTACTAGTTGGTCTATTTTTGGAAGAGGGAAACTATCCTTGGGGCAGGCTTTGTTGAGGTCAGTGAAGTCTATGCAAACTCTCCACTTACCGTTGCTTTTTGGAACTACCACTGGGTTGGATAACCATTTGGGGAACTGCACTTCCCGTATGGATCCTGCATCCAACAGTTTTTTGACTTCCTGTTCTATTGCTTTGGCTTTCTCAGGAGCAGTTCGTCGTGCCTTTTTGTGCTATCGGTTTGAATGTGGGATTGACGTGCAACTGATGGCAGACCATATTGGGATCGATCCCTGGAAGCTCGTAGGGTTCCCAGGCGAAAACATCTATGTTGCTTTTGAGTAAGGTTAACAAATCCTTTTGCTCTTCGTTAGTGAGTGAAGTCCCGATCAGGAAGACTCTGATGTTGTCGCCTTCCCTAGCAATGACTTCTACCAGGTCTTCTACAACCCGTTCGGAGGGGAGGAGCCTGGTCTCTTCCACTCCGGGCCTTCCATATTTTAATTGCTATTTGGAAGGGATTGCATCCTCCTCCACTTTCTCGTTGGTTCGAACGTCTTTTTTCTCTGGCTTAGGTCGGATAGCCGCTATTGAGCACTTTCTCGCCATCGCATGGTCGCCATGTATCTCCATCACTCCCCGCTCGGTGATATATTTGAGTTTTTGGTGGTAGGTCGAGGAGACTGCCTTCATTGCATGGAGCCATCCCCTGTCGAGGATGGCTTGATACGGTGAGTCGATGTCGACCACCAAGAATTCGGTCATTTTTTAAACACTCCCAGCGAGCACTGGTAGTACTATCTTGCCCAAAGGCATGGTCATTTTTCCAGCGAAGCCGACCAGAGGGACAGTGGTTCCTTTAAGGTCGGCGATGTCCAACTTCAATTTCCTGAACAGGTCGATGTACATTACTTCGGATGAGCTTCCTTGATCGACGAGCAGTCTGTCGATATCAAAGTTGGCTATCCTGAGTGTAATGACTAAGGCATCGTGATGTGGGGTCCTCACTCCCACAAGATCTTCATCCGTGAAGACAATATGCTTGTTTTAGTTGATGTCCTCTACTCGGTGGCGTTTTCCTGCCTGTGATTTCGCTGGATCAATTTGAAAAGCTTGCATTACTGCTGTCATCTTCTTTACCTCCATCCGAGCTGAGTTGCCCTGGATTTGCTTAACATCGGATACTCCATGGATTACTGTGAATTCGTGTCCGGTGTCGTCTTCTAATACGTTGTCGGGTTTTGCCTCCTTGTGGACAGTCACTCGTTCTACCTTCCTTTCCACAAAGTTATTCAAATGTCCGGATTGGGCCAACTCCTCGAGGTGGGACTTAAGAGCCTTGCAGTGCTCGGTCTTATGTCCCCCCTCTTTGTGGAAGGTGCATCTCAGCGCACTGTTTCTTTTCGATGGGTCTACTCCCATTTTTCGGGGCCATTTGACGAACGGCTCATCCTTGATCTTAGCGAGAATTTTGTAAATTGGTTCTTTGAAGACGGTGTTGACTGCCTGGAACGACTTTGCAACGTCAGGGCCCCCTCCGTTTTTGGGGCCATTCTTGCTCCCATTCTTTCCTCCTTTTTTCTGGTTATCAACTTTCTCACTTCCTTTCGTGGCGAGCTTGGCTCGGCCGTTTTCACCTACGTTAAGGCGGGTGACATCTTTCACCTTTGCGTATTTCTCAATCCGGGCCATCAGGTCATCAATGGTGGTTTCTTCCTTCTTTGTCAAGGACTGGTAGAGGAGGGAAGAGCTAGGTAGCCCAATTTTGAATGAAGCCACTGCCACCTCTTCTGCGTAGTCTTCGACTTCGTTGAATAACTCCCAGTACCTTTTCGCGTAGTCTCGAAGTGTCTCCTGAGGAGTTTTCTTCATCGTCAATAGAGCATCCATCCTTTTGGGATGGGAGCTGCTGGTGATGAACCTGGCCGTAAAGAGCTCGGCCAGGGATTTGAAATTTCTGATGGATCGGTGAGGGAGTTTCTCGAACCATTTCTAGGCCACGTCATGAAGGCTCGAGGGGAAAATACGGCACATCAACGCATCTCGGTGATTCCAGAGGGTCATAGCCTGCCGGTACTGCCTGACATGATCAATGGGATCAGTCTTCCCGTCATAAATCTTGAACCTCAGAACAGCAAACTTTTTGGGAGCTTCTTCTTCTTCAATTTCCCTTGTGAAGGGCGATTTCATCTGGGTCTTGAGGGCTCTCCTGGCGAGTTCTCTGGTTGACCTGGTGCCGCGGTGAGCTGGATGTTGGTCCATTTCTCTGCGGACCAGGTTCCGTATGTTGTCGTCGCTGCGAGCAGGGCTCTGATAGCGGCGAGCTTTTCTCAGTTGCTCGCGGAGGTTGTCGTCTGAGTCGCCACCTTCGAACCCTTGATGTTGCCGCCTAGGGCTCCTTCCTCGGCTGCGAGATTTGCTCGCCTGAGGGATAGGAGTGCGATAGGGGCGTTTCCTGGTATCAGGACGTAGTTCTTTTTCCAGTTTTTCCAGTCTTCTTTTCAGGCGAGCATTCTCAGCCTCATACCTCCGAGAAGACTCCCTCTGCTCGTGGAGCCTTGCTTCGTATGCATCGATCAATCTGGATATCTGAGTGGACCTTGCTGGTCCTTGACTTTCTTCTGAGGCTGGCCTTTCTAAGCGAGCCCCTTGATCGGAACGTCGGACTTCAGACCTGATCCTGCGAGGAGCGGGTGGCTCCTGAATGTCTCCTGCTTGAGGAGCGTTGCTGCTGTGACCAGACATCTTAGATTTTTTTTCTTCGGTGTGGGCTCTTCTCAAGGAAAGATAAACGCTTCCCACAGACGGCGCCAATTGTAGATGCAATTATTATGCATCACAAATAAATATGAAAGAGGTGACAACCAAGAAAAAACAAATAAAAGACCAATCACACAACAACGAAGATACGTGGTTCAGCAAAGAAGTGCCTACGTCCACGGTGGTTCAGTCAGTGTTATTTCTCTATATTCTGAAGAGTAAGTACAGAGAATACAACTTGTCCTTTGCCCCGGACTTGGGGTTTAATTTATACATGTATGTGTTGGAGTAGTGGGGGTGATAGGTTCCTCTTTATTAGCCATCTCCCTTTCATGGGATCGTGTACCCCCACAACTTCTCTTCATGGCATCGTGGAGTAAATGGATGAATACCAGAGGTGATGGGCCTGGGTTTGGGGCCGCTGAGGATGGGCTACTCGTCCAGGCCTTATGGTGATAAAATCGGGGTACCCACACTTGACTAAGCATAAAATCCATCGAGTGAGGCATTGGGTGCTTTCAAATATATGTGAGAATAAGGGAAGTTAGTTTGATCCAGCCTGACTGGAAGAACATATAAGTATGTAACATAGATACCCTAGGTATGATCTTTGGGTTCCTCATTTACTGAAATCGTTTAATCTGAACCCTCAATAGTTTTCTAAAACTCTTTTTCCTCTAGGGTAAAATCATTGCCTTTCCCAAAATAGGGAGCACGGGGCCTAGTGCTTAACCAGATCAAAGATGGCATCATTGCTAGAAACTTGGTCTGAAACTGTACTAGACCTGGTTGAATAAGCCATTGATGATTTGAGAGCATTTTGATGGTAGAAAAGTAATTGAGATGGTATAAAATTATAAGCAAATGATAATGACCGATGAAAATGATTTTACAGGAAATTTTGAAGTGAGTTTTGGGCAACAACAAGAACTTTCTCTATCTAAAAGTTTGAAAGCTCTGAGTTTAATGTCAAACTTAGTAAGAAGTGGAAGACAAAGAAGAGAAAAAGGTTTTAGAAGGGTTGGGATAATATCTGTCTAGACTATTTGGAGGTTCAATATCCAATATTTATGTTTTTAAATTAGGGACAAATGATGATCGTGAGAAACAAGAAAGTGAATAAGTAACCCTGAAGATCCACACGACAAATGAAGACAAAGATGTAAGATGATTACACTCCATCATTAAATGCTAGAGATATATAGGAAGATTTAATTGACACTGTAGAAACAAATTGCACATATTTCTATTTTTTTGAAATGAGGTTTGTTAGTCCAAGCTCTCTTAAACTAAGTCTTGTCTACTGAGGGTATTTCGAACGATAATTTATCGATTCAAGATGTTACAATTTAAGGATTGTCAGTCGAGACTGTTTCGTACATACATGTCATACTTGAAAAATAAATTTCACTATGAGGGGGGAAATGTAGTAAGGGATTATAAATAAACACCTTGCTCAGAGAAAAACCTCCTTATTAAGAAATTAAATGATAAAATAAAGAAGGATTCATCAAAGATTAGTGACATCACAAAGGAGTGTGAGTAGTCAACAAAGTTGATTCAAGATCAAGGCATAATGAACCTTAATCGAAGATTGAGGAAGACTTCTATAGGAAGCTAGTTGAAGAACCATATATTTATGTTTATTATACTATGGATTTATGAGTTATACTGTAAGGTTGTTGAGGTTACTTGGTACTAATGATGGACGAGGTCTGGACGGGCCTTAAGAGATTTCAATCTCTATTGATAAACCTCATATTAGTAACTTTATAGGGAATTGGTTTAAAAGATTGAGGAGGAAGGTAACGTTAACGCAAGATTTATTCTTTTCAGATACACCAGTTAAAACACCTAGGCTTTCCAGTGAGAAAACATTCAAGCAACCTTCACCTACTAATATTGAGCTTACTATGCCCTAGAGTTTTTACACCAAAAGTAGATACATTCCCCTAAAATATCTAAGATGCGTCATGCCATACCTAATACATGTCAAATGAAGCTTGGCTCAAACACTGACGGTTGGTCTCCTAACACAGTGGTTGGTCATTCGATATTTTAGTCAACATTTAATGCATTTGACATGTTGGTTATGGTGTTCTGACATAACATTTAATGCACCTAAGTTTACTCGGGTTCATTCTAAGCCTATATGTACCTCATTTATCATTTGATTAAGGAAAAAAAATTTAGAGAAATAATTAAGAGAGTTATTTCAAACCAAAGCTTTTATCCTTCATCATTAATTCTTTTTTCCAAGTATTTAGTCCAAGTATCTGCCAAGAAACTAAGCATTCCTTGAGCTTTTAAAACTATTACTTTATACCTTAATGTTTGAGTTGCCTACGTGAGGTGTATCTAAAGTGCTTTCTCTCGCTCCAGCTAGTTTCTTTTGAGGATAATTTATTGACAAAGACTGGTATTGATTATCTATTGTTGAGTTATACACACACGAGTTTCTTCATCATCATTGAGAGTACATTTACTATTGTATTTACTGCCACCAATACTTGTTACGCCTCTGCATATCTTTAAACACCCTAGCAAATATAACTACTCTCTTATAAAATTATTTGAAACTAATACCAATTTTATCATAATCATTATACTGAAACTTGTACCAAATTTACTGAATGTATAAAACCAACTTGTAATTTTGGGATTTACAGGGGAAAAATCAAAATGAAACCGAAATTATGGAAACAAAATAAATAAATTATCAAAAATACTGGCCGATTTGGGTTTGGATTCTGTTTTGGCGTACCAGCCGATAAATTTGGTACAAATGGTTTTACCATCCAGAATATGGTTTCATTATTGGTAAGGACTCGCGACTGACTAAACGGTATCGCTTTCACCCCTAGGTTGGAAAAAGCGTTCATATTTCCTATTGTTAATAGAGCTTCAAATTATATGTATTGGATTTATTCCAAAGACACATGAGCTTCTCCAGTTTGGAAAGAGCGCTCATATTTTCTATTGTTAATAGAGCTTTAAACTATATTTATTGTATTTACTACAAAGACACATTGATTTATGTTGTTTAGAGGATCCGTTTATATTACAAAATATGATATGATATATCGGTTAAAAAAAGGTACAGAAGGTGATGGGTGGATATGGGAAAGGGAGAGACCTCCCCCCCCCCCCCCCCCCCGAATTGGCAAAATTTTCTTATTATACTAATATTTTTTCAAAAAAATAAATAAATTATACATTTTCACCCCCTCGATTTTTTTTAAAAGGATTGAGAGTTTTCGATCTATAGTAAAAATTAAAGAATAAGTAGAGATATTTATTTCTATTTAAAATTAAAACTCAATATAGTTGTTATTTTTTATTAAATATATGATTCCTAGGTGTATATCTCTCTCTCTGCGTGTATGTGTGCATGCGTGCATGGAAAGAATATTCATTTATACATTCTTTTACAAAAAAAATTCTTCTATTGAAAAGAATTAAATATTTAACTAAACAATGGTTATTATTCATGAGCAGCCCCCCCCCCCCCCCCCCCCCCCAGTCAAGTTCATAGATTCGTCCATATGGAGGGTGACTCGCCAATCCAAAATAGTACAAACTATAAAGAAAGTACTTTTTGAGACCGGACCTTTTGAGAGAGCTAAAATTTGACTCACTAAAATACACTTTTTTGGATGGATAAAATTAACAATCTTAAAACTACTAGTATTTAAAACGTCATTTGTTACCCTTTTCAAAAAGTTATGCTAAAAAGACGACATATTAGTAGCGAACCTAAATAGCATACCTTAAGAGATGGATAAAAATAATTTGGGTTCCGCCTTAACAATTTTAACTCCCCTACTTTTAACTTTTCTATTAGCTGCTTCTAACTATTAGAAAAAGAAAACTAAAAAGAAAGGAAACAAACAAACAAAAACCACCTCCACCCCCATCGTCATTTCTTCATCGGTACAAATCCCATCAACCCCGCTATCGTCACCCTAGCCTCGCCCTCGCTAACCTTTTCCCTCCCCCTTGCTGTTGGATGACACCCCTCTCTCTCTCTCTCTCTCTCTCTCTCTCTCTCTATATATATATATATATATATATATATATATATATATATATATATATACACTAGCGGATACCCGTGCCGAGGGCACGGTGATAAATTTACCCCTGTGATAAAACCCAGCCCATAAAAAAATTAAAATTAAAATAAAAAAAATAGTCAAAAAAATCCATATCTATTTATTAATAAAAAAATTTAATTAAAAAAAAAATAGCTTTTAGCATGACATTTCATGCATGGGCATAAAATGTCAAAAATATCATACATGTCTTGGAGCCATCCCCATATGCTAGCTTATTATATATATATATATATATACGCGCGCACACACACACACACATTTGATTTGCGATTTCAAAGGGGATTAGGATATGATTTGGGAAAAAAGTTAAATTCTAACTCTAGTTCATGTAATCTTATTTTGGTGTTAAGCGTGATATCAATTTATCATCAACTTCAGACTTTGATTTCGTTTGAGGCCACGGGTATATTTCGATTCAATCTTAGTTGAATCAAATTGTGTTAAATTTGATATTTTCACTAATGTTTGCATGTGGTTCTTAATTTCTCACCTAATAGGTTTTACTCAATTAGTGTTGAATTTGTAGGCTTAATTCTGCAATAATAATAATTTTTATTTTGTTTTATATTTGAAGTAATTTATGAAGCTAGTTTTTATGATTCATACCTAAAACGAAAGTAGAAGTGTAGCAATTTTGGCCCACTATGATTTTGGTAGGTATGATTTAATTAGTGGAAGTTCTTACCCTTACACTTGGGAGGATGTCACACACACATGACGGACGTACTTTGTGAGATAAAACACACATGCTTTGTTTTTTAGTATATTTAATTGTCTAATTAGGGCTGAATGCGCCCTGGTATAGGATAAAACATAATATTAAACTATAGATTTATCTTTGTAGCACGCACCCGAAGGATTCGCTAAAATGTTGAATGTAAGTTATCCCTTAATTACTTAAAAATTGATAACGTTCATTTGGGGTACCCATCAATTAGTATAGTGGTGCTTTATACTATTTACCTATTTGTTTGTTTGTAGTTTCAGACCATTGTTTACTATAAATATCTTCTTTCTCATTACGGTGAACAATGCCTTGGTCAAATAGATAAAGAATTGAGAATCCTAAATCCTGTGTGGAGTTAACACGGTATAGTGTAATACGCTTTCGTGTGCTTACATCAAATGGTGCAATGCAACATTAAATATAGGTGTGATAGTATTAATAGGTCGAGGACATATATTTTTCAATTTTCATTTGTGAATAATAAATTTTTATTAGGATCCGTTTGACAATTCAATTTTCATTCATGAAAATGGAATTGAAAAGCCAATTTTAATTTTACGGAATTGAACGGAATTGAAATTGGTCTTCCAATTCCAATTCCAAATCTTGGAATTGGGTTGTCAAACAAACCCTTAATGTAATTCATTTTTAGTAAGGACCCGTTTAGCAACTCAATTCCAAGACTTGGAATTGAAATTGAAAAGTCAATTTGAATTTCACGGAATTGAAATTGGCCTTCCAATTTCAATTCCAAGCGTTGAAATTAGATTGTCAAACGGACCCTAAGAGTCCGTTTGACAACTCAATTCCAAGGATTGGAATTAGAATTAGAAGGACAATTTTAATTCTGTGGAATTGAAATTGGTCTTCGAATTCCATTTCTTTGACTTGGAATTGAATTGCGAAACGGGCCCTAAGAGTCTTTTTATTCTCTTCCATTTATTCCTCGTTTGGAAATCCTTGAAAAAGGTTACATGATAATATGATTTAGATATATAATAATTTCCGCTCTCTTACATAATTTATCTAAATTGTTTTAGTGTACTTATAAAACTTCTCCAGTGATACAAAGTGATTAAAAAGAAGAAATGACCTCCACAACGTAATCCTTGCAAAGGTATATATTAAAAAAAAAAATCTTACTTAATTGCACTTTTTTGAAGAAAAAAATATTGGCCACCTCAAATAGCCTAGTGCCTAGGTGCACAACATGATTGCCTACCTGAAGGCTTGAGCTGAGGTTGATCCAACTGACTTTCCATCTCCTTTGAAATATGATTTTGATTGTAATACATTATGGTTTCATTATTTTATTTTATTTTATTTTGATGATACCAGGTATTTCTGCTCTTGACCATGAATTCCTGTCATTATCAACATATTTATTATTTGTTTACTTGCTTTCTATAGAAATTTGAGAACTCCTTGTAAAAGTCATGTGTGGTTTTTTATGTGCATTGAAATGACATTATTATATGTTTTAAAGAAGTAAAACAAAAAGATTAAACGTAGCACCCTAGTACACTCTGAATGGAAATATATGAAAAACGAAACATTAAGTATTAAAGAATTGTTAAAACAATTATAAGCATCTGATCAATACAAATAACCAGATAAATACTGAAAAACTAAAATATACATTTCAATGCTATAAATTATTAATGACGCAATTTGCAGACTAGAGAACATAGAACACTAACTAGTAAAGTTTGACAAGCAACCTAAATTAATCGATAATCAAAATATCACCAAACCAAACTTCTTATCTTAAAGCAACTACTTAAGTGGAACAATGTTATCCAAACTTTTTCGTAATTACACAATGGATTCAATATAGATAACCAACAAGTTCCATATAGATATGTTACATAATGTATTCGTCACATTGTCCTTCTTAACTAGTAAATTGTTGGATGCTTGCTTCTTGACAATCAGAAGACTTATGTTCGTCCTCACCATTCTTATATAATATTATTTGTTTCGCACTAATTGAGATGATGTTTTACTGCTAAAAACACCATCACCGATTGTTCCTTGTACAGGGACAAGGCCATGATGTTGTGGACTCAGTGCTATTTTGCTTTTATGCACAACAATGGGTGTTGCTCGACCTTTCTGCACAGGGCCGCCTTGAGATTGTGAGTGCCCCGTGCGAAAATCAACTTAGGACCCTTCCAAAAAAATGGATCCCTAACAAATGGGTCTCTAAAATGGGCCCATTTTTTAGGTAATTGAATCATTCTTTGTAGTGCTTTTTTGGGGCAGTTAAAAAAATGTGTTGGGTGAGATTTTTTGGGTAATTGAATCATTATTTGTAGAGATTTTTTTTGGATAGTTAAAAAAATGGACCCTAAAAAATTAAATTTCTATTAAAAATTGATATTTTTAATATACATAAAATATTTTTGAACCTCTAAAATATATATATATATATATATATATATGTGCTTACTTTAAAATGGCCTTGTGCCATTACCCATTTAACATATGGCTAGGGCCGGCCATGTTTTTGCACTTTGATTCCTCTACCTTTTTTGCTTTGTTCTTTCAACTCTCCTTTTTCAACTTATCCAATTCTGCAATTAGTAAGTGTTATGTCCAATGCTTGGACTAATAGCGAAGATATTTTAAAAAATCATAATGAAGCAGTTCACCAACTAGCTTTCGCCCCAATAGTTTTGCGTATTAGTTGTCCACTAAGGTATTCTCAATGTATGATACTAGGTTATTGGGTCACTAATTGTCAGCTGATAAGAAATATGAAATTAAATGGAGTTGATTTGTATCTATACACATTCAAATATTGTCCCTCAAACAGTATGAGCTGACCTCTGCTTTATCCGTTTTCTCTTTTTCAAACTTTTGATGGGCATACATAGAGTAGGGTGGGGGGGGAGAATGCAATGGATAGTTTGGTAAATCCACATGTAAGATTTGGGCAAGAGAGATCCTCAAAGCTGGGATGAGTTGGAGGGTTGGTAGTGAAAGATCCATTCAAGTCTACCATTATCCTGGCTTTAGTACTCGCTTTTTTCGAGTTTTTATGATTTCCTAAAATCTAAATTGGCGATTTCCCAAGAAAAATATTGGCTTTAGTAAATGAATTAACATTATGCAACTTACAATGGTAAACTGTGGAAACACCCTTTATTATTCAGTTTTTGCAATGAACCGTTAAACTATTTTTATTGACTATAATTGATTGGATTTTAAGCATCATTTGATATGAAAGGTTTTAAGACTCTACCTGGTAAGATTTTAAGAACAGCTCTGAAGGGTTTATCACGTTATTTGTATAAAACTGGTGGGAGAATTGACTACGGCGCTCTCCGATCTTCTTCTTTGGAAAGATATGATAGCAGGTCCGATTAGAGCTTGTCCTAAGATTGAGAGTTTCTTGCGTGAAAATTAATTTAGTGCCTTTTTAAAAAATATTGAACAAATATATTAAATACCTAAAATGAGCCCCTAAAAAATTAAACTTAATTTTTAGGGGCACATTTTAGTTGAGTGAGATTTTTGGGTAGTTGAATCATTCTTTGTACAAATTATTTTTGGGTAGTTAAAAATGGACCCCTAAAAAATTAAATTTATTTTAAAAATCGATATTTTTAATATACATAAAATATTTCCGGACCCCTAAAATATACATATATAAGTATATACTCTAAAATGGGTCATGTGTTATTGCTCATTTGACACATGACCAGAACCGGCCATGGGTCCGACACCATTGAGATTAAAATTCCTTACATGTGGAAAACGCAAGAGTGAATCTAATATTGCATAACGTACCACATTGCTCTGTGAAATTTAATGTCAGTTCCTTTAAGTAAATGTCGTGTTTATGGTCACTAACATGATGTAATAGATATATGGTTAGACCCAATTCTTCGCCCATAAGCTTTATCAAATCCAAGTCTCAAATTTCAATGCTTCCACATTGAATGACAATTAAACTCTATTTACTTCGTATGATTTAAACCCCTACTTACTTTTTTGATTTGTAATAGTTTTTTATGAAGAATTTCCCCTCTGCGCTTATTATTTATAACAGTTTGTTAGTTTTGACCTGTGAAATTTGTATGTTTGCAATGTTTGTTTGGATTATTTCATGGTAGGAGGAAAATATGTATAAGATGGCTTTAGAGGCTGAAATAATTGATGAAGGCATTTATTTCTTGAGTTTCTATATCAAAGAAGGAATATTTTAAATGGTTTGAAATTAATGTCCAGATAAATTATATATATACACTAGCGTATGTCCGTGCCTGAAGTTACGACGAAATTTTCCAAAGTACGTAATCGCGAAACGGCGATAATTTTTCAAAGTACGTAATAGCGAAACGCAAAAATTTTCAAAGTGTAATTTTAAAACAATTGGCCACAATATCATTTATTTATAGGACTATTCACCATGCGTAACAAATGATAAATAGTCCAATAACATTCAAATAGTTTAAATTCATCCAATAAATTTACATATAATACGAAATATACAATATTCATCAATCGAATTCACATGTGTCTCAAAAAAATAAAGTGTCAAATTTTTAAAAAAATTGGGCATAATCTCCTTTGTTTATGAAACTATTCACCCTGCTTAACAAATAACAAATAGTCCAACAACATCCAAATTGTCTAAATTCATCAAACAAATTCACATATAAAATGAAATATATAATATTCATCAATCAAATTCACCGTGTCTCAATAAAACAAAGTGTCAATTTTTTAAAAAAGTTGGGCATAGTCTCATTTGTTTATTGGACTATCCACCATGTTTAAGGGGTAACAACAAATTCAATAATATAAAAAAAAATCCCAAATTTGTCTACTGGCCCTCCTTTAAGAGCGGTGACTTTGCCTCTTCCCTAGGTGAACTTTCCTGACGTCCTCATTAACTATCTTCAAAACTTTGTGGTGACTTTGCCTCCTCTACCAGATGCAGCAAAAGGAATGACATATAGTCAGTAAGGATGATGTTCACATTCGAACTCCAGTACTACACAAACTCACAACCCCAATTTAAGTCCAAAAGCTGCCAAACAATAGTGAAATTAGTGTAAGAAACGAAGACAACACAAAAAGAGATTACACAATTTTGAATTGAAAAAAATGTAATAAAGTACACACAAATCAAAACGCCTCAATTACCTGTTAGAAACAAAACCAATTATCTCAATTCAATATAGGAGTACAAACATTATAAGCCCTATTTTAGTATAGCACAATTACCTCAATTCAATATAGCAGTACAAACATCATAAAGTACACGTTATTGGTAATTTAAGGGACTTCGGACTCGAATACCAAAACTAAAAAGGAATTTCTGACTTTTTTAAATTTAAGAAAATGAAATTGCAGAACAATGAATGGACAAGATAATTAACAGCAAAACTGACTAAATAACAAATGCTAATATTTGAAACATTGAATACAAATGAATTAACTGAATCACTGAATTAACTAAATACAATTAATTCAAATGTTAATATTTGAATCACTTATTTAATTGAAGTTAATTGAATACATCTTAAGGGTGTAGTGAAGTGAATAAAAAAAAGTAACGGAAGGGACCTGTAATAGCTCCTATAGATGAAGTACCAAAAAGTGCCTACAGGATGAGGATATTGCATATATGCATCTTCAGGGGCATATGCGTGTGTGTGTAGTGGGGGGGGGGGGGGGGGGGGCTGTACACTAAGTGGGTCAAACATAAAAGCCAAAATCAAATAGAAGACCTCCGTTTAATTCTGAAATTGTGCAAATACCTGTGTTTGTTTTATATGTTCGAAGATTGCATATATGCATATTCATTGAAGTAACAGACTTGGTTGAGCCTAGCATCTAAGTTAACAAATGAAGCTCGCATTTTAAATCAAACGTGATATGTAGGGCATATATGCAATACGCAATATGCATATATGCATCTGCACGGGCATATACATGTGTGTGCAGTGGGGGGCATGTATCTGTACACTAAGTGGGTCAAACTTAAAAGCCAAAAAACAAATAGAAGACCTCCCTTTAATTTTGAAGCACGTTCTGAAGCAAGTGATGTAATAGAATATGCATATATGTTGTGTTTATGGTCACTAACATGATGTAATAGAATATATGGTTAGACCCAATTCTTCTCCCATAAGCTTTATCATTTAGAAGTCTCAAATTTCAATGCTTCCACATTGAACGACAATTAAACTCTATTTACTTATGATTTAGACCCCTATCTACTTTTTTTATTTGTAATAGTTTTTTATGAAGAATTTCCCCTCCGCTCTTATGATTTTTAACAGTTTGTTAGTTTTGACCTGTGAAATTTGAATATTTTCAAAGTTTGTTTGGATAATTTCATGGTAGGAGGAAAATATGTATAAGATGGCTTTAGAGGCTGAAATAATTGATGAAGGCATTTATTTCTTCAGTTTTACATCAAAGAAGGAATATTTTAAATGGTTTGAAATTAATGTCCAGATAAATTATATATATATATATATATATATATATATATATATATATATATATATATATAGAGAGAGAGAGAGAGAGAGAGAGAGAGACTCTCATACATACCAAGTTTACGTATTTGCTAGCGCATACCTATTTAATAAAATTTTAAAAATATAATTTTGAGTTGATTTTTTTTATGTAATATTTAAACATCTCAAAGGACCCATATAAAAAATAAGTTCGAAATAATTTTTTTCCTGTTTTTAAAAAATCAGTCAAACTTTCACAGCCTTTAAAGTGCTTTAAAAGCTGTAAAAGTTTTACCGATTTTTTGAAAATAGCAAAAAAAAGTTATTTTGGTTAGTTTTTTTTATATGGGTCCATAGAAATATTTAAATTTCATATAAAAAATTGAACTCAAAAATAGGTTTCCTACTATTTTAAAAAAATCGGTATGTAAACTTAGTATGTAAACTTTGTATGTATGAGTTTCTCTCTCTCTCTCTCTCTCTCTATCTCTCTATCTATATATATATACACTAGGGTGTACCCGTGCCGATGGCACGGTAATAGATTTGTTCCCATGATATTTTGTACTCGTGCCAATAGCACAACAATAATTGTGTTCCCACGTCGCCAATAATTAAAATATAAATATTGTTTGTCATCCCATAGTACACCTGCAGTACGTTTACGATGTTAATATGGTGCACTTGTGTCTTGGGAACATCTAGTTTAGATTTTCAATTAATATTTTTTTATTATACCATTTCAAACTTTACTGAACCAAATTTTATAACTTTACTGACATTATGAGTTTCCCTTGTACTCTGATAACATACGCATGCCACCCTTTCTTGAGCCTCATAACAGTTATGGAACTATGAATAAACACATTAACTGTCATAGGGCCCTGCTGAGTTAATTAAAATAAACACTACGTAAATAAAGATGACACGACACTTAATCTTATTTATTTTAAACCAAACACACAATGTATGTGTGTGCGTGCGAGAGAGACAAATAGAGGTATTGTGTATCTATAGTGTTCTCCATCGGATGTACCATTTTAGAAGTTTTATTTGAAACGATATAAAAACGAAATCTTTTTTTTACCAAAGAGGAAAAAGGTCCAATTAAAACGCAACCTAATACCACATGATATGAAATCTTATTTTTTTAATTAAAACAACCATTAAGTAGATAATGTATCCGCTTTTTGGTTTAGAGAATGTATCAGCTGGTTAATTTTCGATTTGGGGTACGATATTATATGCAATTGGAAAATGGAGTCAAAATATAACTTGCATGGGTGTATTTGAATTTCGACATTTATTTTTATTTCAATATGCTCATCATGTTTGGGCACATTTAAAAGGGTGTGACAACTCATAAGTACTTGCCTCGATCCATGTGCTCAAAACCAGCGATGTAGGTCTGACAACTCTATCAAAGGCTAAACAGGTACTCAAGTTTATTAGTTTTAATCATTATTGAGTCGATAATCTTATAAACGAAAGGAATATCAGCACATCGATTTAAAATTGACATTTTTAAAGATGTGTTTATGTCATGATCTACTAATATGAACGTGTCATTTCGTTTCAAAATTTGACTGATAACATATAAATTGGAAATTAAACACATTAACATGAAAACATAATAAAAGGGAAATTAATTTTTTTTAAATAAACACTTCTAATATAAAAATTATTAGTTGATTTGATATTTCTCTGATTCATCGGTTTAACGGTTAAATAAGTACTTATAGATTTAGACATGGCACGATAATATGACATGAAAGCCGACAAACAGATCAAAATCTACATAACGGTATATCTTTCATTAATTTTTATTCTCTACATGTTTAATTCCATGAGAAATATTAATTACCCAATACATGTTTAATTGGGGGGGGGGGGGGGGGGGGATTTATAAGTACTTTTGCCACTTTATTTTACTTACACGTGTTTCTATTAACACTTCATCTTTTAATTAAAAAAGTTAAACATAATAATCGAAGTCTCGGACTTCATCACTAATAATTCAAACTTTGTATTCACTTGATCATATTATGTACATATAAATACACCGTTGTCTTAACCTCTATCAAGACTCTCGAATCATTTTTTTGTGTTGGATTCTTTGTTAATTTAAAAAAAGATATTTTTTGTACATAACTTACTTGCATAGTGTTAGTGATTGGTAAAACAAATGTCGCTACCAGTTTATTTTGGTCAAGTTCGTTTTTTATTTAAAAGAGTTATAGTATTGTACAACTTCTTATTGATCCGTGTTCAAAATAGATAACAAAAATAACATTTTAATTTGGTTTGCCTCTTTTACTTGGGTAGTGTTTGTTATCACGTTCTAGATAGGTAAAAAATAATATTCCATATGGTGTTTATTTTGTTTTATTTTTTAAAAGAAAATTTTGAATTTAGCCACTTTTACTTAAGTAAAAAGATTTTTTTTCCAAATTGTATCGTAGTGTTTTGTTTATTTGGGTTAGATTCATTTTTAATTAAAAATAATAATTTGTATTGTGGCCCTTTTACTTGGCCACCAAATCCCGAAATATCTTTTTTTCGGTACAATTGGTGCCTTTAATTTGGTCTAAATTGTGAGAATGCCAATTCAAAGTTTAATAGCCGCTAATAAAAATGTCAAAGTAGATCAAACTTCCAAAGTACATTGAGCCATGTGCCTAGTAGGTGGATTTGTGAGAAAGATTAAATAATTGTTAAAAGTACATCAAAGTACGTAATCATCTTGGAAGATGCAATCAAAAGGTAATATATCATATTGATGTTGTTAGTAGTCCTTTCATAAGGGCATGTGAAGTATTGTTAAAGTCATAAAATCTTGTCAAATTGATTTTGTTTTGATGTGTCATAGAGCCATGTGCACATATAATAAAATTACAATATGTCCATATTTTTATTTGCGAAAAAGCAAGAAAGATCATCTATATGTTGATAAATAGTGGCATGTAAAACGATAAACTAAGTTAATTTTGAGAAATCAACGTGTGTAATGTCATAAAATCGTAAGGGCTTTAAGCCTCACAAACTTTAATAATCCACAAGCTGTTATTTTCACCCCAAGCTAAGATGATCAATTGCTTTAAAAAAATAAAAACATTAATATTTAACAACCATTTAAGAATCAGTCATTAACAAAGTAGGAGATCAGCAGTGTAAGAAACAGAAACACCAAAAAAATATATCTACTTCTCGGAGAGACCAACAATAAAATAACATAAGAAATAAAATCGAAAAAGAAAGGAGACCAAAAAATACCTTCAGAAACATGAAAATAAAGCACAACAATAAAATTACACATTGACCCCTAATAAAACCTAACAACAAATAGTTTTGGAAATGGGCATTAGCCTTATAAGGCAAAAGCATTGAGTGAATATTTTTGCTGCTCATGTGATCTTAGTTGGAATGTAGTAAAACAAAAAAGAGAAAATGAGGAATATCGGTTGGTTTTGGTCAACAAGCACTAGTAGGCAGTGCTCTTTTATTTATAGGATATCAAGCAGATTAAATACCAACGCAATACATAGGCAAAATAGTGCATATGTGATTATTTTTACCAATAAAGAACTAAAACAATAAGAATTCAACACCAATCAAACCCAAACCCTCTTCTTGCTCCACCTCAAAACGTATCATCCCTGTAAATAATTTTTAATAAAATATCAAAGGCAAAAAAACACAAAGATAAAAAGAGAGATACCCGGACCATAGAAACTCAAATTTTACCCAATAACTGATACCCAAATTTATGAGTTTCCACTCTTTCTCTCTCTATCAAAACAGTGTGTTAGGTGTCAATGGGATCATATATGTCCTGTAGGCTGTAGAATAACCTGTAGGTCTTTTGCTTTCTCCTAATACTCCAAAGAATTAGAAACCCCAGAATTTCCATAAATAAAAAAGAGGGTGTAGAATATGGTCAAGTAAGTTACCTCAGATCCTGGGTGAGATTATTTAGAGTTTCTATGGTGCAAACACAACATCGTCCTCCCATTCATAAACACACCACTGTAAAACCCAATATAAAAGCACTATTATCCTTACCGCCGCACCCCTGAACCCCCTGACTGTCCGGTGTCCCTCTCGTCGTCGACTTCCATCAACCCTTCCTCTGGTATCTTCCCCCACACTCTAACCTCAAACGCCCCCAATCGTCCGCCTTTAACCTCACCTTCCCCCACACTCCAACGACATCATTGTCGTATGTTTCAGTGACCTTGCCACACAGAACAGAAAAAATGAAACTGTAAATTCTACCTCATTTTTTAAACACAAATCTGAAAATATCGAAAGCATTCACAGTCGAAGATCATATAAGAAACCCCAAAAGATAAAACCTACCTACCTATGAACAACTGTGAGGAAGGCCGAAAACTTTTAGCTTCGATTAGCTTCGATAAAAACCACCTATGAATAGCTGTGAGGAAGGCCGGCGTATTGAGGCTGTTGTATGTGTTTGTATAAACCCAAAACAAAAATAATAAGGATTAAAACCTGCAAGTCGTAAAACACAATTTCTTGAGGATAAAAATTAAGTGGGAGAACAATCGGAGAGAGAGAGAAAGATAGAGAGAGCATTGGTTCTCCCAATGTCTTCAACTCAGAAGACCTTGAGCCTTGTGCACTAACTTTTCAAGTTTCAATCACGCCACATTTATTGTATCCACTGTAGTAATACTGAAAAAGATTGGAGTAATCTCAACCGTTCGTTGGTGACAACGTAAGATGTAATCTCGACCACCAGTTGATAAAGACCAAATCCATCAAATTTAATCTGAACCGTTAGTTGGGGAGGACAAAAAGTCCCTCCTCCTTTATATATATATATATATATATATATATATATATATATATATAATTGGAATAATAAAATAATGACTAGTAGTATTACGTTTATGGATAACTAGATGAATAGTTATATCGATAATCTATCTCATTAACAGATTATCCACGAAGTATATGTTCACATCTATTCGCATTTGAGTTCATGAATTTTTAAAAGAGATATCTACACTCCTTTCATAATACTATTTGGATAAATATTGGTAATACTAATATCAAACGGATTTAGGTATTTTAATATCCATTTTGGCATTTTCTTTGAGATTCTATTTGGGTATATTCTTCTGAATGCTGGTTTAGATTTCTATCCTTGCTCTTGCCATACATTGCATCATTTTCTCTCTTTTTCAACTTATTTATTCATCTTTTTTTTTTGTTTTTTTGATAGCCCCCAATACACTTTGACCGGAAATATATGAATAAGGAAGAATTATGTGCTAAAAAACTTTTATAACGATTATAAGCATCTAATTAATATAAATAACCAGATAAATATTGAAAAATAAAAATATGCCTGTCAATACTATAAATTAATAATGTCACAATTTACAGGCTAGATAACATAGAACAATTATTCATAAATGCGAGTGCAAGAAATATCACAATAAAGACCCACGAAAATAATTGTAAATGCAGAAAATAAAGATCACACACACAACAACGATTTGTTTGGTTCGATGATTTGCTTACGTCCAAGGAGAGGTTACTATGTTCTTAGTAATGTCTATCAATGCTCGAGGTTACATCCCATTGTCCCAAGCTAGGGTTTACAATTTATTGATGTGTACAGTGAGAGATTTAGCTATTTAAGTAACTCATTATGATCGTGGATAAGTAGTGGTGCCCTTGAATATCTCCTCTGAGAGTTTTGGTAACCAATTTGTGTGTAAAATACACGAGTCTTTATTGAATAGTTGATTTGGGACAGGCAGTCAACCTTGCATGCAGGGATGATGAGCTCCTCTCTTGGGCCAAGATAAATGGGTCTCCACAATTGCCCCTAAAAATTTTGGGTTGAATATTTGGGCCAACAAATTTTAATTAAATTTAAGGAACATGACTTCAAACTTTGTTTTAAAATTGGAGTGGAAGTTTTGCAATTCTGGGGCACTCAAGAGGGCATGCACATCCGATGTCAAACACTATGGCAAACTTGTAGTTTTATTGAAGAAATAAGGATACACTTGTCCAAGAAATTATATGAAGTGCCAAAATCTTCGTTGGTTGTCGTGTTTCATCAATAGCTCGGCCTTCAAACTGAGATACATCTCCTTTGACAGTTATTATTCAAATGTTACTTCGTCTACTGAGCTTCTAGTGTCTACTTTTTCAGCGTCTCATATTCTTCAGAGCTTCCATTGATTCTTGTAAGTTATTCTCATCTCCTCTTTATTTCCACTTCTACGATTGTTCTTCGTTTTTAACTTGGGTTTTTATCTGCTGCATTATCCATGGCGCTATCAGATAATAAGTCAATAGTAGAATTTAGGAAAACCTATAATATTCCTGAATGGGTTGAAATCGATTGTTCCCTCTCTCTAAATATGTTCGTGACATTAAGGGGGCACTTGATTCACACCCTACTAGTCACCCAAGGTGGGTTGACATTTCCCCCAAACCCTTTTTTTCTTAGATTCTTCAAATATTTTGATGTCGTCCCTTTTTAGTGAGCCATTAATGTCTGAAAGATTGTAAATGGGGTTTACAGAATAAACACATTCTATGGGGCCGACCTAGGTTTTGCTGAACTATGCTACTATTATGTTAGGACGTGCACTAACAATGGTATGGTCATGGGTTTATTTATAGAAATTGGTAATATCCTCCCTTCCTTAGAGCGAAATGTATCGGGGCCCTAGATTTCTAACTTGGTGGAAGAACAAATAGGTCACTTTATCTTTTCTTTTGATTGGTTGTTATTTCTTCTTCATATGTTTTCTTTCTCGCTACTTTTGTTTCCCATCCTCTGGCTAATGTATTTCTTCCTCTATTTTGTAGCTCACAATAAAAATAAAGAGCTTGATTTGAGTGAAGTAAGTGTTCCTGATATCCTGAAGGCTTGGAGTGTTAAATAGAGACTTCCAAACGGAGAGCATCCATGCTGTTCAGCCTACTTTCTTAAGTATAAGAACATTGCGAGTAGCTTCATTACTCGGTTCATTGACAAAGTCCCTAACCTAAGGCCTCCTAAAGTTTATCCCTTTGAACCAGTGGCGTTAGAAGAAGAAGAAGAAGAAGAAGAAGAAGAAGAAGAAGAAGAAGAAGAAGAAGAAGAAGAAGAAGAAGAAGAAGAAGAAGAAGAGGAGGAGGAAGAAGAAATTACACCTCATGTTAAGAGGAGAATGCTAAATATTGACGGCGAGGATCAGACGATTCTGTCTGATCTAATCAAATATTTAATGAGGTCAAAGATGTATTCCCCAAGGGCTAGTGGTTCCAATTTAGGAGCCACAGGGAAGGAAAAAGATAAGTAGAAGAAAAAAGGAGAAGAAGAAGAAGAAGGGGAGATAGATAGATAGATAGATAAATAGATAGATAGATAGATAGATAGATAGATAGATAGATAAATAAATTTATATATATATATAGAGAGATAGATATAGAGGGAGATGAAGAGAATAAGAAAGAGGAGGCCATAATGAAGTTGGACTTAAAGTCCCCTACTGTCCCCTTTTTCACTTCTGACGCTGAGGGGTTGAAAGCGGATCACACCCCTATCCTTTCTCCTGACCTACTAAAGGGGGTTATGCTCGCGGTCGACCAAGAGCATTCCTCATTGATGGGGTCGACCCAACTTGCACTCAAGTCCATTCAAGGACTTTCTCTGGTAATTCTCTTCCATTTATCCTTATATATTTTTTTATTGTTCTTCATCGTACTGACTTAGCTATTTTATTTTGTACAGTTCTTGGCCCATTTATAACTCTCTTAGATGGTCATGCCGACCAGTCCAAAAATAATAAGGAGCCGAAAGATGCCCTGAAGAATTTTGAGAAAGACTTCGTTGATGCCCACGAAGCTTGGGAACGGGAGAGGCGGAACTTAGCAAAGGCCTATGCCAATCTACAGGTCTCCAAAAAATTAGTGGTCACTAAGAAAAAGAAGCTGGCCAAAGGAAAGGTGAGCCTAAATGGGAAGGTTCAGAAGTTAAAGGAGGAACTCCTGCATAAAAAGGATGATAGTTATAATGAATGTTGTAATGTGGCCTATGACAACGCTGAGCTCTAGATAGGCTACACAAAGAAAGTGTCCTTCAAGAAAGGATGGGACCAAGCGCTGGGAGCTGCGAGAATCTCTTCTGACTCAGAACTTTTTGGCCTTCACTCTCTTCTGTCTAATCCTCTCATAGAAAAAAGAGCCAAATGTTGGTCGGCCTACCGACTATGTTGAGAACGAGTCTGCTGAGGTCGGGGTGATTTTTGGCCAAGACAAGAGGCTTATTGACAAGGGGAAGGCAGTGGGCGACTCTGATAATGTGAAAAAGTAGGCCCTTTGGTTTATGACTTTTTGCTTTTTCCCTCTAACTATACTGGCTTTTGCCCCCCCTTTGTCAATCAATGAAAGAGAACCTTTTTGTTTACATTGATGCATTTTTTCCTTTCACAAACTATGATGTTTAATTGAAGTTTTATCTGTTATGTTGTTTGTAGCCTGATGAGGACTATATTCCCCAACCTCAAAGTTGGGGATGATATTGGGACCTAACATTAGTCGCCAAGCTCGTTAGGCGTTCTGTAAGGACATTTTTCTCATGTCCAACATGTTACATTTGTGTATGTCGTACGCCGCTACATTTGGCACGTCACCTCACGATCTCACATGACGGCCTCTATCCGAATTCCAGGAATCAAGCATTCAACATCTCCATTAATATGTCCCACATCTGCCTCAACGACTTCACGATCCAAGATTTTAGGGACTTAATGCAAGTGGTACGCAAGGGAAGTCAAAACAGTGAAAAAAAGGCACTATAGGAGAGTTCAAGAGAATTTTCGTAATTTTACATCCATAGTTCGGAGGTTTGGTCAACTAGAAAGTTGAAGAGCTCGTCGTAACGAAGATACTGGAAAAAACGGCACCTCAATCCGAGCTACGGTGAAGGAGTTATGGCCTTTTGAAGATAGAGAAAATTCCTTAAAGAATGCTATTTTTTTGTACGCTGGATAGAATTTTAGAGTTTTAAAAACATGGGACTCTTCATATTTTTTCCTATAAATACCAACTTCGGGGGAGTTGTTTTGAAAGACTTTAGAAGACGTTTTTGAGAGTCCAAATTACTCTAGTCTTCATATTTTTTGAGTCCCAAGACTCATGTTTTGATTCACACAATTGCCAAACCTTTGTGAATCTTTTTGGTAACCCAAGAACACAACCTTGTGTTTGTTCAAACCTTTGTGGAGAGATCTTTGCAACCGAGGGCTGCGTGTCATTGCTGAGGGAGTCTCTACAAAGTTTCATGGCTGCGTGTCATTGAGGAGTGCTGCGGTTCTTCCTTTGTTAATTGGACTGAGGTTCATGTGGGTTCGCTGCGTGTGGATTCATTGCTGCCCTCCTGGAAAGGGATATTTCCAGCCGCCGACTACAGAATCCGATACCTGAGGGTAATTCTTAGTCACTGTATTTTCATTATAATCCGAAATTGTATGTTACAATTTATAATGAAAATAAAAGGTTTTGCCCCTTTGGGGGATTTTTCCTGAAATTGTTTGTTTTTATCATGCATGCTATATTTTATTTGATAAATCATCTAAATGCATGTCTTAGTGTTTAACTAAAATTTGGGATTAATTAAAATTGGTTTTTATTTGATAAGTCGCAATATTTCCGCTGTAGCTGCACTCTCACGTTCGTCAAAATTTTCAAGTCTCTAAGGGAGATGACTGAGCAATACAAGAGTTATTCTGAGCTGGCTGCCAAGATGAAGGAGGATGTCTAAAGGGCATATGTGATTGTAGTCAGAATTCAAAAAGATGTCACAAGGTTGATGAACTTATTTTTAATGGTCCCTCGGGTGAGCTATGATAAGGGCTGGATTGATGTTCTACCAAGGCTAAAGGAGTCAGAGGAGGTTGCATTTAAACGTGGGTGGTTGACTGCCATTAGGGAAGTCAAGACTTTTAAAGAATCCACTATGGTACAAGTACCAGGTCGATTGTGCTTCTTATTGCCACAATCCCTTCTCAAAAAATGAAAAGTGGATCCCCATTAATGCTATATCTGCCCAATTCTAAACTATTACCTTGAAGATGATGATGAGGTGTTCGTTCCCAATCTCGATGATGGTCAAAGAGAACACATTACGGATTATCTGGCTCACTATTTTGAGTCGGTCTAGGTTTTAGTCCGTTCTTTTTATATTTCATCTTAAAGTAATTGCACTTCCCAACTTTTGTTAATATATAAAACTTAATTTATCTACTCGTTCCACATTTTAATCATGTGCTAACTAAATATGGGTTAGTGACTGCCTTTATATTTGGACTGTTAACTAGAAAGAATTGTTGTTTATTAATTATTTAAGACCTTTATCGACCAAATAATTCCGTTGACCATTTTAGGCCTCTTGCCAATCAAATGGGTTAGTATCTTGGGCTTCTTAGCCTATTAAATAATTTCAGAACAAGTGTTAACCATTCTTGGGACCCTACTAACTAAATGGTTTTTCTAACTTATGCTTGAACATTGTTCTAGTCCAATATGCCTTAAAAGTACCATTCCATATACCTTACCTTTTAAGTCATGTCGTCACACTTCCTTAGGCCTAGGGGAAATGATGGTGATAATGTACCTAGTTGATGGTCCATTCGCCTGAGCAGTTTTTTCATAACCAACGCAGTTGGTGACCAAATTAAATTGGATATTTCACCTAAGGATCCCTTATAGTGCTTTCGTTATTGCCATGGCAACTTGTGAGTCTTGCTGTGTTTGTTACAAGGACCCGAGGGTTATAGCAATTGAAATATTTCAGTCACTTATTGTAATTACTATGAACCCTACTCATTATGATGAAACTTTTTTATTAAAATAAGCAGAATGACTTATTATAATCCACACTAGTTTTGTTATGTACGAGGAAATTCTTTGGCTAAGACAAGCTAAATAGCCTTATGTTAACCAAAGGTAATATCTTTTTATGGTCTAGGGAGCTATCATTTGGAAAGGATGCACAATACTAAGATGTAATCAAGAAAGTCGAAGCAGCCAATAAATGAGATCAAAACACGAGAGCCAATTGGCCTTTATTTATTGCATAATAACTTGCAAGAAACATAAGTTTGAAATAAAAATTTGCATAAACTAAATGTGCTAATAAAAGAAGAAGACTAAATGTAGAACTTGTTGATATTGGCTGCATTCCATGCTCTTGGTGTCTTCCTGCCCTATAATGTTTTAAAGTAGTATGCTCCTTAAAATACCTCCCTTATCACCTTAAAAGACCCTTCCCAGTTTGGTCCCAGCTTTCCATCTGATGGTTTTACATCACTAATGAGGAATTTCCATAGGACATAGTCTCTTACTTGGAATTTTGTCAGATTAACTTTTTTGTTGAATTGCTTGACCAACTACAATTACTAGAAAGCCATCTTGATCATGGCATGTTCTCTTCGCTCGGCTGCTAAGTTAAGCTCAGTACACAATGCATCATCATTCAGGCCTTGGTCGACTAAGGTGGTTCTCATTATAGGTTGACTTACTTCTAGTGGGATAATGGCTTCCATTTCATAGGGGAGTGCAAAGGGTGTCTACCTAATTGGTCTCCTGGAAGTACCATGATCAGCCCACAGATGGGCCAGCTCGTCCACCCAGGCACCCTTTGCTCTTTCTAGCCTCATTTTTAAGCCGTCGAGCGAAATTTTATTGGAAGCCTCTACCTGGCCGTTGCTTTGGGGGTATGCTACAGAACTGAAGTGGTGCGTGATGATATGCTTATCACGAAAACTTTGAAAGAAGCTTCTTTCAAACTACGCGGCATTATTAGTAATGATAGTCATTGAGATCCTAAAGTGTGTTACTATGCTTTTCGAGATGAACTTTATCTTGTCGATGTCGCGAATGTTGGCTAGTGGTTCTTACTCTACCCACTTGGTGAAGTAATCTGTGTCGACCAGCAGATATTCCGATTTCCAGGTGTAATAGGTAGTGGCCCCACAAAATCTAATCCCCATTTCGCGAATGGAAAAGGACTTATTAAATATTTGAGGTATCTAGCTAGCTAATGGACTATAGGAGAGAATTCTGGAACTTTTCACATCTGCGTACTTAGGTACTTGCATCCTTTTACATGTGAGACCACCAGTAACCTTCCTTTATTGCTCAAAGGGCTAATGACCTCCTTCCTGTGTGACTCCCATAAATACCATCATGGATTTTATTAAGAACTTACTCTGTGTCGTATGGGTGCATGCATTGAAGGTAAGGTCTGTAAAGGATCTCTTGTAGAGATTTCATCCTAAGGCGAGGTAAAAATGTGTTTCTTTTATCATTACTTGATGGGCTAATCTTTTATCATCAACCAATATGTCACTTCGTAAGAAGGCACTTATGGGATCCATACAACTATGGCCCTTCTGTGTGAAAAGGATTTGTTCGGCGACCATTATTTGGTCGATGCCTATCTATTTGAGGAAATCTATCGAGATAGCTCTTCTGAGATCGTATTCTATTGCTGAGCTTAAGGATGCTAATGCGTGGCTATTCTGCTCCCAGGGTAACTTTTGTATATCAACCTTCTCGAACCCTATCATAAGCTCCCTTATTACAGAGAGGAAAGATTCCATCCTATCATCTTTTACATTGAAATATCCATTCACTTATTTGGAGATTAATTTTGAATCACCGAATACATTGAGGCATCTTGACCCCAGCATTTGGGCCTTGTATAAGCTTGCGATCTATGCCTCGTATTCAGCTTCGTTATAGGAGGCTTCAACTCCACATATGATTCCTTATTTAATGACAGTGTCTTCTAGAGTGACAAGGACGATCCCTAATCCTTCCCCTTGGAGTTAGAGTCTCTATCAATGTATCCGATCCATCCTTAGACCGTGCTTCCTCGTTTATTGATTGTTCCACTTCCTGTTCGTCGATAGGATGGTTCCCCATAATTTTGGTGATAAAATCTGCCAGGACTGTTCCTTTAATTGTCATTCTTAGTTGAAAATGAATATCGAACCTTCTAAGCTCAAACCGACTATTTTGAAAGTCTTTTAGAGAGGTAAAACCTTTGAATAAGATCTTTAAGGGTATATGAAGTGATCACTATTATTGAGTGAGCTTCGAAGCATTCTTTCAACTTTCTTGAGGCAACCAACAATGCATATGCAAGATTGTTCTAGGGTAAGTAGCGTTGTTCTACTTCCATATGTTTTTTGCTAGCATAATAAATGGGATATTGTCATCCTTATCTCTCAGATACTAGAGCCGAGCTCACAACGTGGTCTGACACTGCGAGATAGAGATATAGTGGGTCTTCATTATAAGGAATCTCCAATAGAGGACATTTTCTAATGTATGATTTGATCTCCTCCAAATCTCTTGAATAGTCATCATTCCACATGAGGCCTTTTTCATTATTTAGAAGCATGAAGAAAGGTCATTGGCATTCCAAGGACTTGAAGATCAAGCAGTAAAGTGCTGTGAGCATACCGGTGATCTCTTGAACATCTCTTCGCGTCTGTGGATGCTAGACCTTTTTTATCGCATCGATCTGATTTGGATTGGCCTCAATTCCTTTTTTACTGACCAGGTAGTCTAAAAAAAAATTCCATACTGGACAACGAAGTTACACTTACTTGCATTAAGTTTCATCTCATATTTTTTAATGATTTCAAAGTATCTATCTAAGTCCGTGTGGTAGTCGTCTCTATACTATCTCTTGACTAACATGTCATTGATGCAGACCTCTAATGTGTCTCCTATCTATCGCTTGAAAATATTCATGACTAGCCTCTGATAAGTTACCCCTGCATTTTTGAGGATAAATGGAATCACCTTGTAACAATATAACCTAATAGGGGTTATAAATGACGTTTTGTCCTGATCGGGGACGAATAATGGAATTCGATGGTACCCTGAGTAGGCATTCAGAAACCTTATACTTTTATATTTTTTCATAGCGTCAACGAGTCGATCGATCTTTAATAGTGGGAAATTGTCTTTGAGACATGCTCTGTTGAGATCTATGAAGTCAATACAGACCCTCCAACTATCGTTTGTCTTCGTACCACTATTAGGTTGGATAACCACTTGGGATTTAAACTTCCTTAATGGATCCTACATCCATAAGCTTCCCTACTTTATTCTCCACCACTTTAGCCTTCTTAGGGGCTATTCGATGATCCTTCTAAGTGATTTGCTTGATGGTCAGGCTGACGTACTGATGATGGCATACGACATTGGGATCGATCCCAGACATATCATATGGATCCTAAACAAAAACATTCAGATTTCTTCTCAAAAAGGAAATTAATTCTTTATTTTCGCAATCAGCGTGTGCAGTTTTGATAAAAAAAACTCTCTCTAGAATGTTGTCATCAGCCTTGACTTCCTTCAAGCTTACAACAACCCTGTCAGTGAAGTGGATCCTGGTTTGCTCCACCCCTAGTCGATCGTACCTTAGTTTCTATTTAAAGGTTATAGTCCCCTTCTAGGCTTCCTTTAGGGTATCCTTCAGTTTCTTTTTCTTTTACTTCTTGGGACGGATGGCCAAAATGAATAATTTTCTTATAGTGGTCTGGTCGCCATGAGTTTTTACCATGCCCCGGTCGGTGATACACTTCACCATCAAGTGGTAGGTAGATGGTACGACCCTCATGGCATGTACCTAGCCTCTGCCTAGAATGACATAATACGAGGACTCTATGTCTACCTCTAAGAAATCAATTAGATTCTAGATGTTACTTTCTCTGACAGGCAAGACTATTTTTCATAACGGTATTGTAATTCTTCCTATGAATTCGACCAATGGAATTGTGGCCTCCTTGAGGTTGGATAAGTTTAGCTTCAGCTTATAGAACAACTCTAGGTACATTACCTCTAATGATATTTCATTATCCACTAGAAGCTTTTCGATATCCCAATTGGTAATTCTAAGGGTTATCACGAGTGCATCATGACGTGGAGTCCTCACTCTGATCAAATCTTCTTCAGTGAATACAATGTGTTTGGTGTAGTCGACGTCCTCTAGTTACTGGCACTTGTCAATTGGGATATTTTCAGGATCAATCTAGAAGGCCTCCATGATAGTAGGGACCTTTTTCAGCTCCATTCGAGCAGAATTCCCTTAGATTTGCTTTTTGTCGGATGCTTCCTAGATCACTCCAAGCTCGTGTCCCATGTCTTCATCAAGGAAATTGTTTAGTTTTAGTCGCCAACTTGGGCTAACTCTTCCAATTATGACTTCACAGCCTTACAATTCTCAATTTTGTGGCCGTTATCCTTATGGAATGCTCATCTCGGTGCATTTTTTCTTTTTGTTAGGTCACCACCCATCTTCTTAGGCCACTTGATGAACGGTTAATCCTTGATCTTTCTCAAGATCTTGTAAATTAGTCCCTTGAAGACACTGTTAATAGCCTGGAGCGCCTTTGAAGGATCGCCCTTGTTCCTATTCTTAGAGCCATTCTTGAATTCGTTCTTATTCCATTTTTTTGGAGTGTCACTCTTATCTCCTCCTTTGCTCACTTTTTCTTTACTATTATCCCATGAATTAGAGTAAACCACATCCTAAACCTTGGCGTATTTCTCAATATGAGCCATAAGGTCGTTGATGGTGCTGGTTTCTTTCTTGGCTAGGGACTAGTGCAATAGAGATGTGGTCAAAAGTCCAATCTTGAAGGATGCAATGGCAACTTGAAAATGTCCCAATACTTCTTGGCATAGTCGTTAAGGCTTTTTTATGGATTTTTTTTCATCGTGAGTAGTGAACCAATCTCCTTGGAGTGGGAGCTACTAGTTATGAAGTGACCCATAAAGGCCTCTACTAAGGACTTGAAGCTCCTAACCGATCTGTGGAGAAAATTTAAAACCACTTATGTTCTACGTCATGTAGGTTAGAAGGAAAAATTCGGCACATCAAGGCATCATTGTGGATCCATAGGCTCATTGCCTACCTGTACTGTCGAACATGGGTGATGGGATCCGTTTTACCATCATAAATATTAAACTTGGGAAGGGAGAACTTCTTTGGGGGTACTTCTTCTTCAATCGCCCTTAAAAAGGGGGATTTCATATGAGTGTTGAGAGCCCTCTTGGCTAGATCCCTAGTCGACCAAGATCCTCGATGGGTTGGATGTTGGTCCAGCTATCTACGAACCAAAATTATAATGTTTCCATCTTGACGATCATTACTTCTATGGTGCCTCTTTGATCATCCACGTTCGATTTCGTCACGCTTCGACCTGCCATATTCAGATCAACGTTTGTCGCTCCTGGAGCTCCTTCCTCGGTTGCGAGTGTTGCTCGCCTGGATTAAAAGGCCTACCATGAAGCAACCCGATATCTACATGGATATCTCTGTGCATCTTTTCAAGTCTCATTTGTAGGCAAGCATTTTATTCCACATGGAGGTGCGTGGCCTCCTCTTGTTCTCAAAGCATAGCTTTGTAAACATTTCCCAACCTGTAGATATGTGTAGACCTAGGTTGTCCCTGATTTCTTCAGAAAGATGCCTTTCTTGGAAAAAACCTTGAATTTGGATGCTGGTGAATCTCTGACCTGACCTAAGGTAGGACTAGGTCATCTTGTACATCGCCAACCTGAGGAATCTTGCTATTGTGGTGAGACAATATGGGATTTCTATTATTGAATGTTTTTATGAGTACAAGAAATATCGCAATAAAGATCCACGAAAAAAATTATAAATACCGAAAGTAAAGATCACACATAAAACAATAATATGTGTGGTTCAACAACTTGCCTATGTCTATAGAGAGGTTATTATATTCTTATTAATGTCTCTCAATGATAGAGGTTATATCCCATTGCCTCGAGAGAGGGTTTACAATTTATAAATGTGTAAAATAAGAGATTGATTTATACAAGTAAGTCAATATGACCATGGATAATTAGTGGTGTCCCTGCATATCTCCTTCGAGATTGTTTGTAACCAATTTGACTATATATGTAAGTGTTTTCGTATATGTAAAATACACGAGTATTTATTGAATAGCTGATTTGAGTCAGGCAGTCCACCTTGCATGCCGGGCTGGTCGGCTACTCTCTTGGGCCAAGATAAATTATTCCATAATCAAAATGTCACTGAACCAACCTTCTTATCTTTAAGCATCTACTTAAGTTAAACAATGTTTTTCCAAGTTTTTTCGTAATTACACAATGGATTCAATATATATAACTAACAAGTTCCAAATATATATATTCATCATATTGTCCTTATTAACTAGTAAATTGTTTGTTGCTTTTCAACCATAACAAGACCTATGTCCATCCTCACCACTCTTGTAGCATCTTATTTTGCTTCCCACAAATTAAGATGATGTGATAGTGCTTGAAGCACCAACATTGGATGTTCCACGTATTGGGACAAGGCCATGACCTTAGGGATTAAGTGTTATTTTCCTTTTCTGCACAACAAAGGGTGTTGCTAAACCTTTCTGCAGTATGTTTCCTCTACCTCGTTTGGTTTATGTTTGCAACTCTCCTTTCTCGACTTGTCCAATGCTTGGATTAATAAATGTTATGTTAAATGGTGGGATTAGTAATGAAGATATGTTAAAAAATCATAATGAAGAGGTTAACCAACTCACTTTATTCCCAATAGTTCTGAGTATTAGTTATGTCCACCGAGGTGTTCTCATTATATAATACTTGTTCATTTGGTCACTAATTTTTGAGTGTTAAGAAGAATTCAATTAGATGGGGTTAGTTTAGTTCAGTACACACTCAAATATTGTCCCTCTAATTGTATGAACTGACCTATGCTTTATCCATTTTATCTTTTTCAAACTTTTGAGCGGCCTACGTATAGCATGGAGGAAATGCAATGGATAGATTGGTAAGTCCACATGTAATATTTGAGGTAGATATATCCTCAAGGCTAGGATGAGTTGGAGGGTTGGTAATGATACCATCCATTTAAGTTTACCACCATCATGTATTCTTACACCCGTTGCCTTTAAAACTTTTTTTTTCTGAGTTTTTACGGTTTTCTGAAATCTAAATTGGTGATTCTTCAAGAAAAATGTTAGCATTAGGAATTGAATTAACATTATGCGACTTAAACTCTTACCATGGATTGTATATAAGCGTAAAAAGTGGAAACCCCTTATATTATTCCGTTTTTGCAATGAACTGTTAAACTATTTTTATTGACGTATCGGATAAGAATTTTAGCATCATATTGTTATGAAGAGTTTTAAGACTATCTGATAAGATTTTAAGACCAATTATGAAGGGTTTATTATATTGTTTTTTGTATACGAATTGGTGGGAGAATTGACCATGACTCTCTCCGAACTGCTTTGGGAAGATATGGTAGAAGCTCACAGAGGTTGAAATTTACTTACATGTAGGAAACCCAATAGTTCATTTAATATTGCACAATGTTGGTTATCATATACATCATCCAGTATTGATGTATCAAACGAATTCAGATATTTTAATATCCATATGGGCGATGCTTTGTACTTCCATCTGGGTCTGTTCTTTTGAATGCTTGTGGATATTTCAGTCCCTGCTCTTTCCATAATTGATGTATTTTTTCCCTCTTGCTGTTTATTTATTAATCTATTTTAATTTTTAATTTTCATAGCCTTTTTTATCAAGTCATGTATGATATTATGATTTTTATGAAGTAACTTCAAAGATCTCAATGTCTTAACTTAATGACACTAGGCTATAGGGGCGGACCTAGATGGTCTCGAGAGTGGGCGGACGCCCACCCGAGTTTTCGGGAATTTTCCGTAGATATATGATGAAAAAAAAATTGTTTTGGACCTGTGTGATTTTTTGAAGTAGAAGGCATTGATTTTGGTCCCTTTTGAAGCCCGAGGGGCGAAAATGTAATATATAACATAAAACAGAGGACAACGGTCGTATCAATTTCATTAAACTAAAAAATCCTAAACATAAACACCTCTCTCTCAAGCCACACTCTCCCACTCCCTCCCGCCCCCTTCCTCATCCGTCCAACCACCACGCCATTGCCATCCGCTCAGCCCCTTCCCTCATCCTATGCTCCTTTATTGAAGTGAACCAAAGCAGGTAGTAACCTCCTCCATTTTATGTTAGTTCAATTTTTAAGAGTTGTTAAGTTTTTTTTAGGATGTATGTTACTTGTTCAGTTTATAACCTCCTCCAGGTAATAGTCTATGTTAGTTAAGTTTTTTTTAACAGCTATTCTACTAAATGTTAGTTTAATTTTTAAAAGTTATGTTAAATGTTGTTTTATTTTTAACAGTTGTGCCTATGTTAGTCAAGTTTTTTTTAACAGTTGTGCTACTAAATGTTAGTTTAATTTTTATTAGTTATGTTAAATGTTAATGTTATTTTTAACAGTTGAAACTTCATGTTAGTTTAAGTTTCAATGTTTAAAATTAAATGGTTGAATGATAAAATATATTCATTGTAATTTATGAAAAAAATTATTTATTTAGTTTAAAGTGTTGAATTAAATTTCTGAATTGTTGAGTTGTTCAAAAGTTAAATTAGTTTATTGTTTGTTGTCAAAATATTAAATTTGTTTGTTCAAAAGTTAAATGTTTGCTGAAAAAATGCTGAAGTATTATAAAAAAACAACAACAAACAAAGTAGGAACCCAAATTTAGTTAATTAATACCTCAACATTTTTAGGGTTAAAAACTTATAAAAAAGATAAAAACTACTCAAAAAAATTCGCATCGGGGGCTCCCGCCCCCGAACCCCCGATGTTTGGCAAACCTTTTTGCACCACCTAATTCAAAATTCTGGGTCCACCACTACGGATAGTTACTTAATAATTTCAGGTTACTTACTATTTTTGAAAGTTTTAGAAAACCATGTCCGAATGATATTATGATTTTTAAAAGACCTCCAGTATTACAAGAAGTGCGATACACTAATGACGATTTCTTTATTAAAATTGGTAATATATCAAAGATCTACAATCGAATGGAAAGAGAGAAAAAGAGGGGCTAGGGTTTCATATTGCCATACACTAGAATGTCTTACAATAAAAGGAAGAAGAGAGAATATATATAACCTACTACAACCACCTAATAATAATAGGAGAAGGGAAAATACTAAAATACCCTCAATGCTAAATAAAACTCTAATAACCCCCCTCAAACTCACGATGTTGCAGCAAGAAGCATTGAGAGTTTGCCAACCAAAAAAGAAAAATGCTGAACTGGATGAGACTTCGTAAACAAATCAGCTATCTGTACGGAAGAAGAAACAAAAGGCAAAGTGATGGCGCCATGCGTAAGATAATGACGAGTAATATGACAATCAATCTCAATGTGCTTAGTCCTCTCATGAAAAATTGAATTGTGATCAATCTGAATAGCACTCTTATTATCACAGTACATAGGAGTGGGCTGAGAAAGAGAGATACCCATATCTGCAAGTAACCGACGTAGTCAAACAACTTCGCGAGTGGTAGAAGCCATAGCACGATACTCGTCTTCCGTGGAAGACACAGAAACACCAACTTGCTTTTTGCGCTTCCAAGAAATAAGAGAATCACCCAGAAACACACAAAATCTAGTAACTGATTTGCGATCTGCAGGATCACCGGCCCAATCAGCATCAGAGTATGCACGCAGCTCCAAAGAAGAAGATGAAGGAAGTAAAAGACTCTGAAATCAAGTGCCTCTCAAGTATCGCAATATACGATGAACAGTTGCCCAATGAACTGTAGTAGGAGCAGTAACAAACTGACTAACAACATGGACAACATGAGCTATATCTGGATGAGTAATAGTGATATAAACTAAGCTGCCCACAATAGTGCGATATAAGGTGGGATCAGGCAAAAGAACACCATCATACGGGGAAAGATGAACATTAAGCTCCAAAGGGGTATCAACAATCTTAGTACCAGTGAGGCGGCACGCTCAAGAATGTCCCCGATGTACTTAGATTGTGAGAGAAGATAACCCTTTGGAGAATGATCTACCTCAATACCCAAAAAGTAACGTAGGGGCCCCAAATCCTTCATCTCAAAACAACGAGATAATTCAGACTTCAACCCTGTAATTCCACCAACATCATCCCCAGTAATAATCATATCATCAACATATAAAGAGACCAGAATACGACCACCGAAGGTGCACCTGATAAAGAGAGCTGAAGCATTCTCACTTGGAATGAACCCAAGAGAGGTAATCACGGCAGTAAACTTCTCAAACCAAGCCCGTGGTGCCTGTTTGAGACCATATAAGGCTTTCTTAAGGCTACAAACTTCACCAGGACCATGTGGAACACCCGGAGGAGGAGTCATATAAACCTCCTCATGAAGATCACCATTCAAGAACGCATTTTTATCATCCATTTGCGATATATGCCACTGACGAACAGATGCAACAGCAATAAGAGTACAAATAGTAGTCAATTTCGCAACAGGAGCAAAGGTTTCGTCATAATCCATACCATATTGCTGAGAAAAACCCTGAGCAACCAATCTTGCTTTGTACCGCTCAATTGACCCATCTGACCTGGTTTTGATTTTATATACCCAACGAGATTCAATTGCCCGCTTACCAGCAGGTAAGGGGACCAAATTCCAAGTATCTGTCTGATGCAAAGCAGAGAGTTCCTCAGCCATAGCCTGTTGTCAAAGAGGATCAAGAACTGCCTCTTTATAAGACGAAGGCTCAGAGAAGCAGTGAACAGAGGATAAAAATGAAGCAAAAGAATCAGAATAACAAGAATAAACAAAATCTGGTGACTAAGTGGACTTACATGGACGTTTTGGATAGCGAGAAGGAGGTTCCACCGTTTCAGCAGGTGCTTGGGTGGCCACACGAGAAGGGGGAGCATCGTGAACATCGGATGGCAAAGTACCTGCATCAGTAGATATAATAGGAACAAGAGCAACATGGGGTGGCACACTATCGGTGGTGCAAGGTACTTCAGATGGCACACTCTCATCATTATCAAAGAATGGATCAATATTGAAGAGATCAGATTTAGTGAGTTCATGAGGGCTATCGGGAATAGAAAAGAAAGGAATATGCTCAAGAAACACAACATGGTGAGAGACATATAATTTTTTTGTAACTGGATCATAACAACGATATCCCTTTTGACCCTCACCATAACCAAGAAAGACACAAATAGCTGACTTTGGAGATAATTTGGTACGTTCCACACGAGGTCGAAGAACAAAACAAGTACAACCAAACACCTTTAAGGAAGAATAATCAGGGGCACACCCATACAACTTTTCAAAAGGTGAAAAAACTAAGCGATGAGAGGTCGCAATGTTATTAATCAGATTAACAGCAGTAAGGATAGCCTCTCCCCAAAACTCACTAGGGACATATGCGGATAATAAAAGAGAGAGAGCAGTTTCAACAATGTGTCGATGTTTCCTTTCAGCAACACCATTTTGCTCAGGAGTGTCAGTACAAGATGATTGGTGAATAGTTCCATCTAAATCAAGCAACTCACCGAAATTTTGAGAAGTATATTCCCCACCCAAATCGGATCTAAAGCATTTTATAATAGTAGAATGTTGAGTTTTGACAGAGGCACGAAATTTATTATAAATATAAAAAAAAATCCGAACATCGTTTCATGAGAAAAACCCAACAGTAATGCGTATAATCATCAATAAAGGAGACATAATATCGAGACCCTCCTCTTGTAATAATAGGAGACGGTCCCCACACATCAGAATGAATAAGATCAAAGGGTGAAAAAGTAGAGGCAATACTTCTATTAAATGGTAAAGCCGAAAATTTTGCAAGTTTACAACCGCTACAATAAGAGATATCATGGCAATGCAAATTTCCTAATTTTCCTGTAGAAGCCAAATATTTTAATCGTGAACCTGAGACATGACAAAGACAAGAGTGCCATAAATAAAAGCTAGAAGAATCTGAACTCAAACGAAAGGATGACAAGTTAACACTGGAAGCTGCAACTATTGGTACATTAAGTTTCTCCATGATGTACAATCCCCCTGCCTACGGCCTGTCCCAATCACCTTCTGAGACTATGGATCCTGCACATGACAAAAGGTAGAAGAGAAGGAAATTGAGTAACCGGCATCACATAGTTGACCAACAGAGATAAGATTCATTGTAAGCTTAGGAATGTGGTAAACATTAGAGAGAGATAAGTTGGGTGATTCAATAGTCCCAACACCCATTGAGGGCATGGGAGTACCATCAGCAGTCATAACGGGCAACGAAGAAGTGGGACAAAAAGAACCAAAAGAGAAAAAAGTTGGTGACATGTGATTAGAAGCGTTGGAGCCTAGAATCCAAATACCTGAGGGCTTACCTGGTGAAGAGATGGACATGGCGTGAGGCTGTGTGGCAAGAAACTTTTGAAACTGCTCAGCAAGAGAAGACATGGATGGAGTTAATGAGGAAGAACCTGATGCAAATGAGTCTGATGGCAGTACAACTGCTGCAGTATCAGGATGGGAAGGCCTATATGAACGCTGCTGAGATTGGTTATTGGATTTCCAACCAGAAAACTGCTGCTGAGGTGGTCGACTATTTGATTGTTATTGTTGTTGTGCTCACAACTTAGGTCACTGAGACTTCCAATGCCCCTTCTTCTTACAGTAGCTACATTCATCACTTGCAACTCTCGAATAAGGCTTGTTCTGATTACTGGAAAGTGGCCGAGAGGAGACTGTGAAAATAGATGGATTAGGGTCCGAAGAAATTACCTTCCCTGACTGAGTCTTGAGACGAATATCCTCGGCTAACAACTCGTGAACAACAGAATCAATAGTTGGAAGTGGGCTACGATGAAGAATCGACCAACGAAGACCCTCAAAATCATCACGCAATGCCATCAGAAACTGAACCAGACGTTATTCCTCCCTATTGGCAATATATGGTGCAAAGGCCCGCAATTCAGCCGACTCTGTGAGAGCCAAATGATCCCATAGATCTGTCATAGCAGAATAGAACTCCTGAATACTCAAAGTTTTTTTCTCAAGAGACCGAATATCGCACTCCAACTGATACTTTTTTTTTAAATTAGATTGGGTATACAATCTTCCCAAATGAACCCAAACATCCTTTGCATAATCATACCTAGCCAACTGCATACCTATAGAGGGTGCAACGGAGTTGTTGATCCAAATGTGAATTTTTGAGTTGTTTGCCTCCCAAACATCCAATAACTCTGCATATTTTTCAACGTTCGTCTTATCGTTAGGCTTACTCAAATCGCCATTAATGTAACCCCAAAGCTTATTCCCTTTCAAAAAATTCTTCATAACATAACTCCAATACGTATAATTTTTTTAATCTAATCTGACACTAATTGATTGCAGCGAATCATCACTTTCACCATCCATTGCGAAAATAAACAATTAAACAGTACCCAAACGGAACCAAATCGAACGAACTAAACAATTAATCGAATAAACAGGAGGAAAACGACCATAATTACCTTCAAAACAGTCGAGCGAACATAAAAAGTACCTTCAAGCTAAACAATTAATCGAGCGGACTGTGTTGATAAGATTAAGCTTTGATCCCGCTCTGATACCATGATAATATATCAAAGATCTACAATCAAATGGAAAGAGAGAAAAAGAGGGGCTAGGGTTTCATATTGCCATACACTAGAATGTCTTACAATAAAAGGAAGAAGAGAGAATATATATAACGTACTACAACCACCTAATAATAATAGGAGAAGGGAAAATACTAAAATACCCTCAATGCTAAATAAACCTCTAATAAAAATAACTGTTTCCAAGGGAGGTGATATTGTGGAGGTTAGTTAAAAAAACCTTTTCCGTATAAAGATAATCAATCTTGGTAAAATCATTCATTTATCATGTATCATATGATACTCTGTGCGTAAGCTGTGGGAGACCGTAGACTGTAGACCGTAGAATATTAATTGCTAAATATTTTTAGGTTTATAATCCTTATATTTCTTGAAGAGTGGCAAAATGGTATGCTTATTATTGCTTTACAGTTAACATTTCAAGATGAGGTAAGATTTGCCCAAAATTTGTTTAATTGTAAAAAAGTCACTTGGCACTCTTGATTTCGGAAGGCATTGTTGCTTTTTGATGGCATATCTCAGTTGATTTTTTTAATGTACCAATTATTAGATAGGTTGGTGGTTATCTTATTATTTCCTAACCACGTCAAATTGTTCATTCTAAAGGTTGTTTCGTTATAGTTGGATAAGGTTTAAAATTCGAATTTTTAGATGAACTAATACATTTCTTTTGTAGCTAAATGTAGAATTTATGAGAGAGACACTCAAAGAAATATCAAAGGCTTCTATGTACTAATAGTGAAAGTGGATTATAGAGTTCTTTCTATAACTTTTCTATAACATTGTCACTGTTCTAAAAAACCCGCCTAGGCTCCGCCTAGGCACGCCTAGGCTTGAGGCTTGGGAGAAACGCCACGCCTTAAGATTTTGACGCCTTATGCTTGGTATAACCCTTAAGGCGTATTTTTTCTCTAAAAATAGTAATGCTTTAGTGAAACGATATCTCCTTTTAAAGATTTTTTTACAACCCGGACCATTATTTCATCCAAAATAATCATATAGTATTTTTATTTGCAATTATTCAGACATATTTTTATGATATGTACAATTTTAGTATTTTAATAGCCTTGTTATGGTTAAAAAATATTAAAATATATTAAAAAGCCCTAAACATTTTTTCACGCCTTTTTACGCCTAGGCCCGCCTAGGCTTCTAAGGCTTAAGGCTTGGCCTTCACGCCTCGATCACGCCCCGCGTTTTTTAGAACCTTGAACATTGTATATTGTGCTCAAATGAAAGCACACGCGGTGATAAGAAGAAATTTGGGTTGTGTTTATGGTTGACACCATAAATAACCATTATGTGTGGTGGTTTCGTTTTCCCATTATCTTTATTTGATTAATAATTTTAGGGGCACATGCATATGTTCCACGATCCACGTAGACCAGAGGATGGGATACACTAGGGAAGGGATACTATGAGGGGTATTCCCAAAATGTTTTCGACATTCATGATGCCTATAATCCCTCATATTATCTATATGGTGGTGTTGATAAAGGCATTTTATACAATTGATACTTATATTGTATATGTATATGGGAATTGCTAAGGGATTATACAGTAGTTTTTACCCATTACCATAATATATTTTATGATAGAGCAATTATATGGGTACAGTTTTGCTAATAGAGTCAAGTATCTTACTGTGTGTGGCACAGACCTATCCATTGAATACACATGAAGATACATCTCTAAATGAGTTGGGGGTCAAAATGTGTTAATAAATTGTGTCACCCTCTTATTATTATCTTGAGGGGAAAATAAAAATTAACATTGAAGTTTTGGCTCATTTTTAATGTTGGATTTAAAGTTTAAAAAGTTACAATGTTAATTCTAATGGTTAGAAATTAAACAATTTTAGCCCATGTCACATTCACGTCTGAAAATTAATGAAAAATTCAGTGCCTATTACATAATCACCTTCAATACACGATGCATTATATGATGCCCAACTATCTAATATGTTATAATAAACTTCGATATAAGATGTTATATAGGATTCCCAAATATCTATTATGTTACATATCCCAACAGAGATGTGATAAAGGGTTAAAATTGAATAATTTTTAAACATCAAGGTTAATGTTGTAATTTTTAAGCATCAACCCAACTATCTATTATGTTACATACCCTAACGGAGATCTGAAAGAAGGTTAAAATTGATTAATTTTCAAACATCAAGGCTAATATTGCAATTTTCAAGAATCAATTGTCAATTTTCTTCATCGGGATGCTTCCTTTCCTCATTTAATTTATGTGATTAATTTAGTTTATCTGCATACTGTTCTTGCATATTTAAATTATGTTCATTAATTTATAACATATGTTTAATTGGTAGGCAATACTTGAGAGACGACTGAATGAGCTAAATGAGCCGGAAGCAAGGAATGATATTTTTGCAAAGTATTATCCCTCGTCATGCTTCGAGTATCTCAATGACCCATACCGACTAGGTAATAACACATGTTTATCATTATAAGATTAAAAAAAAACTACTTATTATGTATAGAGAGATATATTTTCTTATTACACATGTATTTTATCTTAAAATATATTTATTTTATTTCTATATATATGTGAGGGAGTTTTAGGTAGGATGCGTGTAACAAGATTTTCGTCCTTTAGGATATATTTTATATATATAATATTTTTCGGGTGGATATCAAGTTAATTTTTTAAGATGTTGTGAATCTTGTTGTAGTCGTTTTCTTATTAATTTTTATGTTTAAATGAGTTGGTTTTCATGAATAAACAAATGAGACTCTATCGATTTAAAAAAAAAATAGTAAGTCTTTTTAAAATTAATTAATATGAAGATATACAAATTTGATAATGTTTTTAAAGATTGTCATATATAGTAACTATTAAACAGAATTTCTATTTATTTAATGTGATTGAAATAAAAAATTATATAATGTTATTGACACTAAATAAATGTTATTCAAGGTGAAAACCTTTTATAGACACGGCAAGTCATTGAAGTCATTTTGTTGAAGGATATGTGCTTCAAGATCGTGGGTTTACTTTGTTGACTTCAATTTATCTTAGGAATAAATTGTTTTTAGTATTTTTTCTAATGCCATGAGTGTAATATTTGAAAAAAGTATTATCAGCATTAATTTTTTTAGTGAACAACTTTGATTTAGGTTGGTGGACACGATGTTGGAATTGTTGATTGTGTAGGTAAATTTTAGTTGTACGATCTCTAATTATAAATGAATGAGAAATTGTATATTATACGTCAAAATTGATGTCAAAGGTGTTATATATTACTTTTAACACGGTTTTTATGATTGTATAGAGTATATAATGGAAAAGATGCAGAGCATGAAATGCATTTCATTTGTAATGTTTTTAATACTGGAATGGATGTTATTTTAATTTTGGTGCCAAAATTATTGAAGACGGATTCCTTGCCATCTCAAAAGGATCCCGTAAACTATGATCTTTTGCGATGACTTAGTTTCCATCTAAAAAAAACCTTTTGGGACTGCTTTGATGTCTCAAAAAGCAGTTTTAAAAGACGACTTTCTTATTGTCTCAAAAGGGTTCCATAAACGATGATATTTTGAGATGGCTTAGTTCCCATATCAAATAAACCTTTTGGGACGGTTATTATCATCTCAAAAGTATTTGAAATGCCGGTCTAATAATACCCCCTAATCCGTTCCCAATGCATTCTAAAAAAGTATTTAGGACGACTAAAATACCTTTTCAGATTTTTGGAGGACCATCCTAAAAAGAAGATTTTTTGCAGTGACATGAAAACTAATGTAATTTATACATAGAGACTTTTTGATAACCTTATTTTCCATAAAATAAAAATCTTGCTCTTTCATCAGCTTTAGGATATGTTTAACAGCATCTGTTTGTGTGGACATTTATCCCAACTTATAGCATAATCTAAGTTAGTTACAAATCTTTAGAGCATTTTCCTTGAAATTAATTTTTAGGAGAGGGGTATCCCATTCCTTTAAATAGAATCATATGTTTTCTCTTAAAATCGCCATTGATAATACCTTGTTATTTTTAGAATACTAAAGACAAACTTAAACCTTCTTAGAGTTCCATGCCTATCTTAAGCAAGTAAAAAATTAAAAATAAAGTATGAAAATTTCTATAATGGTATTATTTGTATCTATGGATATGGTTTTAACGGAACAAGGTTTATTTAGTATTTTAACAATAAAGACAAAAAAATCACCCCCTAGAAGCTTTTATATTAAAAAATGTCATGGAAAATTACATAATTTAAGACCATGCGCAACTCATTGGAGAATTTTTCATCACTAAAATTTAAGATCGCGTGTAAGGCCTCACCTAACGTACCTTGAATATATGCTATCATGAAAAATTTTCAGCACGGAATATAACTGTCAAATATGTGTGGTCTACTAAATTACCCAACCTAATCAATTGATTTGAATCAAGATAAAAAAATACTTAACAAAAGTTTTAAAGCATATCTTTATAAAGTCTAGCTTCGATACTACTTGAGGCAGAGGCTAATGCGTTATAAACTAGTGCGGAAGTAAACTATTGTCGTGTAAACCCGAGTTACCTACGAGTTATGATTTCAGATTCAAGGGGGGACCAATTTAAACTTTTCTTAATTTTTTAAATAATTAATTAATCAAGATTAATTCTAATTAGTCAATATTAGACCAAGTTTGATTATATTGATTTTAAACAAGAATCGTTAAAATAAAAAATACATAGATTCAATTATTAGGTGCATTTTTAGTGAACAAACCTATTTCTTCCCATTTTGGCATTACAATCCGTCATTTTATGTTGAAACCCATAATTCATGAATTTTTGTCCAAAAATCATACATTATCCTTTTTCTCCAAGAAAATTCCATTTCTTTATATTTCATTTCAAGACATATATTTAATGTCATAAAGATGACTTTCATAACATGTTTACTTTACCCTCACACAAAAATGTTGTATTATATATCATGTTATCTTCATTTCATTATAATTTTACAACATATTTAGGTCTAATATTTTTAACTTATTTAGTTAATCAAGAAACTCATTTTTAATTCCATATATCATGTTTGTAAGTCTTTCTTGAGCATACTACACTATTTTGCACATTATTTAGAGGACTTGAAGCCTAAAAATCCTTAAATATGCAACCAAACATGATTTTAGCATGAAAATATATTTTTGTTCTTATTTCCTCATGTTTCATGGTTAAAATACCATTTATTCTTAAAAAATCCATTAACACTTACTTTTATCACAAATTTCATTTTTCATAAGAAAACTTTAAATAAACATACTAAAAAAATAGTATTTCAGATACAAACCCTTCTAGTATGCATCCTAATAGATTTTAATCTTGAAAACAGTTGGAGGAAAACCCTACCTTGAATTTGAAGAGGGAAAACTAAATGGAATAACATGAAAGATCCTAAAAACTCCAAAGCTCTAATGAAACACTAATTTCTTTTAGAGAGCTCCAACAATGGCTTATTTTACCCATCTTCTTCCTCAAACTAGGCTTAAAATGAGTGTATTTAGCCTTAGAATAGTTAGAAAAAGGCTTAGAATGGAAGGGAAAACCTTAGGGATGGTAGAAATGGGTTGAAAATGGAAGAGTGTAACTTAGAGAAAGGTAGGGAGCTAAAAAAGTCTAATGGGAAACGGCCTCTCCATCCCTCTCACCTCTAATTAAAACCAAAAACACTTAACTCATTAACTAATCATCCAAAACCTTATTGACCCACATTTTGATATGAGTCGCAGAGAGATCGATAACTCATCCAATCCAATGATCCACGTCGTGACAACACATTAAAATATGAAAAAAATTTGATTTTTGTTCTACAGTTTGAAAGAATTTGGACCTCGTTCGAATGAGAGTTATAACTAAGGTCAAACATAGGCTATAAATGGGTCAAACCCTAACTCATTCAAACAGAAAACTACCCCTCATTCGAATGACAATTCACTTCATTCGAACGATTGTGTTCCTACGAGATTTTAGAGAACAATGGAAATTGTTCAAGTCCTTGTCATTAGATGGTCATTCGAAACTCGTTCAAACAATAGGCCTTTACTCGTTCGAATGACTTGACCACTCGTTCCAACGATATCCATAGTTATGCATAATAACTTTAAGCCATCAAATCCCAATTTAAATTGTGAAAAGGACACAAGGATAGTTTAGATTAACATCCATTCATTATATTAAGTTCATGGCCCAAGTGCTTACAAATTACAGGGATGAGGTACAAATCTCAGGCACAGGTGTTACAAAATTAATGAGAAGATATCACATACATGGACATAACTTTATAGGATTTGAGTCTTATTAAAGGTTTCAAAAGTGTTAAATATATTTTATCATTCTCAAACCTCGCAATATAATTCTAAGATTTCACAAAAGTCTCACAAGAAAAAATATATAAATCTATTTATTCAATAATAAAGATAAAAGTTTTTAAGTTTTAATAGGACTTTTGATTGAGGTTTGAAAAAACATCTCAATAATGCAAATATATAAGTGAAGAGGGGAAAAAGAGATTTTTTTTTCTCTAAAGTTTATAACTAAAAAACTTTATTTCTTTAAAATTCCTCTTGACCAATGTTTTTTCTTTATATTTATTCTAACAATTTTTTCTCTTCAGAGTTTACACAATGATGATGATAATAAAGAAAAACGACACACACAGTGTGTCTGTGTGCGATATATATATATATATATATATATATATATATATATATATATATATACAGAGAGAGATAGAGAGAGAGAGAAAGAGTACTCAAGTATAAAAAACATATGCCTTCAAGTACGGAGATTTTTTTTGAAAATATCTTCTTTTATAAGAAACGTCCACGACCAGTGAAGCAACTTCATTAACACGAAGTTATGCTTCATGAATGCAAACCCGCAATGATGGAGGTCATAAAGGAACAACGTGAAAATAGGATGAAAGTTATAAAAGATATAGCGACAAGCGAAGTAAGGCCTTTGTTGAGGCGATTATCCACAAACATCCTAGGCCTAGTAAAGGTCAATAAAAAGATATGTATTTTCTAAACTTAATCAATAATTCATGTAATATAATTATGAAATGTTTCTTAAAATTGTATTTTTATACAAAAATTGTAAATTTTTTATTTACAATACCGATATAAAAAAGACCCACATCAATACAGACACGGATAAATCAATTTTCAAATTTATGAAAATATTTAATTTAATTATGACAAAAGTGTTGAAGTCTTATAAGTACTTTTGCCTTGACCTAAAGTTACTTTCTATGAGTGTGAACATAAAAGATGTTAATGAAAATTTTTGGCGAATGACATGATGTGAGCGTTGCCGAAACGACCTTAAAGACAAACAACACAAAATATAATTTGGAATCGAAATAAGAAAATACATAAATAGGGAAAGTATGCTCGGTTAAAAATACAATCTCCCCATCATCGTTTTCATCATAAAATATACAAAAAAAAATGTTACAGGGAAAGTAAGAAAAAATATCAACCTATGACACATGATAAGACTAGCGAAAGGCAGTAGTCAACCTAACACCTATAACTTAATTGAGAGGAAGCCAACAATCCAAAATGAACACTTGTCCGTATTAACCTTTCATACACTAGTAAAGATGATCATGATATCAGTATATATAAAGATAGTATAATAAGGATGTAATAAGAAGAATGATATATATATATATATATATATATATATATATATATATATATATATATATATATATATATATATAAAAGTGAAAATAGCCAAAGTCATGTCACGTGGATGACACTAGACCTCAGGGGAAAATAAGCATAGCTAGATGAATATATAGGGTAGATAAGTATAAATATATGAAGAACAAGTAGATGATGTTTACAACAAGTCCTAATAGAACTTTAAGACTGGTAAATGGGCATAAAATAAGGAGACCTAAAAGGATTAAATCCTTGTAGTTATATGAGAAAATGTGACTGCGTGATAATTGATTAACTTCGTAAAAATCTAATTTGGCACACTTATTTAATTAGATTCTATTTTTGAATCAAACTAATTCAGCCCCTAAACATGCATCTAAATATGATAAATCATTTAAACCATGCATGAAAAATAAAGACGACCGATATAGGAAAAAACCCCTTTTGAGTAAAAACCTTTTATAACACTTTGAAGAATTCACAAAACCTTTGACTTACATATAACCTGATAATCGCCCACAAGTGTGTAATGCACGATGCATTCAGCAAATCTTCAAATATACGAGAGACAGCGAAATACCCTCCAGGCGTCGGTTCGTCGTCTTCGGCTCGTCCACACGCAGAATGACTACGCTCGGTATCCACCGATCAAATATGGAGATCCCTTCTCCATAGAGGTTGAACAAAAGAAAAGTTTTTCTTAAACACCAAATAATTCACTAAAGCATATGGGAGTTTTGTGAATTGAAAACAAAAAAGATTAAAACCCTAAAGGAAGAAGCCAAAAAGGATTATGCTTTCGCAGTATTTCTGTTAGTCAAAACGATGTGACTTCTTAATGAAAACGTTACCATTTAATGAGTATTTATACAAAAACGCTCTACCTCGAAATCCGAGCTCATTCAAACGAGAAGCGTATGTCGCTCGAACGAAGGACGCATGTCGTTCAAACGACATCGCGCGACTTCCAATCTCGTTCGAATGAGATGTTTATCTCGTGCGAACGACCTGGGAATCAAAATCGAGGTCCGCTTCAAAACTTAGAAAAAATACTCATTCTCAATATTTGACGTAAAAGTCCGCTCCAACACTTAGAAAATATTTTGTAAAAATATCCCAAAAGCTCTAAGTGAAAAGTTACGGTATTTAAAACATAACCTTACCAAAGTAAACTTCACGGAGTCTTGAATGATGAAGAACTTGAGTAATTCGGATCCGTCTTTGATGTAGATGTCTCTTGAATGCTCTTCGATGGTGTAGCTATATATGACATAATAAATTGATAACGGACCTATGAAAATATGTCCTTACAAATCTCCCCCTATGCCTATGCCGGTGTAGACATAAAAAAATCCGAATTATCAAAAACCAAATTCCTATACAAATCTACACTCCCATGAATAAATTTGCAAGACCTCAAAACTGTTCTTCAATCATCTTCGTCAAATCTCAAAGCTTTTCTCATCAGGGTCTGCAACATCATGATCTTCAATCTTTGTACCTACACACATGAGATAAAGCAAAATACCTTCATGATGCATCGAGTTTGAAATGATATAAGAATAAAGCATTAATAATCAAATCTCCCCCATAATGCAAAAACTCCCCCATAACATGATAATTCTTTCTCCCCTTTTTTATGATGTCCCCAAATAGACAGATAAGAAGAAATAATCAAAACATGGAGGGTCACAAAAAAAATGCATAGCAAACATGGATCAAACTACGCGCATGCAAAGGGATATCTCAAAATTCTCACAAACTATTTTTGGATTTTTCAATTTTTCATACGAAAATAAGATACCACTTTGAAAAATTTGATACAAAAAATCACACCATGGATTTAAACTAAAACAACCAAGTAATGGAAATGGAATGAATGGGTGTGAATACATTCGATAGGTAAATAAACTCAATCAATCATATGTGCACGATGCATATGTGTACCCCTAACGAATGAACATCAAAAGTATCCTTAGGTGTAAAATTTTGCTGAATTTAAATGACATCGTCTTATACAAATCAACAAATCAAAGTCAAATGATTTCCACACCAATAACGTCCAACTATTTAGTGCATTTTCAAGACTTTTAAGGACGTGCAAACCCGTTTTAAATCTCCAACCAAACTTCCTCATATATATTTTCTTTTAGAGGTAATCTAAATTCTCAAACTTTGAAGAATTGGTGCAAAAACCTAAATGGCCCATATTTGGCATGAATTTCTTTTTGTTGCCTTTAATTTTTTTTTAGGCTCTTTTAAACCTCTTTGGACCCCGGATAATATAATTCCTCCATTTTTTAGGTCCAATTTAACGGTGGCTTACTATTCGCAAAGGCAAAAAGAACCTTTCGCGACCCTTCCCCGTTTTCAAACAAAACACACAAACTCACAAAACGATTTTTATATGCACAATTTCCTTATCAAAATTTATCGCGCTTGGTTCATTTTGAAGGACAGGATTGAAGTGAAAACACCCAACCAATATTTGATAAGACAAGCACAATAATCAAACAAATCTGTGCATGTGTGCAATAAAGGAAACATGAGTCAAGCATGTAGGAAGTAACAATTAATTACATCTTAATGACTCCGAACATTATAAAGCACAAGGATGAATTGACCTATTGTCTCAAAACACTCTCAAATAGTCACATGAAAATACTGAAATGATGTTGTGACTCGGTCATCCTAAGTGATCATCCATAAATGGTGTAAAAAAAATACAAAAATCTTTTTGGATTTTTCAAAAAATTTTATCAAAATAAAATCTTTTTGTATTTTTCAAAATATTTCGAAAACAAAAATCTATACAAAAAGTACATGCCATTACACTAGCAAATATATATCATGAAACCACAACTAGTTTATGACAAACATGCAAACACAATCATCTATATGATATGGCAAGAGAAGAATCATGTGCAAACAAACGGGAGTCAACTTGTCTAAAATCTAGTGCATCTAAAAGTGATTTCCTAACCCAAATAGATGTGAAACGTTGTGTGGAGGCTTTGGGAACCATGGGAACACTAGATATAAAATTCCTAGGATATTTTCTAAGATCAAAACAAAATCGCCTAAGCTGACCTTTCCTACCACAAAATGAACATGTGTAAATGGGTGGAATGACACCTATGGGTTGACCTTTTCTAACATACTTGAAATTGGTTGATCCTCTAAAACAAATAATGGGTTTGACTTTAGCACTAGAAGCATGAGAGCAAGATAAGTCACTACCATCACTATCAAACCTACTCGAGTCTGTCAAATCATTTTTTAACTTCAAAATTTTTGACTCGAGCAAAGAATTAGACTCTTCCAAATTAAGGGACACCTTTTTCAAGTTTTTAATAATTCCTAAAAGCGTATCTCTCTCTCCCTCAATTAAAGAATTTATTTTCCTAAGAGTCTCTTCACATGCCACAAACTCATTGACTAAAATATTTTTATCATCTTTGGCACAAACACAAATTATTGAATTTTTAAGGTCCTCTAATTCTTCTTCTAAATATAGGACCCTATCATCACTCTCCTTCTTGGAAAATTTTAAAGAAACAAAGTCATGGTCCAAGGAAACAAGTTTTTCACGATAAAAATCTCTTTGATTTTGAACCGTTTGCAAAAGATCCAATGTGGATTTAAAACGAGAATTTTCTTTTTCCAAAACTTTAATTCTTTTCGCAAACGTCAAATTAAAACGATTTATATCATCAAAATTCTGACTCATGTCATCAAAGGGGGGGATCCGATTAGATTAGTGCTCCATTGAAAAAATTGCGATTTTTTCCAAAAACTAATTTTTTCAAAAAATCAATATTACACGATTTTGCGAAAAATAGGAATACGCGATAAATTAGCGCAGCCTGCTCTGATACCAATTTGAGAAAACGCGACTGTGTGATAATTGATTAACTTCGCAAAAATCTAATTTGGCACACTTATTTAGTTAGAGTCTATTTTTTAATCAAACGAATTCATCCCCTAAACATGCATCTAAATATGATAAATCATTCAAATCGTGCATAAAAAATAAAGACGACCGATATAGGAAAAAAATCCTTTTCGGGTAAAAACCTGTTATAACACTTTGAAGAATTCACAAGACCATTGACTTACATACAACCTAATAATCGTCCACAAGTGTGTAAAGCACGGTGCCTTCAACAAATCTTCAAAGATACGAGAGACAGCGAAATACCCTCCAGGCGTTGGTTCGTCGTCTTTGGCTCATCCACATGCAGAATGACTATGCTCGGTATCCACCGATCAAATATGGAGATCCCTTCTCCACAGAGGTTGAACAAAAAAATAGTTGTTCTTAAACACCAAACAATTCACTAAAGCATATGGGAGTTTTGTGAATTGAAAACAAAAAGTATTAAAACCCTAACGGAAGAAGTCAAAAAGGATTCTGCTTTCCACAACACCAAAACTAGCGATTGGTCACGGCCAAAATCCCTGACCAAGACTGTGGGTCGCGGGCTTTGGCCCTGACCATTTCGGGCGTGACCAATTTCGTGGGTCGCGGCCCAAGTCCGTGACCAAAAAATGGTCACGGCCCGCAGGGGGTCACGATAGATGGTCACGGACTTGGACCATGACCCATGCCGTGATGGGTCGCGGTCATCCTCCGTGACCCACAACCGTGACAAAATAGTCGCGGCCCAAGTCCGCGACCGACAACCGTGACAAAAAAAAAGAAAAAAAATGGTCGCGGCCCAAGTCCGTGACCCACAACCGTGACAAATTGGTCGCGGACTTTGACCGCGACCCACAACCGTGACAAAAAAAAAAGAAAAAAAATGGTCGCGGCCCAAGTCCGTGACCCACAACCGTGATAAAAAAAAAAAAAAAAAATGGTCGCGGCCCAAATCCATGACCCACAACCGTGACCAAAAATGGTCGCGACCAAAGTCCGTGACCGACACTGTGACGCAAAAAAAGGAAAAAATGGTCGCGGACTTTGACCGTGACCGTTTTTGGTCACAGTTGGGGGTCATGGACTTTGGCCGCGACCATTTTTATGCACGACGGAAAAAATAAAAAGGGATAATTAAAAAAAATGTCTTTTTTTTGTCCAAATACTAAAATTGGGGCTCCTGTGAGTGTACTGTCGGTTGCTACGTGTAAAATTGGACGCGTACGATGTGTTACAAATATTTATTATTGGCAAAACAATAAAAAAAAATTCAAAAATTGTGAATCGAGAACGTTGTTAATAAACTAATATATAGACAAACTTAAAAATATTACACGTCTTAATAATTAACAGAGCCAAAAAAAATTGGGCAGAGTTTCCTCTATTTTCGGGACATTCCAAACCCTGTAAATGTAAAACCTGCTTATAATAAAGCCCGCACGATCATAAAATTCAACAATCAAATTAAAAAAGCCCGCACAGCCATAAAACTAAGTAATAAAAGCCCGCACAACTGTAACACATAAAAAACATAACCTTGAATGTCCACAACATTATATAAACAATCTTCATGTCGTAAACCATTGCTTCCTTCATTTGTTCCACATGAAAAAATCCTACAAATGATAGGATACAAAAAAAATGATATTAGTAACCAAGTAATTTTACAAAAAAATTATTCAAGCTGAAAAATTGCATATATGAGTTATAATTATCAACATATCAATGTTTTTATGCCTAAGTCTATATATATGAAAATTATCAACGTATTCTCAAACCGGGAGTCCCATGATCGCACGGTAAGTTCTTACGAGTTATATTGGTCCCGTGCGAGGTGTTGGTGCCACTCACGGGGCCATTCAGTGGTTGTTTCGGGTTTTCACCCACTAACGCCATGTTTTTAAGCCTATGTCTAGAATTATGTAAATTATCATCTTATTCTCAAACCGGGAGTTCTGTGATTGTGCGGTCAGTTTCTATGAGTTACATTGGTCCCGTGGGAGGTGTTGGTGCCTCCCACGGGGCCATTCGGGGGCTATTTTGGGTTTTCACCCTCTAACGCCATGTTTTTAAGACTAAGTCCTCATATTTTAAAATTATCGTCGTATTCTGAAATCGGGAGTCCCGTGGTTGCATGGTCAGTTCGTACGAGTTACATTGGTCCCGTGGGAGCTGTTGGTGCCTCTTACGGGGACGTTCGGGGGCTATGTCGAGTTTTCACCCACTAACACCATGTTTTGCTTAAGTCTAGAAATATGTAAATTATCAGCGTATTCTCAAACCGGGAGTCCCGTGATAGTGCAATCAGTTCCTACGAGTTACATTGGTCCTGTGCGAGGTGTTGGTGCCTCCCACGGGGCCGTTCCGGGGCTGTTTTGGGTTTTCACCCTCTAACGCCATGTTTTTAAGCCTAAGTTCTCATATTTTCAAATTACCATCATATTCTCAAACCGGGAGTCCCGTGGGTGTGCGGTTAGTTCCTACGAGTTACATTGATTCTTTGGGAACTGTTGATGCCTCCCACGGGGCCGTTCAGGTGCTTTTTTGAATTTTCACCCTCTAACGCCATATTTTTAAGCCTAAGTCCTCATATTTTCAAATTATCATCATATTCTCAAATCGGGAGTCCCATGATAGCGCAGTCAGTTCCTACAAGTTACATTGGTCTCGTGGGAGGTGTTGGTGCCTCCTATGGGGCCGTTCAGGGGCTGTTTTGGGTTTTGACCCGCTAACGCCATGCTTTGCTTAAGTCTAGAAAAATGAAAATTATCGGCGTATTCTCAAATCGGGAGTCCCGTGATTGCACCGTAAGTTCTTACGAGTTATATTGGTCCCGTGCGACGTGTTGGTGCCACTCACGGGGCCGTTCGGGTGTTGTTTTGGGTTTTTGCCCTCTAACGCCACATTTTAAGCATAAGTCCTCATAATTAAATTATTGTTGTATTCTCATATTTTAATCCTAAGCCTAACGCCATGTTTATATATATATATATATATATATATATATATATATATATATATATATATATAGAGAGAGAGAGAGAGAGAGAGAGGGAGATTATATATATAGAGAGAGATGTACCGAAATGTGTGTAGAGGGAGACATATGATCGTCGGAATATGTGAGGAAGAGGGAAGGGGGTCGCCGTTGCTGCAATTAGAGAGAGAAACCAATTACCAATTTATACCGATTTCAATATACAAATACCAATTTTAGAATACTAATTTAATTTATACCAATTTCAATATACACATACAATAGTTGTACATTACATAAATACAGACACGCAATGTACAAATACTTACACAAAAAATAGAAGATAGAGGAGTTACCTTAGATCAAAAAGAGTTGTAAGTGACTAAAAACTTAAGAGATATGAGAGAGTCAAATTCCAAATTTAGTCAAACCATGGAACCCATTATCTCCGTTGATCCAAATTCCTAATGCATAGATGATTGGACAAACAGTAAGATTTACAAAGATTAAATAGCTTATAAAAATTCAATAAAAATTGAAAAATTGGAGGCAACCTCAAACTATTTGTCATACTTTAATCACTAATTGATAATAAAAATATAACCTGTAGTTTACGTATTCACTGTGGTGCCACTGAGGTGTGGAAAGATACTTAGTTCCACGAAGACTCTTCCTTATAGTATGACTAAAAAGTTCAAGAACCTCTTATATCGATTTTCATTTAGATTGAATATATACGACCCATGTTCCTATATGGTATCTCACATGTTCAAATCATCAAAGCTTACAAAGAATTGCAAACCCAATCATAATCAATAATCGTTCTTCATCATACAAATGAATCTTCTAAATAAATTGTTCAAGATGATCTGTAATCAATAATCATTCTTCATATCATGAATTCCCAAATCAATTTGACGTATTTTAAAATATACAATATGTATGATCATTAGTATGCTAGTTTATTATTAGGGCATATCAACACACTAGTTTATCACCACGATTCACAAATCGGTTTATCAGGAGACTACACATATCAATGCCAAAACAAAGTATTGGTAGGCTACAAAAATATGTTGAATGACACAAAATCAGCTAGAAACTACTCAAATGATACCATAACATATTTTTTATCCAATACTAGTGTATCTAACTGTGCCAACACTTTCAATACCAATTGTGTCAACATATTCAAGTCCCAAATAAACAACTATGTATAAGCACATTGGATTACCATAATGTATATATAAGAACCAACCCAGCTTATTACCTATTACACTATCAATACATCAGTTTATTAGCAGAGATCGAGAATATCACGAGTGCTTATGATATAAATATGCGGAAGCAGAATGTATATATCATGAGTGCTTATGATATAAATATCACGAGTGCTTATGATATATATTTTTTTAAGTGCAAAAAAAGCATTAAGTAGGTTCAATTGGGGGACACTGGCTAATATTATTAATTAATCTAGAACTTTCAACTTACATCATCAACACCATGAACTTTGGGAAGTGTAAATTTTGTGTGGAACTGACCACTTGAATGGTGGATTCATTGCTTCATCAATTATGCCAACAACAAAGACATCATAGACGAGTTATCCCTAAAAATGAATAGATAAACAAATGTCACTATTAGAACCGATAAGAAGAAGTTGTTGCAACATGTAAACCAAAAAAGAACAAACAATATCATTCAATTCATGCTGTAAAAAACAAACATAATTGTATGCCCTCAGTATATCACATGTTGCCAAATGGCATAAGTAGTACACGTCCTTGATGATAGCTAATTGGGTACCTTTTCCAGACCCACGTGGACCTGAAATTTGTTAAACTCTCATTATTATGCACATGATTGAAGCTACTCACTTTCCAAAACATTATTCGTAGATCCAAATGCAATTAACATAACATTACTTTCAGCAAATTAAATAAACTTTTTACACGAAAGTCATAAATCACAATGTATGTCATAAATTAATATTAATTAACTTCATCCTTGTCATATAATTATATAGTAGCAGTTGGCCTCAACAATGTATCATCAATAAAAATATGGAGTACTATAATATAATGGCTCAAATATGTTTGTTATCACACAAATCCGTCTAGGGTTGAAAAACACAAACCTGATAACCACATTTGCACGGCTTCAATTATTGATCCATCTAGTCCATCTCTTCCGCACATAACGGACATCTCCGAACGTGATGCATTTACATATCTTAATGCACGGTGAAAAGACTAATCCAAAAAAATCCTTTCGTTTAAAGATCAGAACAGTGGAAAAAATATATGACATTGGTGTACCAAAAAAATGAAAATGCATATACTGAATAATGACACATAAATTGCAAATGAAATGAAGAACTTAAAATAAAAGTGGATATCATAATATATTTTTGTGTGTAGAACTAGAGGAGAAATTATAACAAAATAGGTCTAGGATTTTGATATTACAAGCTTACACTGAAGTTCCAATTTTGTTGAGAAGATAATGGTGTAAACGAGTAATCCCAGCCGTCCACCTCCCCGGACATCCCCGCAACTACGATAGCCGGACAATCGACCAACAAAAGTCTTACACCACCGTTTGCAAAGTCGTACACTGACATTTCCTGGGACGACCTCCATTTACAAAGTCGTCCGCCGCCGTTTGTAAAGCGAGGGCAGCGTATGGGAGAAATAAATGAGAGGGTCAGGTATTGAGGAAATGAAGGCAGCGACCAGCGTTTTTTTTTCTTTCTACAGCTTGAACCTGTTCACGGCTTTCAGCCGAGACCCACCACCTGTGAAACCCTTAAATGAAACCCCCTCATCAATTTGCATATGGTCACGGCCCATAGCCGTGACCTACATCAAAAAAATGGTCACGGCCCCTAGCCATGACCCTCAGTGTGTATATTTTGTGCGAGCCCTACCTATGGTCACGGCCCAACTCCGTGACCCATCCGCGACCAAGTTGGAGGGAATTTTGGCGCGGTTTTGGCGCCAACATGGTCACACTTTGGTCACGACCAAAGTCCGTGACCCACAATGGTTAGGGACTTGGTCCGTGACCACTTTCAAAGCATCCATGACTCAGTGTAATAATGGAAATGGTCACGCCAAAAATTGACTTGGTCGCGGACTTGGGCCATGACCCGCTGGTCACGGACTTGGGCCGTGACCAACTGGGCGTGACCATTCGCAGGATTTGGTGTAGTGTTCGCAGTATTTCTGTTCATCAAAATGGCGTGACTTCTTAATGAAAACGTTACCATTTAATGAGTATTTATAAAAAAAATGCACAGCCTCGAAATTCGAGCTCATTCGAACGAGAAGCGTATGTCGCTCGAACGAAGGACGAATGTCGTTCAAATGACATCGCGCAACTTCCAATCTCTTTCGAACGAGATGCTTATCTAGCACGAACGACATGGGCGTCAAAATCGTGGTTAGCTTCAAAACTTAGAAAAAAATACTCATTCTCAATATTTGACGTAAAAGTCCGCTCTAACACTTAGAAAATATTTTGTAAAAATATCCCAAAAGCTCTAAGTGAAAAGTTAAGGTATTTAAAACATAACCTTACTAAAGTAAACTTCACGGAGACTTGAATGATGAACTTGAGTAATTCGGATCCGTCTTTGATTTAGATGTCTCTTGAATGCTCTTCGACGGTGTAGCGGTATATGACATAATAAATTGATAACGAACCTATGAAAATATGTCCTTACATTATAAATAAGGGCGACCCCACCCAATTTGAAGGTATTGACTTATATATTTCTTGTGGTGACTTGTACTCCCAGGTAGAAATCCTAGCACTACAATTGTTCTCTATTCTTTCAAGAAATAAAATATTCTCCCTCCTTTCCTTATGGATGTAGGAAAGATGACCTACAGAACCATGTACATCCCATGTCCTTTATTTACTGCATTAATTCTCTTAAGGGCTAAATCTTAATATTTATTTGATTGTGGGTTTTATATCCTCTATAATTTGGCACCATCTATGGGAAATTATATAATTATCACCATTGTGAAATCCTTTTCTCTATAACGAATAAAAGTGTTAATCATTCTCACCGTTCGCATGTAAGAAGTCATGTCTAGTCTGAGATACAGTCATTAGGAGGGAGGAAAATCATATCAAATTTCCTTCTCCTCCCATGGGATCTAGGGACAGAGGGCATTTGCCTAGAGTATCTGGACCTAATTGTCGACGCCATACCACATCTTTCGAACGACCCATAAAAAGCACCATCTTGGGTGTCCAATATTTATGAAGAAAGGTTAGATCACCGCGATCGGTAGATTACCCATCTGAGGAGGAAAATGAATCATCAATCATAAGATTATAGTTACGATTATCATACTCTATAACATCACATAAGGAGCAGAATCCATTCCTGAAGGAACAATAGGTCCATCCATACTGGAAGGGCTTGTATATCAAGAAGACCTTGTGCGCTGCATTATAATTTGCAGCGTGCCTAGCATTCTATGATACACAACTCTATTAGGTGCAATCACCAATAGGTTCAGCCAATGGAAACCATGAAGGTAAATAGATTATGTAGACCAAAATCACAAATGAACATGATCGGGAGTGACAAACTTAAGAATCTTATCAACATGGAATTGGAGGGACAACTGAAAATAAATTAAACTCGAACTCAAAGATCTTTGTAGGAAGGCGGTGGGGCAGGGAGAAGTCTCGCCTTTCACTATCGGTATAGAACTTATAAAGCCACTAAAGAGGTCCTAGGTTTGAAACTTTATAACTTACTAAGGGAAGACAGATCTCACCCATCTCCTTAGGTACAATTGCCAATTAATGTCTCTATCAAGACAACATGACGCCCTCATGTGTCGGGCAATTCCCTCAACTTTAGGATAGATATGCTTAAAGTTGTTCAAAAAATTAGTTCCCAGATCAATATTCTCGTTTAGGGAGTTGGCGAAGCATTTCACATCCTACTTCATAACTAGCATGTCCTAGGAGGTGGACTCACTGATCTCTCTTAAAAATAAGAAAAGTTTGTAACTCCCTGTATTTTTAAATTTTTAATAATGAGTTTTAAATTAAATGGTCGAAAATGTATTTTTGGTAAAATTAAATATTTTGACAAAAAGGTCGGACTATTTAAATTAAAGGATCCTTGGTCAAAATTGGATTATATATATAATATTTATTGTGAGAATTCTGAATTTTTTTATAATTGAATAAACATTAATCAATTCTTGATTTTAAATCTTGTAAATCCAATTGTATGATATTTTTGGCATAATAAAGAGAAAACCCCCTTTTTAAGCATATTAGTATTACATTCTCATTATTAATTTTTTTATTATTTGTATAAAACCCACTTGGGGGGGGGGGGGGGGAGAGAGAAAATGAGGAATATAAACCCACTTGGCTGTCTCTAATAGTGGTTGGGATGCACACGATAGGTGTGATAATTGGCTAAGGTTCTTAGGACGCGCGAAGAACTGTCATTATATATAATTTTATAAATTTTAATCTTAGCTTTTAAGAGATGAAAATTTTTGAGACTTTTATATCCCACCTTATAAAAAGGAACCTTCCCACTTTTTCTAGAAAGTACGCACCTTTTTGTTCTTAAACCCTCTTTTTCCTACACAAAGCAGAATGTTCAGACCTTTATATTTAAACTCAAAACCTCCATTAAACAAAACTTCAATCATATTTTTGGAGGCCTAAACTTCATATCTTCAAGAAGGTCCAAAAACGAAACTTGCTTATTTTTGTGAGACCAATTCAACCGAGTATTCAGAATTTTCATCCGACTTTTTCATGATGAATACTCTATTTCTTTCCTTTAGTATTATGCATTTTAAGTGTCGCCTACACCCTTAATCATCTATTTTTGATTAAAATCAATTAGTAACTTAATTAGAGAAAGTGCACACTTAAATTTGGGACTGTTTTTATGAAAATTTTGAATATGATTTAATCTTTGAAACCCTTGGGTGAGTAGGTTAGATTTTTGGGTTTTATGATTTTGGGTGTAGGTTCTCATGTATATTGTTATGAGATTATTTATGTGTTTATTGGGACGTGTTTACTCTTATAAAAATTAAATGGCTTATAAAAGAGAACGATTATGATGTATTGAATATTGTCCCATGTTAATTAATTTAACATTTTTTGAATGAAAACAATTATGTTGAAAACGACGACAGTGTTATTTATTGAATTAAATTGAATTGGGACCTTTATGGTTAATTTTTATTTTATCCCTTGAAATGTGTTTTATGTGATTTATTTTATTCACGTTTGCCATCGCGGGGACGAAGGGATTTTGGATAGTACATTGCTCAATCCTATTTTAGAATGCTTACTAGGTATGAGACTAGTGGGTAGGACTTGGTTAAAATTTATACTTTCTAGGTATGGGAGTAGTTAGTGTAAATTCGTGGGGATTTTATATTTCAGGGTGGGGCAGATTTTTATGTTTTATTACCGTTGTGTTAGCCTAGGCATGAGACTAGGACGTGTTGTATATTGGTAATTCATCCTACATGTAGGATAGGACACATATGTATGAATCTAGGGGTATTTTTAGGATCTCACATCGATAAAAAGGGTGGAAAAATTTGTTAATTATGAAATCGAGAAAATGAAAATTAATGCCTAAGATAAAAATAAGTATTAAAATTCGTGGCGACATAATGTGTTTGGGACCGACAGTTTGAATGGGTCAGATTTGGTGATTTATGTCTTGTCATATGTGGAAACCTGTCATATTATGGGGGATCGACAATTCAAATGAATTCGGTAGGCTATTGACAAGGGGAAGTGTGACACTTTGGTGGATTACCACCCGAGGCGGGAGGACCTCCATAATAAAAAGTGAGAACAATAATAAATTTGAGATAATTTAATTATATTAATGCTTTGGGACTGGGGGATAATAGAAATGATATTGGTGTGTTTTTATTAGAATTTTTAGGGGTGGTTAGTAATTCATCTTTCTCATGCTTAATTATGTTCGTAATTAAAATACTCCATTGTGATATTTATTGCGTATAATGATATTGTCTGGGTTCACAGACCTTATTTAAGGGGAGTAGTGTGTATGCATGCTCGGGGCTCTAAACTCTTGCGTTGACTAACTTTTTCAGGATAAGTTTTGGAGAAGCTGTATAGGATTATCAGAGTTTATCGTTTGGATGTGCAACTGGAGTTTATTCATTTTATTGTTTTATTTAGTTAGACTTTATTTTCAGCAGTATTTCATTATGAGACTTCATTTGGGCTTTTACGGGGGCCATTCAGTTCCAAAGTTATTAGAGGATTTTAGTTGGATTATTCACAGTTGATATTATTCAGTTTTTTATCAAATCATTATTGGAGATTGGATTGATTAGAAGTTTTAGCATGTCATGGATCTTTTGTCGCTCAGTTGTTAATATCGTTTGGGATTGATTCAATTATTTATCTTATGGATTGATTTATTTATGTCTCATATTTGTCACATGTTGAGAATGGTATTTTATTTAGTTCATGCCCGACATAGTTTTGGTGGTGGTCGACACCAGAATTAGGTAGGGTGTGACAAAGTTAAACCCTCGGTATCTACACAACGATATTTAGAATTCTTCAATGAGAAAGATGACGGTAATGAACAACTCGTCATCTCATCCTTCAAGTTCGGCCATTAAAAGTTGGACGATCACTATCAATCCTTGGCGAAGAGGCTAAAATCGACTATAGACAATCTCATGATGTATATTAAGATATATGCCAAAGTAGAAGACGAACTCATCACTATAGAGGATTTCACTGATCAAGGTTCTAAGTAATCAAAACCTCTGAGGGTGGAAATTAGTTTGAACCCCACAAAGAAGGGATCAAGAAATGATATTGTAAAGGATCGATCCAAGGCACAGACTAACATAATAAGTTCACAGTCGTTGGTGACTTTCTTTAATGAGACCATTTATAAACTGATTTTGCATATTAGAGACAAGCCATATTTTAAAAGAACACCTAAGATGTTCATTAATCCTTGAGATAGGGAAGCCAACCTTGGGTTCACCTATCACTAAAACCATGGAAACCTTATAAAAAAATATAAGATGTTTAAGAAACATTTCTAGGAGATCATCCAAGCTTGGAACCTCAAGGAATATATTGAGACTAATTCTGCCATCAGGATAAACGAATGTTAAAAGGAAGAAAATGATCTCATGCTTGTAAGACTAGTTAATGCCATTCACAACTACAATTATCCTTCACAATTCATTGGTGACAAATCAAAGGGAAAGTCAAAATTACGGCTTCCATCTATGATTCCTTCTAGGTAGAAGTATCCAAAACCATCTTGTCCAAAAAGGAGCGCAAGGATACAAATTTTGACCTGGCTATAATGTTCACCAAGTAGGATCTGGCCGACGTGAAATTTTTGCACAAAAATGCATTGGTCTTGGCCTTGTGAATTCATAATTTTGATATCATATGGATTTCGATTGACTAAGGAAGCTCATCAGATATCATCTACATGATTTTTCTATATAAGATCCAGTACAACATCAAAGACCTTGATAACAAGGTAGGGCCATTGATTAGTTTCAACAGATATGTAAAAAATCCCATGAGGAAGATCAAATTTCCAGTTGAAATCAACTTGGTAAACTGCATTATAAAGTTTCATGCTATTTAGTCAGGGTTGACTTAAAATTGGAAGAGGTTTTCTCTAGGATATGAAGGTCTTCCCCTCATTTCTTCACTAAAAAAATCAAATTCTTTAGTGATCAGTTAATCGTGAAAATCATGAAGCGACTCATCATTATTCCATAACATCCGTTAAAATAAAACAAGATTATTCCATGTGTCAGAATGATAATTATTCGGAGGAAAATTATTCCAAGTACTAACCAAAACGAATTCAGAAGGGAGTGAAAGAAACCCAGTTGTTGTCACACCCTGCTTTTGGTATGAATGAACAAGAACTACATATAACCAATGAATTAAAGTTAAGGAGGAATAACATAACATTTTTTTATTAATTATTAATATGTTACATAAGGGGGAACCACCACAGAGATAAATTACACGTTTATAGTACACATGGCAATATAGAAAATTGAAAGGCACCACTCCTTGCTCCCATCTGGTTTCATCTCTGCCCATACAATCACATATGCGAACAGGTGATCAATGTTTGTATTTAGTAGGAAAGAGATACTATTTCCTTTCCCCTGGCACATCTAGAGAAGGAAGGAATTAACATAAACATGCTAATTAGGTTCTACCAGTTCTATAACAATAATATAGATATAAATGAGAATTGGAGTGTGTAAAGAATCAGTGTTTAAAAAGGCTAACAAAAGAATATATTAATTTTATGTTTATTAGAAAAATAATGGGAATTTACAATTCCATAGTGATTAGTCCGTTTAAGAAAATACGTTACATTAGCAGTTTGGTTAGAATCATGTTTGAACAAAGTCAAGGAATTTGAACTAATAATCCCATTCTTACTTGTTCACTAATGGGCATATAGGTAATTAAGCCATCAGTGCAACTTTATCATAAACAATCCCAAAACCTTGGGGGAAAAGTAATCTGATATGCTCACAATTAAAGTGGCACTCATACCTATGTAGCAATAATCGAGGCTCTCTAACATCTGAGACCACTAGGATAAGTGGAAAGTTATGTGGGATAAAACATCCATCTACTTCCTAGTTAATATTGATGCTCATAATAAAAATGCCACAAAAGTTCAAGGGCAAATTGAATCAATATGGTAGATGATCTAAATTATTAGGTAAGAATGGTTTAAAATTAATTCTAACATTAAACACTTGTGATGATTCAAAAACTGATGATGGTTAACAAAATATGTAGTATGGCAGTATAATAACATGCACACACTAAGAGTAAATGGGACTATTTGATAATGATATCAATATCAATATTTAAAATATGCAAAGTTTAATACTGAAAAAGTAGGAAAAACCTACTTGCTTGGTATTCTGTTGAATTACTGTCACACTGGAGTATTAAGAAGAATTAGGACTCAATTTTTTGTTATACAATGTGTGGCATGGGAGTATTAGGATTTAATGAGTCAGTTTTGTACTTGAAACTATCTTTAATAAAGTTATGGGGGCTTATGTGTAATTATCTTGGGACTATAAAATAGGGACCTTAAGCTCATTTTTGAACTTTGGTGCATGAGAGGTTTTGTCTTAAAATAGTTTGATGTATGTAGGGGAAAAATTTGGGGTGAAAATTCCAAAGCTAGAAAAGTTGCTAGGGGTTGATTTGTTATTTTAATTAAAGTTCTTTAAGTAAAATCCTCTTTTTTACATAAATTTTGCTAGCAATATCCAAACATGGTCTTATCTTATACCATTTTGATAAAAAAAATCCTAATTTTCTGATTGGCCATGTGCCCTCACACGCGTGGTCCAAGTTTTCTGACAAAAGTCATCATCTTTAACCTCTCAATTTTGACTTTATATGATTTAAAACTTTGACTGAGGTTTTTTCCTTCTTTGTTATACCATTTGAGACGATTTCTTAACCAACTTAACCTAATTTTTCATTAGGATTTCAAATATATAAGTTTCATGATTCGAATCTCCGTATAACTCGAGTTTCAAAACTATGTGTTTTCATGAAATTTTAACCTAACATACATGGATTTATAGAGTATGGAAAGGTATATTATGAATTGTATTTGGTTTCTACTATGCATGAGAGTAATTTAGTTTTGGTTTTAAGGATTTTAATCCACTATAGGTCGAGAATTTTGGATTTATAGGTTTTGAGTTTTGAAAACACTTTCAATCATGGGATTTTCACCATTACACTCGACATCCTGGGGTTACAATGAGTCTATTAATGGATTTAAATCAGAGTTTTGGTTATTGTAATGGATTTCATATTTAAAGCTTGAGCTTTAATGGTGTTCCTACTATTTTTCTCTACTCTAGGCATTTCAACACGTAAAATCTTCCATATTATAAATGTTCTAACTATATAAATTATGCAGAGAACTGCTAGAACTGAAAGAATTGAAATTAAGGCATAAAATGTTGAGTTACCTGAATTAAGAGAAAATTCAAAGCTTTGAAGTGAACTATGGGATGATTTTCTACTAATTAGGATGTAGGATATTTATACTAATTTGTGTAAGGAGTTGATTGCAGTAAAAAGGAGGTGGATCTGAATTCATTTAGGATGAGTTTTGAGTTTGGTTCATAGGGGGCACATGGCTTCCTAAGGTTTACCATGTGTTACCATGTGGGTTTTCATCACTTTTGCTGATGTGTGTGTGTGTGTGTGGACTATGGTAAGAATAAAATTTACTAACGTTTTAATTTAAGTCCTTAATCTTTGATATAATTTCATTTACGTCCATAAAAGTACACTTTTTGTAAAATTTAGAGTCATTTTGGTAATTCAAAAAGTTTCCACGGTTGAAATTATAATTTCATGTTAGTTGAGGTCCAAATATTTAATTTGATATAAGGTTGAGGTTTATGGGTACAATATATCTAAATTTAATTCATTTTGAAAGTTGTATGGACTCTTTTGTAATTAACTAAAAATTCATGGGGTTGAAGCAAAGTTATAGGGTTTTAAACATAGTTTATTTCTTCTTTAGAAGATTTTTTATTGTGCTCATCTCACGAGGGTTTAAATCGAGATTGTAGGTCATTTTAGGGTTTGAAAATTCCGAGTTCTTACAGTTATCCCCCACTAAATGAGTAATTGAGGAAATCATCATCCTTCCCATGGATTCATCTTAACTGCTTAAACCCTTTTTGATCGGATCAAATTACATAAAGAGGAAATGGAGTAGTTTATCCACTCCCTTAAGACAAACCTTTATGTTTTCACATGGAAACCCTACGACCTCCCGGGGAAAGATCTAGATATTACATTTCACCGGCTACATGTGGATCCAATTGTCCAACCAATAAAATATTAGCCAAGGAAGTTAGTGCCAAGAAAATTCAAAGGTTAATAAACTGAAGTTGAAAACATCCTTGAGGAAGGTGTGCATAGAGTTCATCAACCTCAACAAGCACTACCCGGACGATAGTTTTTAGTTTCCTTATAGAGATAAGCTCTTCGATTTACTTGCCAAACACCAACACATGAGTTTCATGGACACATACTCTGGTGTAAGGACATTGTCCATCACAATTAATTATGTCATATACCTCCATAAGTTGCTACAAGTTGTCGAAGGATTGATAAGCTTACATCTACAAAGCCAAATCCTAATTTCAAAAAAGACTTCAAAATTCAAGACCAATAAGGATGAATTTGGTAAAGTGTGTGTAAGTTCCATTTACATTTTACATTAAAAGTGTTGGTTTATTTTTGTGAAAGTTAAAATATTTTTCTTTTTATGAAAAATGATTTTTGAAATTATTTTAAATGGTTTTTAATTTTTCAAAATCATAAAAGGTTTGGATAAATGTTTCTGATCTCGTGAAAAGTCTTAAGTATTGAGGTTTCCAAGATATTTAAAAGAGTGAAGGTTTTTGAGTTACATGTATGTTGTCGTTCGAACGACGTCATACCTGGTTCAAACGAGATCGAATCTCACTCTAACAACATCGCGTCGTTCGAACGAGATGTGTTTTAATCTAACACGTCACCGCCTTATAATTATAGTGAAATAAAAAGGTTTTTCCCTGAGGGGATTTTTCCTGAAATTTGTGTCGTATACTTTATTTATGATGGTTTGACACTTGCGCGCACATATCTATTTGAGTTTATGGTCTGAATTGATTTGATTCATTAATTGACTCTAATTAAATAAGTTTTTGATTGGAATTTGCACATCTATTCAAATCTTTATTGCACGTAGGTCATTATCAAATTGGTATCAGAGCAGGTTACGCTAATTTATCGCATAATCCTATTTTCCGCAAAAATTGTGTGATATTGATTAATAAAAAATATGATTTTTGAAAGTTGGTTGCAATGCTTCCAAACGAAAACTTATATATTCGGTCGCTAATTTTTTACAGGTCTAATTATGCTTACTGAAAAGATCGAATGAAATCCCATTTAAAAGTAATTAGTCGAAGAGTTTGGTTCATTTGTGAAAGACGTTGGAATCCTCCCACTATCACCGCAAATAATGTCACAAATTTAACACCCATGCCGGACATTGAGGATGAGTTTAGGTGGAGCACTTAGAATTGACGAGGGCTTAGTGCAATTTTTGGACACATCACCCCTAATGAGTTCCGACGTATTATGACATACACCACGTCTAAAGAAGCATGGGATATTTTTCATATCATCCACGAGGGCACAAACGCGGTCAAAAATTCAAAATTTTACCACAAAATTTGAGACAGTCACTATGTTAGAGACTGAGTGTTTTGACTAGTTTTAGGCACGTTTGTCTGATACTGTCAACACTAGTTTTAACCTAGGTGAGCCTATACTTGATGCACGAGTAATTAAAAATATTTTAAGATCACTGCCCAAACGTTTTATCCCTAAAGTGACTGTTTTGAATACCTTAGGAAATTTTAATCGTCCAAAATTAGAAGACTTAGTAGGAGATCTATAAACGTACAAAATTGACATGTTTCCCGATATTGTCAAACCTAAGGATAGATGGATAGTGCTTAAAGCCCAATATAAGAAAAAGAAAGTGAGTTTTTGTGAGTCCGAGTCTAAGGCCGAGTCTGAGTTTGACATGGCCATTCTTACAAAGAATTAAAAAAAAACAGTTTTCGAAACAAAATCCTTCTAATAAAAGGTTTTTGGAGAAAGACAAGGCCAAAGAAAGAGGTGAGAAAGAGAAAGAGGGTAAAGAAAAGTTTGAAAATGTAAAATTTTTTGAGTGTGAGGGGAAAGGGCACAAGTCATTTGAGTATCCCACTAGGCTTACGAGAGAGGGGAAGAAAGGTTCCATGCCAGCCACCGTTAGTGATAGTGAGGGAGAAGAGGGAGATGAGGAAGATGAGTCTGGTAAAGGTTGAGGAAATGGTATGTGTCTTTCCTTTTTAGCAAATCATGAGAGCACACCCACTTTGTCCCACGATGATGAGGACACTTGTGCAAGTGATACCCTCGAGAAGGGTTTGAGTGTTTCTAGCGAGTCTGAGAGCAAGTGCACTAGTGATGGTGAGAGTGAGGTCCAGATTGCGTTTTGAGAGTTGTACACCGAGACCTTAAAGATAAAAAAATTGAATAACAAGTTGGGTATCAAGGTGAAAGATTTTGAGAGAGAGAGATTGAGAGTTTGAAGGAGTTTAAGGAAAAAGAAAGTCAACTCGAGAAAGTGAAGGTTTCTTTAAGTGAGAAGTTAATTGCTTTGAATAGGGAAAAGAGTGAGCTTATGACCCGCGTCTCACAATTAGATACAGATATTAAGCATGACTTAGAGGCTAAAGTCACTTTGGAGAACACATATAACAAGGTGGGAAAGATGGTTCTCAGTCCTTTTTTGGGGAGTGGTCAGAGTTTAAGAATAAGGCATGACGGTGCACCTACTTCTTTTGTTGCACCCGAGTCGGTTACTACTTTAGAGTTAGATTCAGATGACTCTAAATTCGACCTAGATAGGTGTCCCGTACTTACTAGGAGAGCACGTCCTAGAGTTTTTTAGAGAGGTGTACCTAGGTCGATTTATGTTTGCTCCAAGTGAAAAAAGAGAGGACACTTTAGGGAGTTTTTCTTTAAATCGGGTTATGTGTCACACTTTACTTCTACACATGTTCGCACACATGCACCCACCCATGATACTTTTCTTGCATATACTGATAAAGAGTTTGCACATATTTGAGAGAAATTAAAGTTTTTGGTCAACACTTCTCATGATTTGATGGAGTTGTTTCAAAAGATATAACCTTCTTTAGAAAACTCCACCGCACCTACCGGTTGAGGTCTAGACATGTTTGCTAGCATAGGTTAATTTGCATGATGTTATATTACGCCTATTGCTAGTATGTACCATTTGTTTTATACTTTGTTAGCATTTTTGTTTGATTTTCTTATTTTTGGTACTGTTTTTGTATTGTATTGGAATGTTGTTTCATTATAGTGGATTTTTATTTTTGTGCCAAAGAGGTCTCCGTGTATGTTTTCCTTGATTGGGGATTTTACCACGTTAAAAATATTGTGTCAAATTTGCTTGGATTGTTCTTAACTACTTATATGATGTGGTTTCCCATTAAAGAATTAGTATAGGTTTTATTTTGAGAACCTAAGGTAATCTATGTTTCTAAATATAAACCGAACGAAAATCTGTGTTTACACATCTTGTGTTGTTTCTTAAAAAGAGTTTCATTCCACAAGTTTATTTTTCGGAGTTCCCTTAAATTTAACTTTTACTTAAAGATCTAGTAAATTGTTTTTTTCCAAGTGGTATTAGAGCGGGTTTGTCAAAATTGTTTTTGATCCCGAAACTCTGAAAACTTTTTTTGAAATCTATTTCTCAAATTGGATGAGAGATTTAAAAAGTTAGGTAACCTGTCCCGTCCACCCCTATTTGATGGACACAACTTCCCTTACTGAAAGTAAGGATTGTTTCATTCATCCAAGGGACACTGTGTTAGGACGTATGGTATATGATTGAAAATGGTTACATACACCCAACTAAGCCTTTGTATCAAACCAGCCCTACAAGTGTTAAGAAAAGTCTTAGCGAGTTTACTAAAGAAGATAAAAAGATGTATTTAGATAATAATAAGTTAAAGAATTGCATTTTTATGTGCATTAACGAGAATGAGTTTAAAAGTATATCTATATACTCGACTTCTAAGGAAGCCTGGGACACACTAGTCACCGCCCATGAGGGTGATGAACGTGTTAAGGCTGGAAAAACCAAAATGTTAGTCCAATAATATAAAACACTGATTATGGATGATAGAAAATATTTGGATGACTTTTATATAAAGTTAATAGACATTGTCACAAAATTGCATGCTAATGGTATAACCTACGACAAAAAAAAATGTACTGAAAATGCTTAGGTCTTTACCAGCTAAATTTGGTAATAAAAGATATGCCATAGAAGATATGGAGGACCCAAACCTGACCCCTAAATTTCTTAGTAGTAAATTAAAGACTGTAGAAATGGAGTTGGAGTGTAAAAAGCAATTGACTTCCCAAACAAAAGACAATCCGGATCCAATGTTGTGTTTTCATCACAAATGACTGCCCCTAAAATGAATCCCCTGGAGTTTGACCTTGGTCTTAGTGATGACTATGATTTGGATCACCTCGATAACCAAATAACTCTTTTGAGCAAACAATTTAAAAACATTGTCAAGTTTATAATTTTTTTTGCTTGTAAACAAGGTAGATCGGGTTATCAAAGTCATCAAAATCATAGATCTCATAAAGGACACGATGACAAACAAACTAATGACAATAATAGACCCAAGACTGGCATTACGAATGTGATGTTTCATACTTGTGGAAAAATGGGACATTATGCCAATAAATGCAGAGTCAAACTTAACAACAACAATGTTAAGGCTAATATGTGTAAAACTTGGGAGGTCTCAAGTCATTCTGATAAGGATGAAACTGAGACAACCCAATTTGATGAGTCATGCATGTCTTTTTTGCAAAGATAGTATACACTGATGATAATGCATGCTTACCTACTTATGAATGTATTATGCGTGTTGATATTGATGTCATGCATGCTAGTGAAACTATTATGCCTATTGCTAATGAGAATAAATTAGAAGATCCTAGTGTACGGGTGTGTTAAAGCTTGAATATTGTTGACGAACTGAATGTGTGTGTGAGTCCCATGGAAAAAATTAAATATTGGAGACTGCACACAAAGCACTTAGCGAGTTCGATGACGATCTCCCTGGTATTCAGCAGTTGTGCACCAAAATGCTTAAAAAGAGTGCCAGACTTGATAAAATGGTAAAGCTATTAAAGAAACATGTTGAACTACTTAACAAGACTATCAAGAAGAACACATAAGATTACATAGCATACAATGTTGCTAATGAGACAAAAGCAAAAGAGTTTTCATTAAAAATAAAAGACCTATGTGAGAAAAACTTTCTTTTACAGGAAAGATATAAGTCTACTCTAATTAAATTGGAAGAATCCAAACATAAGGTTTCAAATGTTTTTAAAAAATGTTTGCATTTTGAAGCTTAAGACAAAACTTATGAAGGAATTTTTGTTAGAAGTAAAATGGATTCTGAAGATAAATTTGTCTTAGGTTTTGGAGAAAAAGTTGTGACCAATAAGACAATTGTATCTCTTGAAAATGTCTTTTTTGTTAAAGAAGGCTAAAATTGTTAACAATCTCAGAAATTAATTTACAATGAAAATGTCTCCAAGGCCATGCAAGGTCAGTTTAATAAACACCCTAAATATAATGGTCCAGCTAAGTATGCTTGTCCTTCTGTTAGAGACCAGTGTCAAAAGCTCAAGAGTAGCGCCAATTGGACGAGTGTTCCTAACAAGACCAAACCTATTTTTGAAGACTTTAGTGATAGGTTCAAGCCTTCCTCCCACCAATACTATTCCTGCTGTGATGTTTACAGGCACACCATTGTCGAATGTTTTTGCAAAAGAGACTGTAGATATCTACGTTTCAAAACTTTAACTATTCGAGAAAGAGTAGAAATATGTATGTTCTCCCAAAGTAGACCACACATAACTCTAACTACAAAAAGAAGAAAGGAGAACCTAAAACTAAGAAGAAGCCATTTAGAAAGACCCATCAGACCTTTTCTAAGTAGAAAGCAACAAAACTTTAAAAACCAGGCCAATTTGGATTAGGAAATATGACTTTTTACCCCTACTAAAGTACAATGTTGTCATAACCATTTTTAACGCACACCGTACTTCATTTGATTGGTACTTAGACTCCAGAGGTTCTAAACATATGACCAGGGATGAAATTAAATTGACAAATATAACAAACTTTCTTGGAGGTAGTGTCATGTTTGGAGATAGTGTTTCATCTTAGATCATAGGTTAGGGAACATTGTGCGAGGAAGGGCTTCCTAATCTAATTGATGTTCTATTCGTTAAAGGTATTAAAGATAACCTCCTAAGCATATATCAACTTTATGATTACAATCATAGTGTTACCTTTTCAAAACTGATTGCAAAATTTTGAATGAATAGGTTATCTATATTCTGACAGGAAAAAAAGTTGAGGATAACTGTTATACAGTAATTCCAAAGATTGAATCTTACTAAGTTGATATATTAGATAATGATGATTTATGGAACAATTTATTGGGATATACAAATTTTGATAACCTTAGTAGGCTAAGCTCATAAGAAATAGTTAGAGGGTTGCCTAAAATCAATTTTTTTTTAACTATGTCCATGGTTCCTGCCAAGAGGGGAAGATGAGTATAGCTTATCATAAGAAAGTTAAAAGATATCTTAACTTAAAAACCTTTGGAACTAATCCACATGGACCTCATGGGTCCCTCTATAACTGTTAGCTTCTATGGTAATAGTCATATTTTAATTATTGTGGATGACTACACATGATATATCTGGGTTGATTTTATGAATAATAAATACAATACCTTCCTTGAGTTCTTAAAAATTCTTTTAAAAATAGAGAAGGATAAGGATACCCAAGTATGCCACATTTGAAGTGACATAGGTGGATAGTTCAAAGACTTAGGTATTACAAAATGTTATGTTTGTAATTGATACAAACACGAGTTTTGTGCTCCTAAGACACCTAGCAGAATGGAATTGATGAACGTAAGAATAGGACTATACAAGAGATGGCTAGGGTGATGTTGCACATAGAAAGTACGTCAAAATACTTTTGGGTTGAGGTTGTACATACCGTCTGTCATATCATTAATCGTGTATACCTTAGGAAAAAAACCAAATAAACCTGTTATGAACTTTGGTACTACGAAAAGCCTAATTTGCAATATTTTAAAACCTTCGGAAGTGTCTATTATGTCTGTAAGGACAGAGAAAACCTTTCAAAGTTCGACACCCAAGGAGAAAAAGGAATCTTGGTTATTGTTAAATAAGTAGGGCTTACCATATTTTTAATCCATATATCTAAGTCATAATGGAATCATTTAACGTAATTGTAAATGATACTAGTGCAGAGAGTAGTCCCAGTCAAACATTGGTCCTCGATGAGTCTGAAATGGATTTTACTCTTGAATCTTCGAAGATAATTGATTTATTACCTCTTGAGAGTCCTGTTATACCGACTTGGGTTTCTTAAGACCACACCCTCAAAAAAGTGGTTGGTAACCCGTCTACGCTTGTTAGAACAAGATCCCAACTTCAAAAAGTTGCTAAATTTTCATGATTCGTTTCTCTTGTATAACTTAAAATGTAAATGATGCCTTTTGTGACTTAAAATGTAAAACATTTTTTAGATCTTTTGTGTTGATCTTGAGGATGTGATCGTTGGTTTCTCATCATGGTTTGAGGTATGGGGTTTTACACAATATGCTCCTTAAATCTCGCGAGTGTCATTCTCTTTGAATTCTTGTTAATTGAACTCATATTTGAATTGATAAATTCATTCAAATCTAAAAAATAATTGTTGAAATTATTTTGATTCATGTGGTATCATTATATTGTTGATGAGCACGTTGTCATGAGATTTTAATATGGCACGGATGTTGGGCACCCGCCAAAATTCCTGTTTCCTGGGCTATGGCTTGATAAAGCATATACGGATGTGGTGATGCCTGGTGACCCGGTTAAAGTGTTGTTGAGAAATTATATTGATAAATTCTTTGAGATTTGCATTTTGATTTGAATATTCGTACTCGTGTTGTTGCGTTTTATACTTTGTTAATCCGTATTTGTTGAGCATAATTCCTGTCGTATTGTGTACTTCCCCATATTTTCTTGTAGTGGCAGGTTAGCACGAATTTTGGGACGCTATGGAGATTGATTTTAGTGAGGATTGTTTGGAAAAGATTTGTATTATTTATTTTGATGTATAGAGCATTGAAGATTAGTATTTATTTTTCGAGTTAGATGTTGTATTTATTCGGGAGACTTTTTGCAATTGAAGAGATTAATATTAGTGGATTTATATTATTGTGGGCTTATTTAGATGCTCTATACCTTGTTATATTGTGGATTTAATTTAGTTTTATCGCATTAGCGCTCCGTTCGCTCTCTCCGGGCGGAATGGTATCAGAGCTTAGGTATACGACAACCTCGGGGCTTGAGTTTTGGGTTCATTGCGTGGTTAGCAATTTTTGGAGATTTGTATTTTTATTCGAGTTAGATAGTTGTAATTTTAATTCGAGAGACTTGTTGTAATTGAAGAGATTGAGATTAGTGGATTTATATTATTGTGGGTTTTTTTAGATGCTCTATACCTTGTCACTTGTGGATTTGGATTTATTTTATCGCATTAGCGCTCCGTTCGCTCTCTCCGGGCGGAATGGTATCAGAGCTTAGGTATACGACAACCCTCGGGGCTTGAGTTTTGGTTTCATTGCGTGGTTAGCAATTTTTGGAGATTTGTATTTTTATTCGAGTTAGATAGTTGTAATTTTAATTCGAGGGACTTGTTGTAATTGAAGAGATTGAGATTAGTGGATTTATATTATTATGGATTTATTTAGATTCTCTATACCTTGTCACTTGTGGATTTGGATTTATTTTATCGCATTAGCGCTCCGTTCGCTCTCCCCGGGCGGGCGGGGTGTTACAAATGGTATCAGAGCGAACGGAGCGCTAATGCGATAAAATAAATCCAAATCCACAAGTGACAAGGTATAGAGCATCTAAATAAACCCACAATAATATAAATCCACTAATCTCTATTCTTCAAATACAACAAGTCTCTCGAATAAAAAATACAACAACTAACTCGAAAATAAAATACAAATCTCCAAAGCTCTATACATCAAAATAATACAAATCTTTCCTAAACAATCCTCGCAAAAATCAATCTCGATAGCGCCCCAAAATCCGCGCTAACCTGCCACTAAAAGAAAATATGGGGAAGTACACAATACGACAAGAAAGATGCTCAACAAATATATTAACGGTGAATAAAACGTAACAACACGAGTACGAATATTCAAATCGAAATGCAAATATTAAAGCATTTATCAATATAATTTCTCAACAACACTTTAACCGGGTCACCAGGCCTCACCACATCCGTATATGCTTTATCAAGCCATAGCCCGGGAAACAGGAATTTTGGCGGGTGCCCAACATCCGTGCCATATTAAAATCTCATGACAAGGTGCTCATCAACAATATAATAATACCACGTGAATCAAAATAATTTCAACAATTATTTTCCAGATTTCAATGAATTTATCAATTCAAATATGAGTTCAATTAACAAGATTTCAAATAGAATGACACTCGCGAGATTTAAGGAGCATATTGTGTAAAACCCCATACCTCAAACCATGATGAGAAACCAATGATCACATCTTCAAGATCAACACAAAAGATCTACAAAATCTTCTCTAAGAACCTCCAACAAAATAGCTCCAAGAACACCTCTAATCTAAGGTTGGAACTCACAAATCTCAAGGGCCAATGTGTATATAAAAAGAAGAGGAATATAAAATATATTTGCTGCCAAAATTTGTGCCAAAAGTAGGTTAAAAGGTTTGCCCATGACTTCCTTTTATAATGCAAAGAAATGAAAAGTTGGAATCTAAAAGACTCCTCTAAATAAGGCAAATAGATGAAGAGTTGGAAGTCAAAACAACTCCAAGAGTTAAAAATATTTAAAAATCATTTTAAAATTCGTTTTAACTTCGTTTTCGAAACCGTTTGAAATTCTTGCCTTTAAAAATAATATTCAACATATTTGAGCAATAAAAATAATTTTATCAAAAACTTTATTTTCCTCCATTTTCCAAAAATGAATTAAAATAGCCCAAAATTATGCGAGTTGTTACACTTCCCCACTAACAATGGGGAATTTATTTTTGGGTTCATTGCGTGGTCAGTAAATTTTGGAGATAGAAAATTTTAGGTGATATTTGTGATAAGTTTCGAGATTAGAGGTGAGGAATTTATTTTTGGGAGACGTGATTTATTTTTGGAGTTAGTGTAGTGGCCTGATTTTGAGAGTTAGGCATTCGGCGAATTTCGAGGGCGAAATTCTATTGTTAGTGGGGAAGTGTAACAATCTGCGTAATTTTGGGCTATTTTAATTAATTTTTGGAAAATGGAGGAAAATAAAGTTTTTCAAAAAATTATTTTTATTGCTCAAATATGTTGGTTATTATTTTTTAAGGCGAGAATTTCAAACGGTTTTGAAAACGAAGTTAAAACGGATTGTAAAATGATTTTTAAATGTTTTTAACTCTTGGAGTTGTTTTGACTTCCAACTCTTCATTTCTTTGCCTTATTTAATGGAGTCTTTTGGATTCCACCTGTTCATTTCTTTGCATTATAAAAGGAAGTCGTGGGCAAGCCTTTTTAACCTACTTTTGGCACAAAGTTTGGCAGCAAATATATTTTATATTCCTCTTATTTTTATATACACATTGGCCCTTGAGATTTGTGAGTTCCAACCTTAGATTAGAGGTGTTCTTGGGGCTATTTTGTTGGAGGTTCTTAGAGGAGATTTTATAGATCTTTAGTGTTGATCTTGAGGATGTGATCATTAGTTTCTCATCATGGTTTGAGGTATGGGGTTTTACACAATATGCTCCTTAAATCTCGCGAGTGTCATTCTCTTTGAATTCTTGTTTAATTGAACTCATATTTGAAGTGATAAATTCATTAAAATCTGGAAAATAATTGTTGAAATTATTTTGATTCACGTGGTATTATTATATTGTTGTTGAGCACGTTGTCATGAGATTTTAATATGGCACGGATGTTGGGCACACGCTAAAATTCCTATTTCCTGGGCTATGGCTTGATAAAGCATATACGGATGTGGTGAGGCCTGGGGACCCGGTTAAAGTGTTGTTGAGAAATTATATTGATAAATGCTTTGAGATTTGCATTTTGAATTGAATATTCGTACTCATGTTGTTACGTTTTATTCACCGCTAATATATTTATTGAGCATCTTTCCTATCGTATTGTGTACTTCCCCATATTTTCTTTTAGTGGCAGGTTAGCGCGAATTTTGGGGCGCTATGGAGATTAATTTTAGCGAGGATTGTTTAGGAAAGATTTGTATTATTTTGATGTATAGAGCTTTGGAGATTTGTATTTTATTTTCGAGTTAGATGTTGTATTTATTCGAGAGACTTGTTGTATTTGAAGAGATTGAGATTAGTGGATTTATATTATTGTGGGTTTACTTAGATGCTCTATACCTTGTCACGCCCACCCGCCCGGGGAGAGCGAACGGAGCGCTAATGCGATAAAATAAATCCAAATCCACAAGTGACAAGGTATAGAGCATCTAAATCCCACAGCAACAAAAGAGAAACTACAAATCTCATTCTCTTCAAATTAAATACCAAATCTCTCGAATTACATACAACAACTAACTCAAAAATAAAATACAAATCTCCAAAGCTCTATACATCAAAATAATACAAATCTTCCAAAAATATTCTTCCCAAAATATCCAAGCTAAAATTAATCTCCAATAATCCATAGCTCCCAAATCCACACTAACCTGCCAACTAAAAGAAAATATGGGAAAGTACACAATACGACAAGAAAGATGCTCAACAAATATATTTTAGCGATGAATAAAACTTAACAATACGAGTACGAATATTCAAATGAAAATGAAAATCTCAAAGCATTTGTCAATATAATTTCTCAACAACACTTTAATTGGGTCACCAGGCCTCACCACATCCGTATATGCTTTATCAAGCCATAGCCCGGGAAACAGGAATTTTGGCCGGTGCCCAACATCCGTGCCATATTAAAATCTCATGACAACGTGCTCATCAACAATATAGTGATACCACATGAATCAAAATAATTTCAACAATTATTTTCCAGATTTTAATGAATTTATCAATTCAAATATGAGTTCAATTAAACAAGAATTCAAAGAGAATGACACTCGCGAGATTTAAGGAGCATATTATGTAAAACCCCATACCTCAAACCATGATGAGAAACCAATGATCACATCCTCAAGATCAATACAAAAGATCTACAAAAGCTCCTCCAAGAACCTCCAACAAAATAGATCCAAGAACACCTCTAATCTAAGGTTGGAACTCACAAATCTCAAGGGCCAAAGTATAATTAAAAAGAAGAGGAATATAAAATATATTTGTTGCCAAAAGTTGTGCCAAAAGTAGGTTAAAAGGTTTGCCCACGACTTCCTTTTATAATGCAAAGAAATGAAAAGTTGGAATCCAAAAGACTCCTTTAAATAAGGAAAATAAATTAAGAGGTGGAAGTCAAAACAACTCTTGAAAATTTACTTAATGTTCGCCGACTTAGAATTCCAAGAGTTAAAAACATTTAAAAATCATTTTAAAATCCATTTTAACTTCGTTTTCGAAACCGTTTGAAATTCTCGCCTTTAAAAATAATAACCAACATATTTGAGCAATAAAAATAATTTTATCAAAAACTTTATTTTCCTCCATTTTCCAAAAATTAATTAAAATAGCCCAAAATTACGCGGGTTATTACACTTCCCCACTAACAATGGAATTTCTCCCTCGAAATTCGCCGAATGCCTAACTCTCTAAAAAATCAGGCCACTACACTGCGTGGTTAGCAATTTTTGGAGATAGAAAATTTTAGGTGATATTCGTGTTAAGTTTCGGAATTAGAGGCGAGGAATTTATTTTTGGAGACGAAATTATTTTTGGAGATTGTTGGCCTGATTTTGAGAGTTAGGCATTCGGCGAATTTCGGGGGCGAAATTCCATTGTTAGTGGGGAAGTGTAACAACCCACGTAATTTTGGGCTATTTTAATTAATTTATGGAAAAATGGAGGAAAATAAAGTTTTTCATAAAATTATTTTTATTGCTCAAATATGTTGGTTATTATTTTTGAAGGCGAGAATTTCAAACGGTTTCGAAATCGGAGTTAAAACGGATTTTAAAATGATTTTTAAATATTTTTAACTCTTGGAATTCTAAGTCGGCGAACATTAATTAATTTTCAAGAGTTGTTTTGACTTCCAACTCTTCATTTCTTTGCCTTATTTAAAGGAGTCTTTTGACTTCCAACTCTTCATTTCTTCGCCTTATTTAAAGGAGTCTTTTGGATTCCAACTCTTCATTTCTTTGCATTATAAAAGGAAGTCGTGGGCAAGCCTTTTAACCTACTTTTGGTACAAATTTTGGCAGCAAATATATTTTATATTCCTGTTCTTTTTATATATCTTTGGCTCTTGAGATTTATGAGTTCCAACCTTAGATTAGAGGTGTTCTTGGGGTTATTTTGTTGGAGGTTCTTGGAGGAGCTTTTGTAGATCTTTTGTGTTGATCTTGAGGATGTGATCATTGGTTTCTCATCATGGTTTGAGGTATGTGGTTTTACACAATATGCTCCTTAAATCTCGCGAGTGTCATTCTCTTTGAATTCTTGTTAATTGAACTCATATTTGAATTGATAAATTCATTGAAATCTAAAAAATAATTGTTGAAATTATTTTGATTCATGTGTGTAAGGACAATTTGTCCATCTTTATGTATATGTTATGTCATATGCCGTTACAAGATTGATGGTTGAAATGATCACATCGTCATTAACAAAATCCGAAATCCGTAGATCAAAAGAAGAAGGAATCAGAAATCCAGAAATCCAGACCGGTCCGCCTCTAATTAAAAAGAACCGATCCGCTGAAATAAAAAAGGAACCAATCCGCCAGCGAATCGATCCGCCCAGTCCCGGACCGGTCCACCTTGCAAATTGTATCCAGAGAGCACCGAACCGATTGCGAACCGAATCTGCTTCAAATTAAAAGAACCGACCCTCTAGTGGACCGATCCGCCTCAGGCCCGGACCGGTCCGCTCTGGATAGAATTTCCCAGATCGTGATTCAGATTTTTTAGGGCTATGGCTACCTTATTTATACCACGATCAGAAGATGGTTTCCTTAAGACTTTCCCACGTTTTTCAGAGCATATCAACCCTAAAGTCTTCACCTATTGAGTCCTATGATTCTAGGTTTTCAGATTCACACATCTTCCATATCTATGTGAATCAAGTTTGGTAACCCAAGAACACCATTGCTATTGTTCAACCCTTTGTGAAGTGGACCGCTCCTTCCTCTTCATTGCAGCCCTACTGGACAGGGATAGTTCCAGTCGCCAGCCCTACTGGAAAGGGAGTCTTCCAGCCACGACTACAGAATCCGATACCTAAGGGTAATTCTTAGGCAAAAACTTGTATTTCAGTGTAATCCGATTGTAAGCCATTTTCTTACAAATTATAGTGATATACAAATGGTTTTGTCCCTGTGGGGGATTTTTCCTTAAACTTTGTGTGTTGAATATCTTGTGCATGATTTCATATTGTTTCAATCACACCTAGTTGCATGCTTAGGGTTTATTTGGGTAAATAAGGGGGTTTATTATAATATTTCTTTATTGAATGCAAGCGCCAACTCTTTCAAATTGGTATAAGAGCATGTTACGCCAATCTATCGCGTATTCCTTTTTTCGCAAAATTTTTCTAAGATATCAATTTTCTAAAAAATTGATTTTTGAAAAAGTGCGTGTTCAAATGGAGAAGTCATATTATAAAATGCCTATTTTTGACGGGACAAATTATGCTTATTGGAAAGCCCGTATGAGGTCGGCTTTAAAAGCCATTGATGAACATGTCTGGATTTTGGTTGAACGAGGGTGGACTCCTCCCACCGTGACTGTTGATAATGTGACCAACTTGAAACCAGACATTTCTTGGACTGATGAAGAATTTAAATGATCATCTTTTAATTCTAAGGGTCTAAGTGCTATTTCTGGGTCTGTCACACCTGATGAGTTCAAACGCATAATGACATGTACCATGTCAAAAGAGGCATGGGATGTTTTACAACTCACCCATGAAGGAACTAATGCTGTGAAAGAGTCTAAGTTGCAAAACTTGACAACTCAATTTGAAACAATCACCATGCATGATTCTGAATGCTTTGATGAATTTTATGCTAGACTTTTTGACATTGTGAATACTAGTTTTAACCTTGGTGAACATATTCTGAATGCTAGAGTTGTTAAAAAGATTCTTCGTTCCCTTCCTAAGCGTTTTATACCTAAAGTCACTGTGCTAAATTCCCTGGGAAATTTAAATACACTAAAATTGGAAGAACTGGTAGGAGATTTACAAACTTATGAAATAGACATGTTTCCTAAATCTGCCAAGCCAAAAGATAAGGGAATTGCCCTTAAAGCCCAAGAGAGAAAAAGTGAGGGGTCGGCAAGAAAGAAAGTCGAGTCATCTAGAAAGATAGAAAATTCTGATTCTGAATGTGAGTTTGACTTAGATGATTTGGCATTATTTGCTAAAAACTTCAAGAAAATTCTGAAATTTAAAAAAAGTGGAAACTTCAAAAATAAAAAGAATTTTCAGAAAAATAAGTTTGAAAAGAAAGATTTCAAAGAACCCCCTAAAGACAGTGAGAGGCGTTTTGAGTGCGACGGTAAGGGACACAGAGCGTTTGAGTGTGCCACTCGTCTAAATAGGGAAAAGGGTAAAGCTGTCCTAAATGCAACCCTTAGTGACGACAGTGAGGTCGAGTCGGTGGACTTGGGAGATGAGTCACCGAATGAGCGTAACTTCACCGCATTCATGGCTAGTCATGTGAATACTCCTAGTTCTCCTCATGACGATGAGGATGATGCTTCACAGGGACACCTCGACAATAAGAGCGAAGAAAGTGAGGGGGAGGAGGAAGGTAGTGAGGACGAGAGTAACCTTCAACGCGCCTATGCCGAGTTATATAATGAGTCCTTCAAAACTAAAAAATGTAACAAGGCGTTAGTTCTTAGGATCACCGCGTTAGAAGAAGAGTTAGAAGAAACGAGAGAGAGAGAGTCCTCCACCTGCACCGCCATGAGAGAGAGAGAGTCTGCCTGGGTTAGTAAAGAGAATTTGCTTAGAGAGAGAAAGCAGTTTTGATAAAGAGAAAGCGGACTTGACTAAACAAGTGGCTAGTCTTACTAGTGAGCTCCATTCCTCCATGGAGACTCGAAAGAAACTTGAAGCCCTTGTTGCTCAGCTTACTCATGACCTTGAGAGAGCTAGGAAAGTCAAAGTACAAATCGAGGACAGATCTGGAAAGATGGGAAAGATGCTCCTCGGCCCCGCTTTAGGTTTTGGTGATCGTCAAGGAATTGGATATGATGGTGCCTCCACGTCCCAAATTGCACCTGGACCAGTTCCTGAGTTTACTACAACTCCTTATGGTCACCGTAAAAAACCTCGAAGGAGAGTTCAACCTAGAAAAGCAAATCGAGGTCCGCCTTTGACAGTGCTCTTTTGTACTTATTGTAAAAGAAAAGGCCACCTTAGGGAAACTTGTTATAGCATGGGTCGGACACGACGTACTACTTCTCCACCACGTCATACTGATGAGTTTTATAGTCTGAGAGAGCGAGTTGAGTTCTTAGCTGCAACGACTCAGAGTTTAAAGGAAGAATTTCGACGGATGTCTTTGCCGTTAGTGAATGCTTCTCACATTCCAGCTAAAATCAACAACAACAAAGGCAAACAAAAGGTCACCTTGACTTGGGTACCTAAGAAAGATAAAAAGGCTTTTGTTGTTCATGTTGCTCTCAAAGCACATAATACCTCTCAATGGTATTTTGATAGTGGGTGCTCCAGACACATGACAAGTGATGCCTCATTTTTTACTACTCTTGAGGATTATCAAGATGCAGAGTCACCTTTGGAGATGGGAGTAAGTCTAGCATTATAGGACGAGGTACTATCGAGTTACCTGGTTTTCCTAAGCTAGAAAATGTCTTGTACGTCAAAGGTTTGAAAGCAAACCTTCTCAGCATTAGCCAGCTGTGCGACACTGACTTTGCAGTAAAGTTTGACCGGGACACGTGTAAAGTCTACAATCAAGCCGATAAACTTTTTATGCAAGGGGTGAGGACCGAGGATAATTTCTATGGGACTGAGCCCACATCCTCACTTGTCTGCAACAGCGCCACGATCACTCCTATAGATCTGTGGCACCAACGTCTAGGTCACGTGAACGTTAGAGATCTTAATCGTTTAGCTAAAAAGGACCTAGTACGTGGCTTACCATCTCTTGGAAAGTCAACTTCGACCGTTTGTGGACCCTGTCAGTTTGGAAAACAAATTCGTAGTCCTCATAGGAAGTTGCATTCCATTACCAGCTCTCGTGTTCTAGAGTTGATTCACATGGATCTTATGGGTCCCACTCGTACTGAGAGTCTAGGTGGTAAGAGGTACATCCTCATGATGGTAGATGATTTCTCCAGGTACTCCATTGTAGGTTTTCTGAGAGAGAAATCCGATGCTGTAGAGTTTTTAACGACCAAGTGTCGTGTCCTGCAAAATCAACACGGAGTCACTATTAATAGGATACATAGTGACAACGGCACTGAATTTAAGGAAGCAAAAGTAGATCTTTATTGTGATATCCTTGGGATCAAACATGAGTTTTCTGCTATGAGAACTCCTCAGCAAAATGGGATTGTTGAGAGAAAGAATAGAACGATCCAAGAGATGGCTAGATCTATGCTTCTAGGTCGTAAAGTTTCTAGGTGATTTTGGGTAGAGGCAGTGTCTACTGCACGCCACACGGTGAATAGGATTTATTTGCGTCCACACACACTACAGACACCTTCTGAGTTATGGACCGGCAAGAAGCCCAACCTGGCGTATTTCCGTGTTTTTGGGAGTAAATGCTACATCCTACGGGATAGAGAGCAATTAGGAAAGTTTGACTCCCGGAGCGACGAGGGAATATTTTTAGGATATTCATCGAATAGTAGAGCGTACCGGGTATTTAACCTGACGAGCTCTAGGATTATGGAATCAATAAACGTTACTGTGCAAGATGACGAACCTTTGACGGTTATTGATCCTAACCTTCAGTGTGAGGATGAGGATTGTTCTGACAGTGATTTACCTGTTCCTCTCTCACACTCTGTGGACCCTACTCCTGTGTTAGGGGACACACCTGCTTGGGTTCGCAAGAGTCATGACCCTTCTGCCATTGTTGGCGATCCCACTCTAGGGGTCAAGACTCGTGGTCAGCTAGAGAACGTTGTAAGGCATTTTTGCTACACGTCCAAAGTCGAGCCCAAGAACCATAAAAAAGCACTCAAGGATGAACACTGGATATCTGCTATGCAGGATGAGTTGTTTCAGTTTAAAAAGAATAATGTCTGGGATTTAGTCCCCCGACCTAGTGAGACTAATGTGATAGGTACCCGGTGGATTTTCAAGAATAAAATGGACGAATATGGTACCATAATCAGAAATAAGGCTAGGTTGGTCGCTCAAGGATACACACAGATAGAGGGTATAGACTTTGGGGAGACATTTTCTCCTGTTGCGAGGCTTGAGTCCGTTCGTTTACTACTCGCCATCGCATGTCATCTGCACTTCAAGTTATATCAGATGGATGTTAAGAGTGCCTTTTTGAATGGCATTCTACAGGAGGAGGTTTATGTGGATCAACCAAAAGGGTTTGAAGACCCTAAGCACCTGGATCACGTATATTATCTGAGGAAAGCCTTGTATGGTTTGAAGCAAGCACCCCATGCTTGGTACGAGAGGATTACTTCCTATCTCTTAGCCCGGGACTTCAAGAGAGGGGGAGTTGATATGATGTTGTTTGTCAAGAGAGATGACGGTGCTATTTTGGTTGCCCAAGTCTATGTGGACGACATAGTCTTTGGATCCACATGCTCCCAGCATGCTCACCACTTTGAGGAGGAGATGAAAAGTGAGTTTGAGATGAGCATGGTAGGTGAGCTTACTTTCTTCCTTGGTCTCCAGGTTCGTCAGCTAGAGGATGGGATGTTCATCTCCCAATCCAAGTATGCTAGAGACCTTGTGAAGAAATTTGAGTTAGACTCCGCTAAGCATGCACGTACACCTATGAGTACTTCTACCAAGCTTAGTAAGGACACTTCAGGCAAGGACGTTGAGCAAACCTTGTATCGGAGTATGATAGGCAGTCTTCTCTACCTGACTGCTAGTCGTCCCGACATAGCCTATAGTGTTGGAGTCTGTGCGCGATATCAGACATCTCCAAAAGAGTCACATTTACTTGCTCTAAAACGTATTATTAAATACGTAAGTGGGACTCTCTCATACGGGATTTGGTATTCCTTTGATACCGATGACCGTCTGTCCGCCTATTCGGATGCCGATTGGGCTGGGGATGTAGATGGATGTAGGAGCACTTCTGGTGGGTGTTTCTATTTTGGTTCTTCTCTTGTCTCCTGGCTGAGCAAGAAGCAAAATTCCATCTATTTGTCCACTGCGGAGCCTGAGTACATAGCCGCCGGGAGTTGTTGCACACAACTCTTGTGGATGAAGCAAATGCTGGAGGATTATGGGATATCACAGGACACCATGACCATTTCCTGTGATAACACGAGCGCGATTCACATATCCCGCAATCCAGTTAAGCATTCGCGCACAAAGCACATCAGGTTACACAAGCACTTTATTCGTCAGTTAGTTGAGGAGAAGGTCGTAACCCTGAGTTTTGTTCCCACGGACCGTCAGTTAGCTGATATTTTCACGAAACCTTTAGATGCCCTTAGATTTGAGAGTCTTAGGATGTCTTTGGGGATTTGCACAGTTGACTGAGGGGTTGGTCCGTGTCTAGCATAGGTTGCATTGTCATTTTCATATCATCTGATGCCTATTGCTAGATTGTACTATTAGTTTATTCTTTTTGGTTTTTTGCTTCATATTACTTGAAAAATACAAAAATATTTTCTTTTTAGAAATTTTTTTAGAAAAGCACAAAAAGATTTTATTTTGATAAAATTTTTGAAAAATCAAAAGGAGTTTTGTTTTTATGGATGAGCATTTATGATAGCCAAGTCACAACTTCATTTCATATATCCATGTGACTGTTTGATAGATATTTGAGAGGCTACATCATTTCATCCATGTGCTTTACATTGATTGGAGTCCTTGAGATGTAATTAGTGATATTTTCCTACATGCTTGACTCCTATATCCTTTACTGCACACATGCACGACTTTATTTGATTATTGCACTTGTCTATCTCATATTGGCTTGAGTGTTTCTATCTCAATTCTGTCTATACAATGAACAATATGCGATAAAACTTGACAAGATTGGAATGCATGTGAAAACCGTTTTGGTGAGACTGTGTGTTAAATTGTAAAACGGGGAGGGGCTGCAAAAGTTGATTTTTATCCTTTGCCCAAAAGCCACCCTTTAAAAGGACCTAAAACAGGGAGGAATTTTAATATCCGAGGTCCTAAGAGGTTAAAAGAGCCCGAAAAAATTGAAAAGGCAATAAAAAGAAATACATGCCATATATGGGCCATTTAGGTTTTCACCATCAATTCTCCAAAGTTTGAGAATTTAGTATACCTCTATTAAAAATATAAATCTGAGGGAGTTTGGTTGGAGAATGAGAAAAACGGGTTTGCACTTCCTTGAAAGTCCTGAAAAAGCATGAAAAACATTTTGGACGTTATTGGTGTAGAAATCACTTTGAGCTTTGATTTGTAGATTTGATATAGTCAATATCTTATATTTCCACTCTTTTACACCAAAGGAAGCATTTGAGTTCATTCGATTAGGAATATCCAATATTCATCGTGCACATATGTCATGCTTGTATGCTTTGATTTTCCTATCGAATTTTGATCACACCCATTCATTTACGCCATCACCAACTTGGTTGTTTTATGTTCATTAATGGTGTGATTTATGCCTTGTGTCACCCCGGTTCTTGCTTGCTTAATTTATTTCTCCCATTTGTCTATTTGGGGACATCATAAAAAAAGGGGGAGAATGAATTATCTGATTATGGGGGAGTTTTGAATTTTGAGAATTATCATAAATCTGGTATATACGCATATGTTTATTAACTCATTTCAAACTCGATACGTCACTTGGTATTTTCTTTATCTCATGTGTGTAGGTACATCCTTGATAATCCCATATTGCACACCCTGATGAGAAAAGCGTTGAGATTTCTGATCTGAAGATTTACAGAACAAACGATGCAGCCTTTATCATTTGTATCTCTTTCAGTTTTGGGTTCATGGAAGGGTAGATTTGTATAGGCATTGTTCATACTTGATAATTTGTATTTTTTATGTTTGTTCTGGCATAGACATAGGGGGAGATTTGTAAGGACAATTTGTCCATCTTTATGTATATGTTATGTCATACGCCGTTACAAGATTGATGGTTGAAATGATCGCATCGTCATCAACGAAATCCGAAGATCAAAAGAAGAAGGAATCAGAAATCCAGAAATCCAGACCGGTCCGCCTCTAATTAAAAAGAACCGATCCGCCCAGGAAACCGGACCGATCCGCTGAAATAAAAAAGGAACCGATCCGCCCAGTCCCGGACCGGTCTGCCTTGCAAATTGTATCCAGAGAGCACCGAACCGATTGCGAACCGAATCTGCTTCAAATTAAAAGAACCGATCCGCTATCGGACCGATCCGCCTCAGGCCCGGGCCGGTCCGCTCTGGATAGAATTTCCCAGATCGTGATTCAGATTTTTTAGGGCTATGGCTACCTTATTTATACCACGATCAGAAGATGGTTTCCTTAAGACTTTCCCACGTTTTTCAGAGCATATCAACCCTAAAGTCTTCACCTATTGAGTCCTATGATTCTAGGTTTTCAGATTCACACATCTTCCATATCTATGTGAATCAAGTTTGGTAACCCAAGAACACCATTGCTGTTGTTCAACCCTTTGTGAAGTGGACCGCTCCTTCCTCTTCATTGCAGCCCTACCGAACAGGGATAGTTCCAGCCGCCAGCCCTACTGGAAAGGGAGTCTTCCTGCCGCGACTACAGAATCCGATACCTGAGGGTAATTCTTAGTCAAAAACTTGTATTTCAGTGTAATCCGATTGTAAGTCATTTTCTTACAAATTATAGTGATATACAAATGGTTTTGCCCCTGTGGGGGATTTTTTCTTAAACTTTGTGTGTTGAATATCTTGTGCATGATTTCATATTGTTTCAATCACACCTAGTTGCATGCTTAGGGTTTATTTGGGTAAATAAGGGGGTTTATTATAATATTTCTTTATTGAACGCAAGCGCCAACTCTTTCAATGTGGTATCATTATATTGTTGATGAGCACGTTGTCATGAGATTTTAATATGGCAAGGATGTTGGGCACCCGCCAAAATTCCTGTTTCCCGGGCTATGGCTTGATAAAGCATATACGGATGTGGTGAGGCCTGGTGACCCGATTAAAGTGTTGTTGAGAAATTATATTGATAAATGCTTTGAGATTTGCATTTTGATTTGAATATTCATACTCGTGTTGTTACGTTTTATTCATCGCTAACATATATTTGTTGAGCATCTTTCTTTTCGTATTCTGTACTTCCCCATATTTTCTTTTAGTGGCAGGTTAGCGCGAATTTTGGGGCGCTATGGAGATTGATTTTAGCGAGGATTGTTTGGAAAATATTTGTATTATTTTGATGTATAGAGCTTTGGAGATTTGTATTTTATTTTCGAGTTAGTTGTTGTATGTAATTCGAGAGATTTGGTATTTAATTTGAAGAGATTTAAATTAGTAGATTTATATTATTGTGGGTTTATTTAGATGCTCTATACCTTGTCACTTGTGGATTTGGATTTATTTTATCGCATTAGCGCTCCGTTCGCTCTCTCTGGGCGGGTGGGGTGTTACAAATGGTATCAAATGCTATTGAGATTTGCATTTGATTTTGAATATTTGTATTCGTATTGTTGCGCTTTGTTCTTCGCTAACATTATTGTTGAGCATATTCCTGTCGTATTGTGTACTTCCCCATATTTTCTTTTAGTTGACTGGTTAGCGTGGATTTGAGCGCTATGGACCAATTGGGATTAATTTTAGCATGGATTATTTGGGAAGAATTTTAATACAAGTTGGAAGAATTGTATTAATTATTTCATTGATGTATAGAGCATTTTATCAATATAATTTCTCAACAACACTTTAATTGGGTCACCAGGCCTCACCACATCCGTATATGCTTTATCAAGCCATAGCCCGGGAAATAGGAATTTTGGCGGGTTCCCAACATCCGTGCCATATTAAAATCTCATGACAACGTGCTCATCAACAATATAATGATACCACATGAATCAAAATAATTTCAACAATTATTTTCCAGATTTCAATGAATTTATCAATTCAAATATGAGTTCAATTAAACAAGAATTCAAAGAGAATGACACGGGGTGTTACAAATGAGAATTATTTTTGGAGACGAGATTATTTTGGAGATTGTTGGCCTGATTTTTTAAGAGTTAGGCATTCGACGAATTTCGAGGGCGAAATTCCATTGTTAGTGGGGAAGTGTAACAACCCGCGTAATTTTGGGCTATTTTAATTAATTTCTGGAAAATGGAGGAAAATAAAGTTTTTGATAAAATTATTTTTATTGCTCAAATATGTTGGTTATTATTTTTAACGGCGAGAATTTCAAACGGTTTCAAAATCGGAGTTAAAACGGATTTTTAAAATTATTTTTGAATGTTTTTAACTCTTGGAGTTGTTTTGACTTCCAACTCTTCATTTCCTTGCCTTATTTAAAGGAGTCTTTTGGATTCCAACTCTTCATTTCTTTGCATTATAAAAGGAAGCCGTGGGCAACCCTTTTAACCTACTTTTGGCACAAATTTTGGCAGCAAATATATTTTATATTCCTCTTCTTTTTATATACACATTGGCCCTTGAGATTTCTGAGTTCCAACCTTAGATTAGAGGTGTTCTTGGGGCTATTTGGTTGGAGGTTCTTGGAGGAGCTTTTGTAGATATTTTGAGTTGATCTTGAGGATGTGATCATTAGTTTCTCATCATGGTTTGAGGTATGGGGTTTTACACAATATGCTCCTTAAATCTCGCGAGTGTCATTCTCTTTGAATTCTTATTAATTGAACTCATATTTGAATTGATAAATTCATTGAAATCTGGAAAATAATTGTTGAAATTATTTTGATTCATGTGGTATCATTATATTATTGTTGAGTATGTTGTCATGAGATTTTAATATGGCACAGAGGTTGGGCACCCGCCAAAATTCCTATTTCACGGGCTATGGCTTGATAAAGCATATACGGATGTGGTGAGGCCTGGTGACCCGGTTAAAGTGTTATTGAGAAATTATATTGATAAATGCTTTATGATTTGCATTTTGATTTGAATATTCGTACTCGTGTTGTTACGTTTTATTCATCGCTAATATATATTTGTTGAGCATCTTTCATGTCGTATTGTGTACTTCCCCATATTTTCTTTTAGTGGCAGGTTAGCATGGATTACGTTGACGATATCATATTCGGATAAATTTCTTCTAATCAAGTAAAAGACTTTTTTGATAGTATGCATGTTGAATTTCAGATGTCCCTAATGGGGGAATGGCAATATTTCTTAGGAATATAAGTGAAACAATTTAGTGGTGGCGTATTTATCACACAATCAAAATATGATACTGATCTGATTAAAAGGTTTGGGCTATAAAATTTAAAACTAGCACGTACATCCATGATCACGACCATGAAATTATCTAAGTAATAAAATGGGAAAGATGTCGCCCCGACTTTATATAGAAGTATGATAGGGAGTCTATTATATCTTACTGCCTCTAGACGAGACATTTCTTTTGTTGTGTGTATTTTTGTAAGATACCAGTTTACTCCTAAAGAAGCTCATATGTTATGTGTTAAATTAATTATGAAATATGTTAAGGGTAGATTAAATTTTGGTATTTGGTACACGAAGGACACCACTAGTTCCATTCTCATTTAAATTGATGCCGATTGGGCAAGAAGTTCAGACATTAGTAAAAGCACGATTGGAGATTGTTACTATGTAAGAAACAACATAGTAGGCCGGAGTAGTAAAAAATAGGAATGCATATCCCTTTCAATAGCCGAGTCTGAATACATAGCCGGAGGTAATTATTGTGCCCATGTTTTATGGATCAAGCAAATGTTCAGTGACTATAGTATCATTGAATATAGATTGACTATGTATTACGATAACCAGAGTGTGATAAATATATCTAAAAATGCAGTCCAACACTCATGCACCCAACACATAAACATTAGGCATCATTTTATTCATGAGCTTGTAGAATCAAAAGAGCTTGATATTGAGTATTGAAAAACGAAAAAATAATTAGCTAATCTATTCACAAAACCGTTGGATAATATTAGATTTGTGTTTCGTAGAACAACCATACGGATGATAGTTATCACATAACAACTTCTACACAACTGTCATAGCCTCGATAGTTTCATGCTAGTAAATGGATTCTAATGATTTAGGGCACCGATGTTTCACAAATGACAAAAGATGCCTCTTTAATATATTTAATGTAGGAGAACCTTGAATCTTTTCTTGTTTATGACGTTGTTTTTTTTAGAATACATTCTTTATATATTACTATTTTTATATATCTTTTACCCCGTTGTATATTAGAGGAAAATTGAGGGAGAAGAACTTGAGTAAGCCATTTTAAATTTCCATATCTTATCTCATCTTAACTCAACTAATATGGACATTGAGTGTTTATCTTTCAAGTATTTTCAGACCCCATTGTATAGCTTTTCATATGTTTTACGGTAATGGTATGTATGATAGTTGAGTTATGTACTTTTTCTCTTATGTTTGGTTCTATGATGGGAAAGGGTAGATAGCTCTTTTGTATAGAAAATTTTGGATTTTATATTTTACCCACGAGTATAGGTCACTTAAGGGAATTTTGTCTCTAATTTCCAAAGGGGGAGATCGAGAAAACACTATATGGTTGACTTACTTATGTTTGTACCATATAGGAGTTCCAACTAGTTTGGATATGGTGATAAAATAGGTTAGATTTTTTTAGCAATCTTCTCCATGGTTTGCAAAGCTTTATCAATAGTTGATCCTGTCCAAGAACATCATCTCTACCAAAAAGAGAAGCAAAATATTTCACAGAACAAACTATAGGACACAAATCATGCATATATGTGTTTTAGTGTTTAAATATTTTTGGGATTTTTTTAAACATTTAAAATAATGTTTTTAAAGTGTTTTGGGTTAAAGTTGAATTAGTTTTATTCCTTAAAAACTTCCCAGGGTAGAATCCAAAACCGGCACAGACTTTTGGGAATGAAATTTAGATTATTTAAACATCTAAAACACGCATTTTTGAATCGACCATTTTGCGACGCGTGTTGCATTATGATTTTCCCCATCTGTGTTTCTTTACTCTCTCAAACCAATGAACTTCTTATAGTTGTTATATTATTGCTTCATCAATCATTTTCATGCTATCCTTGATAATACTTATGATGATAGAATGGAGCAATGGGAGAGCAAGTTTGAGAGGTCGTTTTACAACCCTTAGATTAAGAAGTCAAACCGTCCAAACAATCTCAGCTATTCAATTTCTTTTAACATCCATATCCTTTTAATGCTTATATAAATACAACACTAGGTTAAGGCATTTGAGAACTTTTGGCAATTCGTCACTTTGAGAGAAAAAAAAAAGAGAGAAGGTAGAGTAGAGAGAGAAAAGAGAAAGTTTAGAGAGAGAGAGAGAGAGAGAGAGAGAGAGAGAACTAGTATTCCAGAGTTAGAAATCTTTAGGTTTTCTCACAAAACCAAGCACATACTTCATTGTTCTACTTACATAAGAAAACCTCCATTCTTTAGAGTTAGAAACATTAGGTTTTCACAAGGATTTTATGTATGGCTGTATGTGAAGAATCTCTTCAATCTTAATCTCTATTAGGAACCTAGTCTCAATGTAGATCTTACGTTTCTTCTTAGAAATTGTGAGATTTACTAAGAGATACATATCACTTAGTTTATTAGGGTTTCTGATTACCTTTTCTCCATTAAATCTTGCTTTGTATTCATATATTTTATAGATTCACTTTATGTTTCAAGTTTTCTTGAAAAATAGACTTTTGAAATTACGAATATTTTAGATTGAAAGTTTTTGTTTCAAAAAACTCAGTTTCACAGTTTGTAAAATTAGTGTATGCATAAATAAGCGGTATGAAACATTTGATCTATTTTTCAGAAAGATTTCTTTCAGATATGATATATAATGTTTGTTTAATAAGTCAGATTTTAAAAGAAAAATTAAAATCTTTACATATCATACAGATTTTATGTGCTTCATTAGTATTTATTTGTATAAATATCTTCAGAGACATAAGTAGCATCTTGCATGTAGTTCAGATTGTAATCACTACACACTCACACAAACACCTAGTTAAAGTGTGGTTCATTTGAGAGATTTTGTATTAATTGAGACACTAGAAACACGGATCAAGGAGTAAAGAAAGGAAACACCTGGGAAGATCAAAGTCATAACATAAATTCCATTATAGAGTAAAGCTTGTGTACTTAGATTTCTTTTCTTATCTTAGGATCTTGAATGCATGTTTGGGTGCTTGTAATATTGTATTTGTTGTTTGATTATACTGGATTTTTATTTTGTGGCATAGAGGTCACTACGGATTTTTTCCCTTATTTGTGATTGTACCACATTAAAAATATTGTGACAAATTTTCTTAGATTGTTCTTAACTGCTTATATGGTGTGGTTTCTCATTAAAGAATTAGTATAGGTTTTATTTTGAAAACCTAAGGTAATCTATCTACCAAATCGAACACCCAACTGAAATATGTTTTTACATATCTTGTGTAGTGTTTTCAAAGGAGTTTAATTCAACAAGTTTATTTTTTGTAGTTTACTTGAATATAAATTTTAGTTAAAAATCTAGTAAACAATTTTTTTTTCAAAAGGGAGGGATAATATTGAGCGTATTTTTATTTTTCCTTAAACTCTTGTATGTGTCACAATATTTCTTTTCCTTCATACGTGTAGGTTGTTCTGCCTTAATAATGATCACTTCGACTAGAGAAGATGAATACTTTAAATTATAGACAAATACTCAAGTGTCTTTCCTTTTTTAGGTTCGAAGGTCATTAGTAGAGCTTGTCCTAGTGGTTTAATTTGTTTCTTTGTTTTGTACCAAAATAGCAAAAGGGCGAGATTTATAAGAGAATTTTTTTATAATTGCTCATATTTTATTTACTTTGGCATATCCCATTATAAACCTTACACACCGTATCCTCATATACTTTCCAAGTTCTTTGAAGACAAGTTACTGACTGAGCATCAAATTGAGGATAAAATTTGTTAGAATCTTGATCACACTATTGAGGAGGTATATGGTATATGTTTTTGATGTTAGACTTATACATGTTATTCTAGGATGTTTTTAAAATCTTAATCGAGGCATTTTATAAAATAATTTTTAAAAAATAAAATTTATTTTTATTTTCTTCGTTTCAATGAGAATTCATTTTCATGAGAACGATATTAGTTTATCGTGATAATAAAGTTCCATTAAACGAGTTTCCAATGTGATTTCTCTAGATGGAAGAGGTTTAACAGTTAAAAGTTCATTAGAAGGTCATTTAAATGACTTAGGTAGTTTGTTCAAATCAAGCTTAAAGTCGTTTAAACAAAACCATAATTTTGATCGAATGAAACCCCGGTTTCATTCGAACGAATTCCTCTGCCTCAATTTTCATATTTTCTATAAAAAGGACTCTTGTAAACTGAATTTCTCAAAACTTTTAGTGAAAAATGACTTTGCATACCTATCCTAAAAGACTCGTAACCTTTTTTAAGAAAAAAAACTTTTTTATTTTACAAATCATATCACATTTGATGTTTTGTTGAGTTTAAATAACACTAGATACACATACACATTCAAACCCTTGTAGAGTTCTACTCTACAGTTGATTTGTGGAGGTTGATCTTTACTGTTGAAAAAGAGAAGAACTCCGTTTTTTGAGGCTAATCGATGAATACCAAGGCAAGTGCTGCTTATTGTGGATGGTGTTGAACTCTATCGTATTCTCTTTAAGATTTTAATACATTATCGTGTTAAACTTATTGGAGATTTAAGTTGTACGTATGTCATTCTTGGCCTATCCAATCTTAAATAGCGCTGAAAAACAAGTTTGCCCACAAGGGATTTTTCCTCATATTTTTCTTGTGTTTGGTTTGATTGTTTGGTTTGTCATTTTAGATTTGGAATTTATCTTGCATGTTGATATAAAACTAATCAGGATAAATTTTGGATAAACAATTGAATCTTTTATGCATGTGACCTAATATACAAGTGAATCCATATAACTTGCATTTTCAATGAGGTTGTTGAATCACAACACAAGAAATGAGATAAAAATATCTTTGACATTGTTAAGATATACAAAAAGGAGACAAAAATTGTTTCATTGAAGAACCCTGCCAAGATCTCACCAAATGACATAAGTGATTTTTTAAGGATTCCAATAGAGGAGAGTCAAAAGTGCATTAAGTTGAAGAAGAGATTAAAGAAAAATGCTAAGCCTGAATTCCTCATCTGATACTTCACTTATAATAAAAATTCTTAAGATGGAGATTGAGTTTGTCTTGAAAAAATCTATTGATGTGGACTCGGATGAGGGAAAACATGAATTTGTACGCCTTTTTTCCCTCCATTTCTTAATAATGCTTATCTTATGCAACTTTACCTTCATAATAGGTGAGTTTTTGACTCCGTATATGAACAATGTTGATGAAATGATGCCATATGAGTGGGTTGTTATAGTGCACCAGTTCCTCATCATCTCATTGAAAAAACGACACAGTCTAAGCCAAGCATAGCCTCTGGATGTGTTATTTCTCTATTAGTAAGAAAATAAATTCATTTCTCTTTGTGTTTTTGTCATTTTAATGATTTAATTTATGAATATGTTTTGATTTTTTCTTCATAATACTGGCTATGTGAGAAGGGGAATGTTATAAAGTTGGTGGAAGGGAAGATAGCAAGAACCTTAAATTCCTTTGATGGATCTTGCCTCGCTTGAGAGAGTGGATGTGTATAGGAGACTTATAAACAATTGATGTAATTTCTTAAACCTTTGTTCATTAGCTTACTTACTGAACATTGTCTTTCAATATTGTCTTTTAAATTTACCACTTGAGAACTTAAATTGTGCAGGGAACATAGGTGGAAGTGAAAAGGAATAAAACTTAAGCAAGTGAGATGGATGAAATGTCGAGTTTCTCTTTGAACATTTCCAAACTCAGTCCAGAAGAATAGGGGCAATGTCTACATCCCACTCCTTATTTAAAGTCAAACATTAGTGACCAAGAACTATATAGGCTTATGAATGACATTGGAAAGACTTCTCTAAAGAAACTTTTGAATGATGGAAACAAATTACAAGAGAAGATCGAAATTGGAGTAAGAAAATGAAGAATTAAATCAGATGAACAAATCCTCAAAAATGAGGTTGATGAAAAAAATGAAGGAATTCCAATAGGAACTTTATTTTATACTGCCTATATTTTCTTTTTGTATTACATGTAATTTAGTTAAGATGCATGTACTTAGTAAAATTCTTCTTGTACTTTTCTTATTTTTCTTTTACTTTTTCTACACTGTGTGTACCGTGTTTAATTTTTCTTGTACTTTGTATATTTTGCATCACTATTTGAGACACTTCAATTAAGACACCATTAAACTACATGTACTTACATCACATCAAAGTTTTATTACACCCCATAAGACGTTAATGCAAAGTGTGCTTGTTTAGGAAATGATTTGCCAAGATCTTATCAATAAAAACAAAAGGTTAGAGCTCGATCTTAAAAAACCTTTGAATAAGATAACACAATTGAAGTGACAATTTAGAACATGTAACTAGTCTAAAACTTTATGTACAAACGCATAGATAAAAGAGGATACAAGAAAGAAAATCAAGATTAAGATTTTGAGTATGATGTGCCCAGGAAAAAAAAGGAATAAAAGAAGAGGGTTGGCGAAGAGAAGAAGTGTGTTAGTGGTGGTGTGCATAAAGAGGGATAAATACTGAAAGTTCCCTTCCTGATGATGAACTGCGACCTAAAATGCAAAGGAAGAACCTGGAGAGTATTACCACCAAAAAGAAGAATAATGGAGGGAGTGATAAAGAGGCCATATTTGCCAATGAACAAAAAACACCAGCACTCTCCAAATGGTCCAATGATCCACTCAACCTACATCATTATTATGCCACCCAATACCTGAGTGAAGATGCCAAATCCAAATTGCAGGAATATTCCAAATCAGGGGAACAAGGGTAAAGTATAGTTTCTTTTATATTGCTTATGTATAGTACAATACGTATAATTTTTCAAAGTATATGTATATTTTAACAAATTACATGTATATAATAAAAGAGTACACGTAGTTACCATTGTAAAATATTTCATCATAATTTTTTCCCTATCTAAAAATCTAGGGAATTTCTCTATGGTGGATAAAAAGTGATTGTAGGAAGAGTAGACCTAGAGAAACTTTTAACTGAATTCGAAATCTCAAACCAAGCATTATACCAATATCATTCATATAAGATGCTTTATTAAATACCCTTACATAAATAAATTTATACAACAGGCCATCCTCTACCTTTTAGAAACTCTAGAGAAGAATATGAGGAAACATGAGCTTTACTACAGCAGATTATGCACATTGTCACAGAATGGAGGTCACAGATTTTTTCCCTGACCCGGTGGTCATGGCCTAAATCCATGACCCTAGACCATAAATGTGTGACTAGTTACATGACCATTAAATGACATGGAACTAGTTGGAAATGGTCACGACCTTTAACCCTGACCATTTCAGTCACAACCCTCATTCGAGACCAAGGCGTGACCATCGTGGCACCAAATTCACTCGTAAATTTCCTCCAATTGTGGTCAGAGAATAAGTCGTGACCATGTCCATGACCAATGCAAAACTTTCATCCAATAAGGGCACGACTTTGGGTCGTGGCCAATTCAAAATGGTAACGGGTATGGGTCACGATTAAGGGCCATGACCAGTGCTATTTAAATGCCATGGTCACGGTTGCTGGGGTGGAAAAAAGTGGTCACGGAACTAGGTCACTACTTTGGGCTGTGACCAGGGTCTTTATATTGAAACCCCCAACTAGCCTTTTTTTAACCCAAAATCTCTCGCTCTCTCCCCAAAACCCTCTGCTTGCTGTCTCTCTCCTTCTCTCATAATTTTTTTATTTCCTCTCTCTCTCAATGTCAAAGGTAATATTTGTGTGTTTGATTATTTAGGTGTTTGTGTATTTATATGTGTGTATAATTTGTGTGTGTGTACTATTTATATGTGTGTATTTGTATATATACAAGTGTATTTATATGATTTTGTATTTATGTGTAGTGTGTGTGTATGTGCATATATTGTTTGTGTGTACAGTGTTTGTGTGTATATAATATGTGTGTGTGTGTGTGTGTGTGTGTATTAGTTAATGGGCGTTATTTCAACCCTAACAAGTTTTGAAACCCTTATTCTTATGTATATGTTAATTTTTGTTTATTTTAACCCTAATTAAAATTGAAACCCTAATTTTATTATACACTTTAATGTGTATTTATTTTAAACCTAATTAAAATGAAATCCTAATTTGTTAGTATATGTTAATGTGTGTTTATTTTAACCTTAGTTAAGATTGAAACACTAATATTCACATATATATCTATGTGTATTTATTTTAACCCTAGTCAAAATTGAAATCCTAATCTTCTTGTATATGCATGTGTGTATTTATTTTAATCATAGTTAAAAATCTAACCCTGATCTTCATGTATATAGTTATGCTTATTTACTTTAACCCTAATTAAAATTGAAACCGTAATCTTCATGTATATTTTTAATCAGAAGTGATCCTACTTTAGTGAGATATTGTGAATATTGGTATGTGTTTTATCACATAAATGATAGAAGGAGTACGTGATAGTTACTGTTTGCAAGTTAAGTTATTAGATCATTTGTTGGATTTCTTGAATCGATAATACACATATACTTTTAAACTCAACCATAATAAACCCTAACAATATGTGTCTAAACACTTATGGAAGGATTCTTTTTGGATTTCACCTAGGTGAGATCCAACATGCACGGGGTTAAGATAAGGGTAACGATGAATCAAAACCTTAATCAAATTCATATACCCATGTAACTCATATGTTAAAATAAATAATTATTAATTAACTAGAGCCATTAATTGTAGGACTCATATTCACGTCGTCGTATATTTTTCTCAGGAAAAATGAGGCACAGAGATAATGACTAATAATAAGAGTATGGGAGGTTGAAATTGGACCACGCATATACCTCTTTTATTAGTGTGCGCCATATATAGGTTACTCATATTTATAAGTATGAGAATAAGAACATCAAAAAATCTAACTACCTTGCAAATCATGGAGTTAATCTCGAGTAACAGTACATGTTCAATCATATTCTATTTTCCCAATAAGAAATATTGGATGACGCTATACAGAATACATTCCACATATGTTGATGCAAAAAACTGGACCGAATCCCATTTTTATGATCACAGATAAATAGATGAAAGCAATCCAATCAAGCACATGAGAGACAAATATTTTTAAAGTGGTTCGGCTATGAATAAAACCTACGTCCACTATTATTTTATTCCCAGGGGTTTACAATAGCACCATAGGGTGTAGAGAGAGAAAGGATGTGTATCTTGTGTATGGGGTTTCTAGGTTCTCTTGGATCTCCCCCATTTTGGTTAAGGGGATACATGTATTTATAGTGATGGGAGATAAATAGATTCATTGTATGTAGACATTTATGTCTACATTCAACGAATCTAATTGTTGAATTGCTTGGTATGCTATGTGTTGTCATCTATCAATACAGTATAAATGTACATTAAGGCTCATTAAATGCGCTGCCATCTTCATTAATGCACATTAAATGCATAGTTATCCTTTGATCTTCCTGGTTGATATGCCGACCAACTTTGCTCGGGTGCCGACTTACTCTCCCAGGGTGCCGACCAACTCTCCTCGGGTGCCGACTAATACTCCTCGGGTGCCAACTAATTTTTCTCGGGTACTGACCAACTCTCCTCGAGTGCCGACTAATACTCCTCGAGTGCCGACCAACTCTCCTCGAATGTCGAATATTGCCACGTAGGATGACATGTCCTTTTCTGATTGATCCTCGTAGATGGAGAATTTTTGCATTAACAGAAGCCCCCAATGCTCCATGCTTGATGGTTTACTTGAAAGGATGGAGTATTTATTCTGCAGTGTTGCTCGGTGCTCGTGAAATTCTTGATCTACCTTCTTGATTTGTTCAACATAAAGTGCATTATCTCCTGGACGACATATGATGCAGGTTGATCGATGGTTGCTAATCTTTCTTTTGAGGAACTCCGTGTTCTATATATCACCCCTGGGAATTTGGATGCAGCCATGCCATAGTATGCAGCTTGCAGCTTGTCATAATCTTCAAGTATGTTGATTGGTTTGCTAGCCGACCAACTGCCTCCTGTGCCGAGCAACTGAGTGCTAACTTCACGTGCTTGATTCTTCTGATTTATGATCCTCTGAATACTTTGTTGAGTAACATACTAGATTTTGAACCCAACTCTTCAATCTGATTAGTACCAAGCTAGTGGTGGACTTCGAAACATTTTCATACAACTTTTTCTTCAATGTTGGTCGGGACAGTAGTAGTAAAGATCTCAGTGCTGTAGATGCTGAATTTGACTTCTGAACTTCAATAGCATGTGCATAATAACTCCTAAATATGCCTCCTAAACTTCTGAATGCACCTCCTAAACTTCTGAATACGCCTCCTGAATTTCAATATACCTCCTGAACTTCAATATTCCTCCTAAACTTCAATATCAAAAATAATTCTTGAGCAAGAAAAATAAACTCCCGAATGATAATTAGTCGGGGCCCCGACCGTGTGAGTTTGTGGAGTTGAATTCGATGCTCGACGGCATGATGTTGTAAGAATGTTCCACCGAATGAATAAATATATCTGTAATAGAAGCCCCCAAGTGTGGAATGTGAACTTTGAATGCTTTTTGCTTGATCTCTTTCACATACTCATAAAATGTTTTTGACCAACTGTAGTTGACAACTTCTTATTTTTGACCAACCTGAGTTGACATTTTGGGAATAGATTTACTTCCTAACCAACATAAGTTGGCATTTTTAGGAATATATAGTTTTACTTCCCGTAGGAATACAAGTAGCTTTACTTCCCGGAGGAATACAAGTAGCTTTACTTTCCGGAGGAATACAAGTTTTACTTCCCGGAGGAATACATTTTTGATAATAAATGATAGAGACTTTCTCGGAGCTGACCAACAGATTGTTGGGAATAGAATAAGAGATAATAAATGCTGGAGACCTCCTTGGCGCTGACCAACAGATTGTTGGGAATAAAATATAATAAATGCTGGAGACCTCCTCAGCGCTGACCAACAGATTGTTGGGAATAAAATATAATAAATGCTGGAGACCTCCTCGGCACTGACCAACATATTATTGGGAATAAAATATAATAAATGTTGGAGACATCTTTGGAACTGACCAACAAATTGTTAGGAATAAGATAATATAAATGTTGGAGACCTCCTTGCTGAAATAAGAATAGAATATGCATCCAAATAGATATAAAGACTAATTAAAAATAATAAAATGCCTCGTTGATCTGTCAAGGTAGAATTATATAATGCCGAACAAGAATAAGTTCTTCCAGAACATAAGAATATGGCCGAGAACATTGCTGGGCCTGCATATAAATAAGAATTACCCCGAACAACTATCCGTTGGGGGTGACATATAATAAATGTTATAGTTCTCCTCGGAGCTAAATATGATAATAAGTATCTCGCCGAGTTCCATGTTGAGATGAATATAGAATATGAATCCCAAGGGATATATAGAATAATTTGTGCTTGAGCCGATATCTGGGCCTGAATATAAATAAGAATTTCCCCGACCAACTATCCGTTGGGGGTGAAATATAATAACTGTTGTAGCTCTCCTCGGAGCTGAATATGATAATAAGTATCTCGCCGAGTTCCATGTTGATATGAATATAGAATATGAATCCCAAGGGATATATAGAATAATTTGTGCTTGAGCCTATATATGGGCCTGAATATAAATAAGAATTACCCCGACCAACTATCCGTTGGGGGTGAAATATAATAACTGTTGTAGCTTTTCCTCGGAGCTGAATATGATAATAAGTATTTCGACGAGCTCCATGAAGAGATGAATATAGAATATGAATCTGAACGGACATATACAATAATTCGTTCTTGAGCACAAATCAAAGAAATAATAAAATATATAGTTCCTTGCTCAGGTGAAATTTCATAATGCTGAGCAATGATAATAGTTTCCAGATTGTTTCCGAGCATTCGTCGGCGTTGAGTCTTGTACCTGTAAAAATTAATATCTTGCTCTACCATTTGTGTAGGCTGAGTTGATTAGTCATGAGAATAATTTACTCATCCAATCAATATATGATATGTATATGCTTTAGAAATAAAAATATTAGTTTCAAAAAATGAAATAATATATGTTTGCTGATATGTCGAGGCACAATTGCCTGATGTCGAGAAATACTACTTTTCCAGAGGTTTACGAGAGCTTTCATCGGGATTGAATCTCGTCCCTATGAAATTTTAATAAGCTTCCCGAGCACCCGTCGAGACTAGAGAAAATAATTATTATCATGAGAATAATTATTCATCCAAACAATATGTGATGTGTATCAGCATGAAATAATAAAAAAATTGAAATATGAAATAATATTTTTATGCCAAATGTGTGTGAGATGGACAAATTTTTATCAGATATGCATCATAAATAAGACGTAGAGTTTTTTGTAAAGTTATTTAATCTCCAACAACTAATCAGGTATAAGTTGCTGTTTGAAAATTATTTATCACTTGGTTTTAAAAATATTTTTGGGGTGATCACAAGTTAAAAAAGACTTAAGCCCCCTGTTTGCCCCCAAGATGAACTTGTGTTTAAAGAAATATCTGGGTGATTCGCATTTTTTAATACCCCAAGATTCTACTGCTGCCGACAAACGGCATGGATGTTGCCGACCAACATTTAAGGATATCTCAAGTTATAGAATATATGGTGCCGACCAAGAAGCAAATGGTCCCCGACCAGCTGAGCAATTTCTTTGATCAATAAAAATGATGCATTGACAACACCAAACAACATTAGATGTCACCGACCAAAAAGTGGATGGTTGGATAGTTGCCGACCAGTAAATTGAACCCTCCGAGCAAGACTGAGATGTCGCCGATCAAGAAGTAGATGATCATCGACCTGCAATTGGTTCCATCGAGCTACAATAAGAGTCTCTGACCAACAATAAGATACCTCGTAGTTGGATAAAATTATTTCAACGTTGCTGATGGATCTTCACATCTTTTCTTCGGCAAAAAAAAAATGGTCTGGTTAAGCTTCCCTTTAATAAAAGATGGCCCAAGATGATGCCGACCAACAATATGGATGGATGACCAGAATATTTCGAATCCTTAGATCAGAAAAATAACATTCGATGTAAAATTTAAGTATTAAGAATGTTAATTAAATGAATAATTATCTAATCCACTATATCGTGTGATTCCGATAAAGAAATCATGTGATGTGATGAACGAGGGGCCAACATATCAAATTTGTGCCAAAGAGTCTTGATATGGTCATGATTTGTTTTACTGATCCTCTTTTACAAGAGGTGGGTAATGATTTTTCAGGTGAGAGAAAATTATTTTTTATATTGATCATTTCCTATTCCCTATTCGGAGAGATAAATTTATGTTGAATGATCGAAGTTACTACCAAATTTATATCAAAAATCAGTCAATGAGACTTTATTGACATAGATGGAAGATGAGCCAAATTAAGTATATAGTTCATAAAAATGAATGCAAAGAGACTCAAACTTGAAGAGAGAGAAAATAGATCTGGGTCATGATTTCCATGAGAAAATTTTTTATTGTCTTTAACCTTTTCATATTCTCTGATTAAAAATATGATGGGAATTTGAATAGACATCAAAGATCTTACAAAATTTATAATGAAAATTATCAAATCTTACCACCGTCATATATATTGGTATATGTAATCATTTAAAATATTTATTCCATGATATAAATTTGAAACTTGAGAATAAAAAAAAATTATGATTTATGAACTCCACTATTTTTCAGATTTCTAAATAAGAATGAATCTAACAGTTATGATTTAAAAATCATGATATGCAACATTTTGCAGTTAAAAATTGGACAATTAATTTATGTATATAAACATAAAATCATGATTGAATCAAAAGATGTATGTATAATTGATTATACGTAGAGAAAATAAAAACTTAGCTTTTAATGGATAACAACGCTTGTAACACGTTCCCATGGACGGCGCCAATCTGTTGATGCAAAAAATTGGACCGAATCCCATTTTTATGATCACAGATAAATAGATGAAAGCAATACAATCAAGCACATGAGAGACAAAGATTTTTAAAGTGGTTTGGCTACGAATAAAGCCTACGTCCACTATTATTTTATTCCCAGGGGTTTACAATAGCACCATAGGGTGTAGAGAGAGAAAGAATGTGTATCTTGTGTATGGGGTTTCTAGGTTCTCTTGGATCTCCCCCCTTTTGGTCAAGGGGATACATGTATTTATAGTGATGGGAGATAAAGAGATTCATTGTATGTAGACATTTATGTCTACATTCAACGAATCTAATTGTTTAATTTCTTGGTATGCTATGTGTTGTCATCTATTAATACACTATAAATGTACATTAAGGCTCATTAAATGCGCTGCCATCTTCATTAATGCACATTAAATGCATAGTTATCCTTTGATCTTCCTGGTTCGGGTGCCGACCAACTCTCCTCGGGTGCCGACTAATACTCCTCGGGTGCCAACTAATTTTCCTCGAGTACTGACCAACTCTCCTCGGGTGCCGACTGATACTCCTCGGGTACCGACCAACTCTCCTCGGATGTCGAATATTACCACGTAGGATGACATGTGTCCTTTTCTGATTGGTCCTCGTAGATGGAGAATTTTTGCGTTATCCACATATATAATCCTGATGTAGCCCTGACCTTGCTAACATTTTTAGAATAGGCAGAAAAAATCACTTGTTATGGATATAGCAGCGTACAGAGAGAATTAACATAGACTGATGTCTCGCGACATATACACGTAAAATTGAATCTTGCCGACAATTGAAAATGATGGGATTCCGAGTTCATGTCATGGATATCTATACATCAATCATAGATACACTTCCTCCTAGTTGACCACGTGCAAAAATCCATAAGTTTTTAAAAACTACTACCAAATGGATGGAGATTTGACGCATTGAGCATATTGTAAAGTCTTACTCTTATTAGGTATATATATATAATATCATAAAATTGATTAGTTAGTTGTAATATCATATTATTATAATTATTTAGTCCTGTGTGATTTTTCATTTTTATAGATAATGTCGGGAGGCAATGACCAAAATGTACCAGTGACGAGGTGACACCACCAGTAGAATCCTCATCTCATGCATAACAAATAGAATTATCATCAGCAATCGCTGATCAATTAATAAATCCACATTTGGTTTATTCCCATGTTGCTTCAAGTATGAGTAGGCAACAAACCCCTGTTGCTCAACTGCCCCCATCCACCACTCTTGACACCTCTCGCTCAAATGAAAAGAAGCCCATTGGGTTCTCCATTCTTGAGAAGAACTCCACGGGTGATAAAAATGACTTTATGAGATTTAATGCCCAGTGTTTATCGCTGGGAAAAATGAATGTGTGAGCCGGGGGAATTGACAATTGTAACCTTATTGACCAAGGCGTCAAAGATGACATCTACGATCAACTATACAGGAATTATATATTTCCCTACCATTCAAATAATAAGGTTCTTTCTTGGGTTATTTAATAATTGAGGATATACTAGAGAAACCTTCAACGAAGACATTTACCTAAGGATTTGAGCTCCAATATTTTGGCTCCGAAAGATAGGGTTCCTCCTCATGTTAAACGTCGATGAAATAGTGGAATGATTTTTTGGAAAATGAGTCGAAGGACAAGAAGCTTCTCCAGAGGGATAAGAATAAACAAAATCAGGCAAGAAAGTTGATATCCATAGGTTGGGCTCCAAATCTTAGGAAAATAGGAAGAATGAATGGTCGAGTACGACAAATGATGTAAATAACCAAATCAGAACAAATTATACATTCATGATTGATAGAATAAAGATAATAAATTTCTACCTCACTTGGTTAAGAATCTAAAATCAATAGAGGCCATTAGCAATTTCGAGCCCTTTTGATGACTTGGAAAAGGATTTCCTAACCTAGAACTTTGGAAAGGAAAAGGGGGGGGGGGGGTGGGGGGGCGGGGGAGAATGAGAGGTGTTGGATCACATATGTCAAAAAAAAAATTAAACCCACTGCACCTCTCGTGGACTAACTTTCTCAAGTCAGGAATCATATATTGACCTAAGAGTAACAATAGTGTGGGACTGATGGGGATATTAAGGATATTAGACATGACTCGCAACTCTTGACGAATGAAATTGGGAAACTTGTGACTCTTTTTACTGAAGGTTATCTGCCCCCAATGCCTCCTCAAGGTTTCCCTTACCCTACTCCTTAGGGTTTCCCCTTTCCCCCCTTTGGAAGTTTTGCATCCCAAATGCCGCCTCCTTCAACATTACGCTCCAAAGTGTCGCTTCCTTTAACATTTCCCTCCCCAATGAAACATCCTTCAACACTCCCCTTCCTAATACCTAGGAATGTCACATGTATTGGATCATCCTCAACCACTCAAAGTGATTATGGAGAACAATTATATTTCAAGGACCTAGTCAATAGTAAGATTATTGGCACGTGTACACTCATATCCTTAGTCGTCGGAACTAAAGTATACAAACAACCTTTTCACAAGGGCGAGGCTCAAATAATGGTTGATGAAATATATAGTAACTGCAAAGATATACCTTCGTACGTTGATAGCAGGGAAGGGAGAGAATTGAAATATATATAAATTATTTTACCACTTGGATAGTTTATATGTTTATCAAGTTCTTTTAACAGTTTGTTTGGACACACTCCGTGGCACCACGAGTGGCATGGATTCCTTGTGCGTATCCAACATAACGTGCATCAATCGACCGTGTAGTCGCAGGACTCCTGATTTGAGAAGAGGACCCAAATTTAAAAATACGCGCACATTGTCTTGAAAAGGTGTTGCGAGTGGGGAGCACCCAGCCCCCCAATGGAACTACGAGTGGAATGAACATCTCATGCATGTCCAACGTAACATGTATCAATCGACCACATTCTTGTGGGACTCCCGGTTTGAGAATAGAACCCGAATTTGAAAGATATGCACACTTAGACTTGAAAATATACCGCAAGTGGGAGGGCACAACCAAACACCACCACCCCACAAAAATGCATCGCGAGAAGCACAAACACCTCGTGCGTGTCGAACGTAACATGTAGCGACCGATTGCATTTTCATGGGATTTTTTATTTGAGAATGGGACCTAAATTTAAAAATAAGCCCACTTAGTCTTGAAAAGGTGCCGCGAGTGGGCGCGTAACACCCCCCCCCCCCCCCCCCCCACACACACACCACAAAGGCAGTGAAAGTGGCCCGATAACTCATGCATGACCAACGTCACATATAGCAACTGATCGCATAGTCGTGGGACTCTCGGTTTGAGAATAAGATCCAAATTTGGAAAAAGGTATACTTAGGCTTGAAACGGTGTCATGAGTGGGCGTGCAACCCCCCTCCACCAAAATTTCACCACGAGCGATACAGACACCTCGTGCGTGTCCAACGTAGCATATAGAAACCATTCGGGTATTCACTGGACTTCCTACTTGAGAATTGTACCCGAATTTGAAAATAGGCACACTTAGGATTGAAAGGGTGCGGTACCGTGAGTGGGAGAGCACCAACACCCCCACCCCCAACACCACCACAACCCACCCCAAAAAAATGGGTACCAGGAGTTAAATAGACACCTCGTGTGTGTCCAACGAAACACGTAAGAACCGATTGCATAGTCATGGGACTCCTAATTTGAGAAAATGACCCAAATTTGAAAATAGGCATACTTAGGCATGATAAGGTTTCGCGAGTGGGCGGGCACCAACAACATCACCCCCTTCGTCCCAAATGACACCATGAATGTCACGGACACCTTCTGCATGTAGAAAAACACGTAGCAATCGGTCGCGTAGTGACTCTTGATATAGTTGATTTTGCGGTATTTGTCGTCGTTGCTTGAAAAGCTCCTCTCATCAAAATCTCGAATACCTACAAAATATAATAAACTAAAGTGTAATGGTAAGTAAGGGAATCAATCCAAATATAAGGGTGAAACATATGAGAGAGGCATGCAATTTATTTGTTTATTATTCTCTTTTTCGATTTTTGCATTTTCAATTTTTTTAACCTTTTCAAATATTAAAACAATTTTGAGAGGATGTGAATTTAAACTAAATCAAAGATGTAAATAAAAGTAAGTGAAGATATTCATTAAATTTAAATAACTAAAAATAAAAAATATGAGAACGGTGCGGAAATAAAAGCGAGGACTAACAAGGGATAGGATGACACCATATATTCCAGTTAACTAAAATTAATTAATTCATTAAAACTAGTTATCCCAAGTTAGTATCAAAATAACAAATCAACTCTCATTGAAAATGTAATTTTAATAATAACATTTTAGAAAATTAATTTTAACACTGCTACAACTCTTGACATGTAGATCCAATCACCAGCTAACAAATCACCCTCTAGGATCGATAGATTAAACTAGTTTAAATCATAAAAATAAGCCTAAAGTTCAAATTCAAAGGAATAATTTCACATTTTAGAAAAACCTATCTCTAGTTCAATTCTAAAATGGAAACTAAGACTAGAATCTCGATTTTCCCTCAAAAATCATTTACCCTCTCTCGAGGTGTAAATTAAATTGTAAGAGTGAAAAATTAATCATCGAAGGGATATTTAATTTAAATAAACTAATTAAAATGAGATTAACATCAAATAATTGGATCACCCCACCCCTTGAAAGGGGTTTCAAGCCTAACATGATGATAAAATACACAAATGCAATATGATCAACAAACTAAGCAAGAACTAAAAAAGTAGAGATAAGAGAACAAATCTTCAAACAAGTCTCCTTGATTTGCAAAATTGAACTCTAAATCTTCATTGAACTTGAGCAATATCCATCCAATCTGAGCATCCAAATATTTTTCATTCAATACATACACTTAATTGAATCTGTCAACAATTTGATTTCTCACTAATCTCTAAAAAAATAAAAGGAAATAAAAAAATATTTACAAAGATGTTTCTCTCTCTATTTTATTTTTCTATGCTAAACTATCTCTCTACAAAAAACAACTCCCTTTCAAATGGATCTTCTCTTTGATATTATAATGGGCACATTAGGGAAAGGGGCATAACGGACAAGAGATGTGCATGTGGTTTGTAAGGTAATGGGGAGGGGAAAATATGATTTTGTTAAAAGGGTATTTTGGGTAGTTGGGTTAAAAGTGGTAGTTGGGGGTAATTAGGGAAAAGGGGTTAATGGTTTACAACATGTGAGGATTGTTTGACTTGGTCTTGGCTTGGAAATTGGTAGGTAAGGGAACATGATTTTAGCTTTGGAAAGAAATGGGTTTGGCTTGAAAATGGAACATGGGGTTCGGTTAGTTTCGGGTTTCGAGGATGGTTGGGTTGCTAAGTTGTGGTGTCGTGGGTTCAAGAGATGAGGAAACGGGGCTCTTGGTTTCGAGTTTGCTAAGGGGGAGTGGTGGTTACGGGTATGGGGATTCCAAGTGGAAGGATAGTAGCTCGACGAGTCAGGGATGATGACAGGGGGTCGGGTTGCGGTTTGGGCTCGCGCCAGGTGGGAAAGGGTTCGGGGTTTCCCAATTTGGGGAATGGGTTCAAGGCTACTGGTATGGGTCGCGAGACACGTGGGGGGTCGATTTGGGATTACGGGTTAAGGATTGTGGATTACGAATTTGGTTCGATTGGGCATTCGGGTTTGTCATGAAATCGGGGATGGCAGGTATGTTTAATTGGTGGTTCGGGGGTTATAGTTGTTGGGTTAGCAGGTATAGTGGATCGGATATGGGGATTTAAATGGAGGAAATGGGTTATGGTAGGAGCTTTGGTGTGTTAATGGAGTAGGAAAGAGAGTGAGATGGTGAAAGATGGAAGATGATGGAGAGGGTTATAGTGTGGGTGAGGGTGTAGGGAAAGGTGGGTGTGGATGAGTGAGTTAGTGTGTGTGTGATTGTACCTTAAAAAAAGAAATAAAAATTAAATTATTTAAACTAAAAAAACAATAAAATTAAAAATTAAAATCCTATCAAAATAAAATAAAATAAACTAAAAAGAAAATAAACGAATAAAAATAATAAAATTTATTAAACTAAGAGGACTCTAAATAAAAATAAAAATAAAAATCTATTAAAACTAAAAATAAATGAACTCCTAGAAAACCTAATCCTAATAAAATAAAATAAAAACTAAAAACTAATAAAAATAAAAATAAAAATCAAATTGACGAAAAATATAAAAATAAGAAATAAATCCTAGAAAATTCTAAATAAATCTTAAAATAAATCCTAAAATTAAAAACGACACAAAATAAAAATCTAAAAAAAATCTAAAATGCACAAGCTAAACACATACGGGCTCGAGTGAAGGTTTGGGGTAGGTCTGGGCTAGGGGACAATGTATTTAACTCCATTTGAACTGCAAATTGCCTTGAAATATAGCTTTTGACATCACAACTGCAATCAAGCCTTCACATTAAATAATTATGCACATAAGACCCAAATTGCCGCGGATTAACAACTAAAATGCGTCTTTTCGGGGTAAAAAATGTACACTTTTGGGTGCTTATCACACCACCCCCAAACAGAGCATTGTTAGTCCTCGAGCAATAAGATAGAGAGAAAGAGAAAGATAAGAAACCAAAACTGTACCACTTTCGTGGGTATTTGCGATTGCACTTAGCATGTGCAATAAGCCTTTAAACCTATAGGTTGCCCTACAGGACGAGTTATGTTTCATGAGGATTTGCATGGAATTTACCCACAAAATTCTTTAATTAAAAAGTGGCAATCTATCTCTTATTAGACATAGAATAATCGCACAATCCATCATGAGAGAAATGATTTCAGAAATACAAGCTAGAATGTGTACAAAGTTTAGTTATATGAATACTCAAGGCACATCCTTCCTATAACTCAACGTGTGTAGTGTGAATCAGTCAAAACGGATCGAGTATCATAAGAGTAATTCCTAGATTTCCTTTCGAAATCAATGCTTTAACTTCAAAATCTCACGGGATATAACTCTCTCAAACGAACTCTCAAGATTAGGGTTAGTGTATCACTCTTGTGTGTGAGGAGGTGAGTAAATGTAAACAAGTTCAAACAACTCACACACATATACGTAAGAATAGATACAAGAATGAATTAGATCTCATGAAAGGATTGCAAATCACTATATTGAGAATGTCGAGTTATTCATCATGTTGACTTTCATTTGTCCGAACACGTAAGGGAAATATGGATGTCTATGGGTGAGGGGAAAATGAAATGGGAAAGATGGAATAAGGTGAGGTAGTATGGGATGGTGATATGATGTATGGAAGATGGATGGATATGCGAGAAGAGTGTTCTATACATAAAGAACAAATGTCTTTATTTAAAAACTAACATTAAACTTTCTTTTTCTTTTTTTTTTCTCTTTTTTTTTCGATTTTTCTTTTCTATATATTTTTCTCTTTTTTTCTTTCTATTTTTGGTAGTTTTCTATCTTTTTTCCTCTTTTTTCTTTCTATTTTTTCTATTTTTTTCTTTTTTTTCTCTTTTTTCTTTTTTTTTTCAAACCAACAATGAAGACATTTAACATTTGAAAAACAATGTCATTCTAAAAAATGATGGATGATATATGAATGGAGTGGGGTAAATGGATGATGTGACAAATATGTGAATATGGAAGAATACAGGAGTGTAATGGGTGAAGTGAATGTGTGAAAACCTAGTGATCGGGATAAATTTCAAGACACGTGTTTCTTATAACTAAAAAGTGATGTCATTCTCAGTGATCAAGCAAAAATTTTAATGAAGAATAATGAGATCATACAACAATTTAAGCGCGGACCCAAAAGAATTTGAATCAAATTGTGACTTGGAGATTGCGTAAAACACTCAAAAAGGGTGAAAGGCACAAATCTCACAAGCTAAAGTATCCACTAGTGTCTTTAAGGCTCTCTTGAGAATTATAATACTCCTCAACTCTAAACCCCAGTGACGTGATAAGTGCATAAATTTTGTTGAGTCTAGAAATTCATGATGAAATATGCCTTATTATGTATTAAATAAGCTATTAGGAAAAAAAAATCATCTAGCTTGATTCCTATACTTTAAAAGATGGATGATAGAAAAGTCACGTTAATGAGTGAGATGAAAGAAACTGCACGAAAATTTTAAAAATCAGGTTTAAACATCAAAATTTTTCAAAAGAGGTACGATTTTGATAAAATTCCCCAGTCCCAAACAAAAAGGAACATCGTCCTCGTTGTTAAGTAAAATGATGTTTAAAATTGAGAGTAGAAGGGAGGGAAATATTACCATAATGAACCGGTAATAAATTGGACAGATGAATCCAAGAATAAACCTGAATAAAATGTGAGATAATAAAACGTCTAAAAGTCTATAAAGATGATAAAGCATTGGGTGATGTGACACACCACCCCCAAACAGGATGAGACTCGTACTAAAAAATAGCGGTCCGCCTCTCGGTAGCGCTAAGCTTAATGTCTTTAGCTAGACCGAACAATTCTCACCCTAAAGATAAGATCTATGAAAGTGCTGAGCAGCTAAAAATTTGGGTGATGATAATCACCCCCAAACAAGACTGAAACGTCAGTCTTGTTGGATAAAGGCTAAAAATGGTCAATGCACTTGTATGGCAAAGTGCATCACATGATGCAAAGCATCGGTGGACCATAGGTGGGTGGGTATTAGGGTAAGGAAAGGAATCAGTCTCGGGACTAATAGAGCCGGAAGGTGAGGGCAACTAGGGCCATATAAGCATGGCTCTCTAGTTGTATGGGGAGGCAAAATGGTTTGGTAAGTGGAATGAGGTGGTCCTCATAGAATTTGCACAATCGTTCTATAAATGGACGATGATAATGGCTGCACCGTGACATGCCAGGGAGGTGCCAATGGGGAAAATAAACACCACAAGAGAATGGTGTGCATGGAGTAATGAACTCGGTGTCACGGAAGTGGAGAGTAGCACCACAAATAATCTCATGGATGGTGAGGATGGTTTTAGGTTAGGATCTAAAAATGTAGATGGAAACATGAAAGGTGCAAAAATTAAGATCCTGATCCGATGGAAGGGTGGAAGGAATAATGGGTGGGTCGGGTGGGATAAACGGTGGAGGAAGATGATCCAAATCAAGAGTGGGAGACACACACTCCTCATGAGGCTCAGAGTGATCCTCAAGGGAACTCACGGGAGGATGTGTGGGTTTTAAAGATGGAGTGGTCAACTTCTCCATCAATGTATCACCATCCGATGTGGTGAAAGGGTCTAAGGAGGCATTAAGGTCCAAGATATATGGATCACCATCAATATCAGACTCAAAGTGAGACAAAAAAATCTGGAGAGGATCCATAGAAAAGGAGATGGAAACCAACTCTGATTCAATCTCGGTGCAGTGGGGAGCACTCGTAGTCAGAGCTAACCTATAAGGAATGGGCATCTCGCAGGCACACTCAATAGGTACAACAAGTATAAACTCGGGCGTATTTTTGGATATAACAGGTGGGGGGAACCTCAAATGTGGATTCTTTCGGATATGGTAGGGAAGGGAGAACCTTGGAGTTAGGTTCTTTTGGATCTTCTGTGTATGGATCAGTCTCACTAAAGATGGGTATGTCAACACAATTGTGAACTTTGGGCTCGGACCATGGAATGGTCTCCACTTTGAGATTTTTGGGTGATAGGGTTGGTCACACTAAACATCGATTGTATAAGATGATACATCATCATCCCATATTGTATCAATAACAGTGGAAGACGAGGTAATATCCGACTCTCTTGCACACTCAAATTCATTTAATCATTGTTCAAGCCTTTGAAGAGCTTGAGTTTGGGTTTAAATGGCTTGCTCTTGCTCGAGGATGAACCTTTGCAATAGGTTTTTGAGAGCGAAGGTGGAGGATTGTGGTGGATTGATGGGTGGTGGAGGTGGACACAACTCACTACTAACATGTGAAAATGGAGAATACTCATATGAAGTGTGTGGAGTGAGGCCAAGTTCATCACACACAAAAGCATTGCCTTCGTGATGGATAAATGGTTGATATTTAGGGGGTGCATAAGGAGGGAACTGATAGGGAATGGGTGCACTTTAATGCCATGATGACTATTGGAACGTGTGAGGATCCACAATATTGAGTTGGGAATCGTATTGTGTAGGAGGGTGATCAAGCCTCCAAGAATAGCTAGGGTACTCACACCACTCGGGATTGTATTTATCATGACAATATGTCGAGGTGGGTTTCGAAACAGTGTCATATGGTGCGTTCGGATGGATAAGTAAGGTACGAGCACTCATGGGACACGTGATCGGCATAGGAACAATGGGTGCACGATAAAGTATGCGACATGTTGACACTTGACACTTGACACCGAAGGTAATGGAATATGAGGTGCGTGCATAGATAGGTCAAGAGTCTCAACGGTACCTGTGAGAGCGGTGAAACCACTAAGAATATCATAAAGAGACGACTTGGGATCACTCTCACATGTGTCGTGTGTAAATGGGAAATGACGAAGGTAAAATTTTAAAGGACGTTCTTTGGCCATGATGGGAAAAATATTTTTTGGATTTTTAAAATTTTTTCAAATGGAAAGAAAATATTTTTGAATTTTTCTAAAATGAAGGAAATAAAATATTTCTTGTTTTTTCTGAAATGAAGAGAAGAAAATAATTTTTCTTTTTGGATTTTTTGTAAAATATAAAGGAAGAAAAATGTTTTTTGATTTTTGGACTTTATAAGAAAAAAAGGAAAATTTATTGATTTTTTTTTAAAAGGGATAAAAGTGGACTCGGTATGAAACGTACACCAGGACAAAGCACAAAAAACCCGACTACCAAATGATTTGAATTAGCAACGTACAAGCAAATGAAAATCCTAACAAGGACGTGGCCAATTGTTATCTTCAATTAGGTGAATGGGTAGTCAAATTTTAATTACACAGCAGGCGAGAAAAATCTCGGAATCTTATACGTCGCCTATGGAAATTTGTGCTCCTATTGGGCTACCTAGTTAATTGATTTTAAATCTAATGATGGATGGGTTAGCACACAATGGTAAGAGAGTGATTCGGGTCATTAAATCCCTTCTCCTAAGTGATATATTGTAGGTCATAGTCAATTAATTCATCACACTATTCTAAAATAAATGCGAGAATAAAATCAAATAAGAGAACACAAGAACACACAATAAATGACTCACTAACAGGAGAGGCATGAGGGTTTGAGAAATGTAGCTCCCGCGGTTTTTACGCGTGGGGTGATGAACGATTTAAGTCGACTAGGGGGAGATCACGGGTATCTCAGTCAGTTCTGGGAGTCCTACCGACCCAAAGTAGAGAGACTTCGTTTCCTCACCTTTGGATGCCCTCTCACTACCTTGTCCGGTTTCCCTATCACGATTTTCTTATTTTTTTCCAATAATTATTACAAATAAATTGGTCTCCAAAGTAGCACGGATAAATGTAAAAGGCCTTAATATCCTAATACAAACCTTCTAAAATAATATTACAAAAATGGTACAAAAATGAAAAATACAAATGAATCACAAAATGGATCCTCTCAAGTGCTTCGAGCTCCAAAGACTGGCAACTGCGCCATTTGATAGAGTTTCTTTTGCGGTATTTTTCATCGTTGCTTAAAAAGCTCCTCTAATCAAAACCTCAAATACCTACAAAATATAATAAACTACAGTGTAGTGGTAAGTAAGGGAATCAATCCAAATCTAAGGATGAAATATACAAGAGAGGCATGCAATTCATTTGTTTATTATTCTCTTTCTCAATATTTGCATTTTCTATTTTTTTAGCTTTTTCAAATAATAAAACAATTTTGAGAGGATGTGAATTTAAACTAAACCAAAGATGAAAATAAAAGTAAGTGAAGAAACTAATTAAATCTAACTAATTAAAAATCTAAAATATGAGAATGGTGCGGAAATAAAAGTGAGGACTAACAAGGGATAAGATGACACCATATATTCTAGATAATTAAAATTAATTGATTAATTGAAATTAATTATCCCAAGTTAGTATCAAAATCACAAATCAACTCTCGTTGCAAATGTAATTTTAATAATAACATTTTAGGAAATTAATTTTAACACTCCTACAACTCTTGAAATGTAGATCCAAACATCATCTAACAAATCACCCGCTAGGATCGATCGATTAAATGAGTTTAAATCATAAAAATAAGCCTAGAGTTGAAACTCAAAGAAATAATTTCACATTTTAGAAAAATCTATCTCTAGTTCAATACTAAAATGGAAACTAAGACTAGAATCTCGATTTTCTTCTGAAAATAATTTACCCTCTCTCAAGGCGTAAATCAAATTGTAAGGGTGCAAAATTAATCATCAAAGGGATATTTAATTTAAATAAACTAATTAAAATGAGATTAACATCAAATAATGGGATAACCCCACCCCTTGAAAGGGGTTTCTATCCTAACATGATGATAAAATATACAAATGCAATATTATCAGCAAACTAAGCAAGAACTAAAAAAATAGATGTGACACCCCGACAAATTAAATACCGGGTAGCTACTCCTTTATTAAATTAATACAAAATGCCAAGTTGGTCCAGTTAATAGCATCACTGTCGAAAATATTTTAATGATTACTAACCACCTAGTATTTAAAAGTGAGTTGCCAAATTTTAAGTTAACTCTGATTAACATGCAATAAAAGGAATAATGATAGAATAACAACATAATCCATTCACCATAACGAAGCAATATAATAACCAATAAAACAATAAGAAAGTCCGGAGGAAAAAAACTCCTCACAACAATCCCACAACTAAAAATAATATGACAAGTCTGAATCCTGAATAAATTACATGCCAAAAGTCTGAATAACTGGAATAAATGCAATGCCTCTAATAGAAATGGGCGACATGCCCTACAACTGATAAATGCTGAATATAGAGTCAAGATAGATGAAGCGTCTACAAGCAAAGTCCTATAACTTCCACAAACAGCTACAGCTCGTCAACTGAATGAGGATCCTAAGCATGGTGTCCTTGTGGCTGGACACCTAAAATGGTTTTTACAAAAATAGATTTGAAAGCAAATGGGTCAGAGCCCGAAAGTGGAAATCATTTTAAAAACAACAAGTGTTTTAATAAAATTAAAACATTAAATGAAAAATACATGTTAGGACGTGCACTCACATGAAATTATCACCTCTCGACTACATGTGCACTCCTAACGTACCATACCCATCTAAATAACATACATATCTAACCCAACTGTAATACGTTCTACCCCTTACTACTCGATTCTCATATTACATTCTAGCGTTATCAATTAAATAGAGAGCTTTACTTAGACTCAGATTCCCAATTAGTAATACAATTCACTATCGGTTAACCCGTTATGTTTTCTCAAAACATTACCACAAGTATATTCACAATACCACCATGAAAGTTCCAATTAATTAAGTGTATATTATTCACGTCATAAATATACAATACAAGCACCCCGAGACTAAGCTGCGGTGCACACATACTCTGCTATCCATCCTGGTACATCACGTACATAAGGATCACGCATTCCGAATCTCTCAGGAATCGTTCTCAGATAACAACAATCACAAACAATGGAGGCGAACACAGTCACATCACATGGGTCACGCACATACCTACGCTCCCACGATCAGCAGACTTATTAACATCCCAATAAGTCCTTCTCTGACTTATGTTCATCGAGGTACCAATCTAAATCCGGGCAACACAAGGATTAGAGGGCCCTAAGCGAACGTAAACCTCCCGTGATAGCAAGTATGGTAGGTATGTCATACACATAAAATCATATACATATACTAAGTATGCAAACATCTTAGTAATCACCATAATATATTTGTGGTACACTTCTTATTCTCGTACCGACATATAATGCTACACAATTTTTATATGTTCCCGGTTAATATAATTATTTAGGCTGTCATTAGTTCTCGCATCGTAATAGACACTCACGTCCTAATTCATAATTTCCCTTAGGTTCAAACTACACTTCTAGGTTTTACTCCTCATTATATCCCCAATATCCCAAATATATCAATTAATCATCAAGGAAGTGTTGTCTCTACATATAAACAAGGTTACGGGACACGCGAAATCAAAACAGGCTAAAAAGCCTAAACTGTCAACTCGTTAGAAGTCTCGTTCGAACGAGAGTTCGTTCGAACGAAGTGGGCCTTCTAACGAGATATCGTTCGAACGAGCATCCCTCTCGTTAGAAGTCAAATTGTCAACTCGTTAGAAGCTCGTTCGAACGAGCTCGTTCGAACGACCTGGGCAGGTCTTCTAACGAGTGGCTAGATTTCAGGCCAGATTTTCCCTATATCGTTTTTCCAACTTTTCTTCACCTCTAATCTCATTTAAACCTCAATCCAACAATAGTTCATGGGTTCTAATCATTCCTAAACATACTTAGGTCATATACTAACGTATTTTGTGGGATTAATTCATCCCAAATCTCATCCACATATCAAATCTCTACATCTTTTTCCCCAATCTCAAGAACATGAACCCTAGAAATTAAATTCATCCATAGACATAAATAAATCCGTTTTTATGGTATAAAAGATGTATTTTTCTCTAACTAATCATCCTAACATTGTTCTACATGCAATCTCCTCATAAAATTATAAATCTCTACATCCAATTCAATGGGTTTTTATCATTCTCCAAGAACAATGAAATTTTATAAATTTCCTACGCATGGAAGAAGCATTCTCTGCAAAATATGTAATTAAACCACTTGCCAATGTGTATCTATGATTTTGATGTCGAATTGATGAAGTGTTCTCTCTCTCTCTCTGCAGAATTCTCCTCTCTTCTCTCTCTCTACAAGCCTTCTTCTCCAAAGTGACAATGGTGGCTAGGGTTTGCCTTAGGAACTCTTTTGGAACTAATTTCAATAACCTCCGTAGCCCTTTAGGTTATTAGTGGGTTTAGTGGGTAATTGCCAAATCAGATATTAATTCCTAATTTTCATGGGTTTTAATTCCCAAAATCCAAAATTACCAAACTACCCTTATACGTTGCCGGTATGGTCTAAAAATGCCCCGGGATCCAAACTAAACCCCCGGCTAGTGTTTTCGAACTATTTCGACCCTTTCGAACGCGTTGGCGCACTCAAAATGACCATACGGTTAATAGAAATAAAATTCACTTTTATAATTAAAATAATTATATTCCTGATGCGACTGTCACATGCGTCTTAACAAAATTCCAAATTGTCGTATTTCAATCTCACGACAAATTTCATAATTCAACATTCATATATAGCCATATATACTCATTAAAATCAAATACCAACTCGCATCTCGCTAGTATTTTAATCCGAATTAATTTCCAATTAATACACATTTAATTCAATTAATCCCATAAATAAATATCACCAAAAATACGGGGTATTACAGTAGAAATACGAGAACAAATCTTCAAACAAGTCTCCTTGATTTGCAAAATTGAACTCTAAATCTTCATTGAACTTGAGCAACATCCATCCAAATATTTTTAATTCAATACATACACTCAATTGAACCTCTCACCAATTTCATTTCTCACTAATTTCTAAAAAAATAAAAGGAAATAAAAAAGATATTTACAAAGATGTTTCTCTCTCTATTTTATTTTTCTACTCTAAACAATCTCTCTAAAAGACAAATCCCTTTCAAACGAGTATTCTCTTTGATTTTATAATGGGCACATTAGGGAAAGGGGTATAATGCAAAAGAGAGGTGCATGTGGTTTCTGAGGTAATAGGTGAGGGAAAAATCAGATTTGGTTAAAAGGGTATTTTGGGTATTGGGTTAAAAGTGGTAGTTAGGGGTAATACGGGAAAACGGGTTAATGGTTTAAAAAATATGAGGATTGTTTGACTTGGTCTTGGCTTAGAAATTGGTAGGTAAGGAACACGATTTGGCTTTGGAAAGAAATGGGTTTGGCTTGAAAATGGGACATGGGATTTGGTTTGTTTTGGGTTTCGAGGATGGTTGGGTCGCTAGGTTGTGGTGTCGTGGGTTCAAGAGCTGAGGAAACGGGGTTCTTGGTTTTGGGTTTGGTAAAGGGGAGTGGTGGTTCTGGGTATGGGGATTTCGGGTTGAAGATAGCATCTCGGCGATTTAGGGATGACGACAGGGGGTCGGGTCGCGGTTTGGGCTCGCACCGGGTTGGAAAGGGTTCGGGGTTTCTCGATTTGGAAATGGGTTCAAGGCTAGTGGTATGGGTCGTGAGACAGGTGGCGGGGTCAATATGGGATTACAGGCTGAGAATGGTGGCTGCCGAATTCGGTTCGATTGGGCATCCGGGTTTGTCACAAAACCAGGGATGGCAGGTATGTTTGATTGGTGGTTCGGGGGTTAAAACTATTGGGTTAGCAGGTAGAGTGGATCGAATATGAGGATTTTAATGGAGGAGATGGGTTATGGTAGGAGCTTTGGTGTGTTAATGGAGCAGGAGAGAGAGTGAGATGGTGAGAGATGGAAGATGATGGAGAGGGTTATAGTGTGGGTGAGGGTGTAGGGAAATGTGGGTGTGGATGAGTGAGTAAGTGTGTGTGCGATTATACCTTAAAAAAGAAATAAAATTAAATTATTTAAACTAAAAAAAATAATAAAATTAAAATCCTAACAAAAAAATAAAATAAAAAGAAAATTATAAAATAAAAATAATAAAACCTATTAAACTAAGAAGACTCTAAATAAAAAGAAAATAAAAATCTAATAAAACTAAAAATAAAAGAATTCTTAGAAAAACTAATCCTAATAAAAATAAAGTAAAAATAAAAAACTAATAAAAAATAAAAATGAAATTGAAGAAAAATATAAAAATAAGAAAGAAATCGTAGAAAATTCTAAATAAATCTTAAAATAAATCCTAAAAATAAAAACGACACAAAATAAAAATCTAAAAAAAATCTAAAAAGCTCAAACTAAACACACACGAGCTCGGGTGAAGGTTTGGGCTAGGTCTTGGCTAGGGGACAAGGTATTTAACTCCATTTGAATTGCAAATTGTCTCGCAATATAGCTTTTGACATCGCAACTGCGATCAAGCCTTCACATTAAACAATTATGCACGTAAGACCCCAATTTTTTAGAAGTAACAACTAAAATGCATCTATTTGGGGTTTAAAATGTACACGATTGGGTGCTTATCAAGTCCCGATTTGAGAATAAGACCCAAAATTGAAAATATGCACATTTAGGCTTGAAAAGTTAATACGAGTAGGAGTTATCGCGAGTGGGCGGGCACCACCAACATCACCCCCTCCCTCCCAAATGACACCATGAATGTCATGGAGACCTTGTACATGTAGAACAAAACACGTAACAACCGATCGCGTAGTAGTGGGGACTCTCGATTTGAGAATATGACCCAAATTTGAAAATAGGCTCACTTAGGCTTGAAAAGGTGACAAGAGTGGGCGGGCACCACCAACCCCCTCTCCTCCCCCTCCACCCCAAATGGAAACACAAGTGGCTTGAACACCTCATGCATGTCCAAGAAAATACATAGAAACCAGTTGAGTAGATGCAGGACTCCCGATTTAAGAATATGACCTGAATTTTAAAATAGGCACACTTATGATTAAAAAGGTGAAGTGAGTGGAAAGGCACCACCAAACCCTCAAAATGGCACCGTGAGTGGCAGTTATAGCTTGTGTGTGTCTAACGTAATACATAGCAACTGATTGCATATTTGAAGTACTCCTATTTTGAGAATAGGACCCGAATTTTAAAATATGCACACTTAGTCTTGAAAAGGTGTCGTGAGTGCCCGCACCCCCAACTGGCATTATGAGAGGAATGAACACCTCGTGTGTGTCTAATGTAACATGTAGCAACCGATCGCATACTTCAACTACGTGGTCGTGGGTCTTTTGATTTGAGAATAGGACCCAAATTCTAAAATCAACACTCTTAGGCTTGAAAAGGTTCAGCAAGTGGGCGGGACCCCCTCCCCCCCAAATGGCATTGTGAGTGGAAGGAATGCCTCATGCGTGTCCAACATAACACGTAACAATCATTCATGTAGTCGCGGGACTCCCGATTTGAGAATATGACCTGGAACAACCCATTATTTAGCTTTTTCCCTAGTTAAATATGGTCACGGATATTGTCCATGACCACGTTTATTAGTTTTTTCATGATATGAATTTGTCGCAATTTTCGGGTGTAACCAGGTATAAAAGGTATGGAGGTTGGTCATGGCCACTGGTCCTGATCAGTCTAGGTCGTGACTATTTCTTGCACAGGTGTAAAGTAAATTCATGGCTATGGTCCGTCACGAAGTTATGATGTTGGCCACGGGTGGGTAATGGCTTTGGTTTGTGACCACCTGGTCATGACCCAAATCTATTACCACACACCCTCAAGCCATTGCCCGTGAACATGAATTTTGGTAAGGAATTTGGTCCGTGACTCGTATTTTTGGTCACACCTATTTTTGTCATGGCCCGGATCCGCCACCCATTGGTAAGGTCACAACCCAGATTCATGACCGTTCATTTAATTGGGTGTTTGTTTTTACTCTAATGAGGAAGGGTAGAAGGAGACAGGCATTTGTTAAACAAAAAAACCACACATTAAGCACCTTGTATTGGGTACCTAAAATACACCGTAACGACTTTTTATCACCACCAGACGAATAACATCATACAATTTATGACTTCTAATAATTTTATTCAACAACATATGGTCTTGATCAAAGAGAAAACTAGGGTAAAAAATTACTTTCTCCACACCCATATATGACACTTGCTAAATTGTGATATTTTATTCATACCAGTCAGGTACTTCGTACACCATTTCACTTTACTGTCCATAGACAATAACGAAGAAAATATCATACATATGAATCCAATAAGGTTTGATAACAAGAATATAAAGTCAGTCTACTTTGAGGATGCGAAAAAAATTATTACAAACTAAACTAAATTACATTACACAAACTTTTTAGTTTCCTATACACTAACTTTTATTTCTTTACGCGGGTTGATCTTCTATAAGAAATCATCAAATTAATAGATATCAATGCACCATTAATAATGAACAAGAATAAGATTGTAAGAATGGTGGAAAGGAAATAGTGACCATCCTAGATAATCTCACAGAAGATGAAAAGAGCACACAATCAAATGCCCTAAACAATACAACTCATATGTAGCAAAAAATTCAAATTGCATTGCTTTCTAGAATATTCACAAAATCCTAATGCATATTATCTATTTAAATTTCCTTTCAATGTTGATTATGGGGTTATTATTATGCACTATATAGAGGAGTTAGGAAAAGTAAATCAACTGATGGCACGTCCAATATTTAGGTATGCTAGTAATAAGGGCATATGTTGTAACCAAACTTATTTGTGCTGATGGTTCCGTAACACCCTCGATTTTCCAAGCCCAGATGATCAAGCTAGACACAAAATATAGGGAGTGCTAAAACAATTTATATCATTCTCAGCATCGATGATGAACAAAATCTACAATAATTAAAAACCATCATGTAAGAGGGTAGTCCCCTTGAACCCTGGGAGTATAGTAATACCAGTAGAAGCGTAAGCCCTATAGATGTAGTGATAAATGATAACCCAAGTACCTTTTAATAGTGACAAATTGATAAGAAATATGGTATATAATAAACACTCAGATTGAACTCACAAATCTCTCGTGTATAACGCAACCAATAATAAAGGAAACTCAAAAACAACTCATTCAAATGGAGATACAAGTAAGCACCCTAGACACACCTTCGAAGGTATCCAACACACCAACAACCTACGATATATTTTTGGTTAGCTATTTAAAACTTCATAATAAATGACAATGGTGGGTGAGTAAACTCTAGTTTGCAATAACACTCTTTCTTTCAATGTATTCTCTCAGAAAGAACTCTCTCTTCTCATAAGTGGTTGAGGCCAATAAATATCCCCACACCATTCCTGAGACGTATCATCCCTCCTTAATGTGAAAAGACAATCCTCTTACACTTTAAGTCACAAGCATTAAATGTATGATAGGTCAGCACACCTTACATCAGGCTCATTAAATGCCAAACATGCCTTTTTCCCAACCACCCTGCATCAGAGCACTGTCACCGTAGTGGTAGTTCATCAAACCATCTGAAAGTCTCAATACCATAGTGGTTTACTCAAGTTTCGATTGAACAGGGGGTAAGTGATTAACTACATCACTCAAAGTAGATACGACCTTTGGTAGGGGACTTTTTGGCTCGAGTCTCAATATCTGATGGAACTCAAGTCTACTTTGCACGAGCCTCACAACCAATCTCTTTGTGTTTTACCAGGTGTATCTAAGATGGTCAAGATAAGCCTTAAGATTGCCTCACTTATCAATCCTTGAAATCAAGTCCCTTTGAAGTTTCCACAATGAGGTCATTCGATAGATCATGTAACCTCTCCCAATCCCTATCAGGATTGGTCTCTCACGAGTACCATCTGACCTCACACTCAATATTACAATCATTACAAAATTAAAATAAATTTATTTCAAAGATACAATTTGGCTAAGTAAGAACAAAAGATGAAGAATAGCTCTCTCGATAAATTTCCTCGCTGAGTTGTACCATAGAACTGCTTCACTGAGATACTTTGTTGAGTTGCCTCGCTATCTTCATGTTGCTTCCTTATCTTGAGTCTCTTTCATTAATTGAGGAAGCTTTCTATAATTCAAGGAGTATCTTTAAGCCCCCTACATATGCCCCTTTGTGTAGATATTTGTTATGAGGGTAAGAAATGTCTGCAGGAAAACTTCTCAATTGGATGGCCATCTATTATCCCTTGGAACTTCTTTTCATAAAATCCGACTCCTTGCCATTTTTGTTAAGAATGCCCGAGGAACATAAATCTTCTTCATTTTCCCTAAGACAAAATTCCTTTTGTTCGAACTCGTGAAATTACCCAGATGTACCTGAGTCAACGTTAGCTCCATTCGAACTCGTGATCTTTTTGAATTTTTTTGCGAGCAACTTCCCTTTATTGGATTTAAAGTTAAAATTCTCCCGATGCTACATTAAAATGTTGTACTATCATTTGGTCTTGCATCATGAGGACTTTGTTTAATTAGGCTTTTGGGTTTCTATTAAATTGCAAAAAAATTGGCACCAAAATCATTACTTCCTAAAAGCAACACTTTCTCTCCCAAGCATCACCTAATTAATAATGAGAGATTACCTTTTCAAATGTTAGAGCACTCTCTGAAGTGCCGCGTGTCCATTTGTAATAATTATGTGCAGCTAGGCACGTGCCTTATTGGGAAAACTTAATCATTTATTTGAATTCCAAACGTTCAATACATCTAACACTTAACATTTTTTATTCATTTTCATGCTTTCATTTGCCATTATCATCTTCAGAGTGCTAGAGATAGAAAGAACATTTTAGCCATTATTGAGTTCTTCCTAAGCATTTGTTTTCCGGAGCTCTTTCTTCCTTCTCTCGTTGTCACCTTTAACCACCGTTATTTTGTTTCTCTTATCTTCCTTTCCTACCACAAGCTTTATACTCCAAGCTTCTCCTATGGATTTTTTTGGCGCACTAGTTTCATCAGTTGCTCTCACCACTACTACTCTTCTTACCACCGATGTTATCTTTGTCCCAATTTTGGATGTCATCTCTCTGCTAGCAGCTCACTAAGAGAAACTTTTCTTTTATCGCCTCTCTCCCATCTTTGGCGATGCTGATGACCTCTTGGGAACCTGTAAGACTTGCACTTTTAGTGCCAAGTGTGATCCCTTGCTTTATGTGATGAGGACGAAGATCCATCTATTTGGGGTTTCTTCCCCTTGGAGGGAACTATGAAGTTCTACATTGACCGAGGTGACTTCCCTTATTCTCACATTGACTTCGAAGGTACTAGGGGTTCTCCATCCCATTTCTCTACCTGGAAAACTTATATGCAATCCACATGCGCTAACGCCCTTATTCAGGTTGGGCTTTATCGTGCCACCTGGTTTGGGGAGTTTACTCCATCCAAACATAATGTTGCACTACAGGTCTTGGTGTTCCATTGGAACATCACAACCAACAATTTCATTTCTTTGTGGGTGGAGTTCACCATTACACTTGAGGACGTTAGTGAGTTACTTAGGCTTTAGCCCATAATTACTTCTCCCTATAATGATGAGGTCTTATATGCTGAAGAAATAAAATCCCGAGCAGACGGACCAAATCTGTAAAAGATTCATTAGTTTATCTAACAAAGCCACCGTCAACCTCCTTATTAGCTACTTATTTCATGGACCTACATCTTTTAATTTTAGCCAAGGCAAAGGTACACCCATTGAGCTAATTGGATACATACTTGTAATTCTTTCCCATTTTGTCTTTCTCAGTAAGACCAAAGATCAACGCCGTAGGGATCCTATCAATATTTACATCTGATTGGTCAGGGGGTACAAACTCCATTTAGCAGCCATGGCTTTGGGGTCTCTTTATACTAGGTTGGATAGGACCCACATGGACATGGAACGATCTCTTTGTAAATATACCTTGGCCAATTTTGTCAATCCCATAGTCCTAACGGGTTTCCGGTACACCCTCTATCCTAAAATAATAGCCAACGAGAAGCCTCTTCTATTTGGAGAACGCATCAAGCCCCATTGCCTATTTCGCATCCATAAGAAGCAAAATCTCTAGGACATCCTTCCAATTTTTAACAAACCTAGTTGTTTCGTTATGAGGCCTTACGGTTAAGATTTGTTTGCCCACACTTGGAAATTTTTTACTCATGAAGCTAGAGTGGTCCAACCCACTTCTGAGGATCTTGGCATTAAGGAACCTCATTTGCAATTATTCTTTCTCTAACCCCAAGTTACCTTCTCTCTTATATTGTGTGGGGATATACCTTAAAGAACTAAAATTCCAATTGATGCAGTAGTCAGTGTGGTTATGACCAAGGAGTTCCTCACCCCATTTTTTAGGAGTCTCATGCCAAAGCCACTTTTTCTAAGGCTTGTGAATTTTCACCGCTTCAGCTGCCTCTATCATTTTCTAGACAATCAGCGATCGAATTACCATTCCTACCCTTATCAGGAAGGGGGATGTGACTTTCGAATTTGCATTGAAGTATCGTCTGACACAACTATCCGAGATTAAAGAATTTATTTGGAGTCCCCCTTTTTATCCACTTGTTTACACTTTCCCAACCTTAGAGCTGCATCTTAAAGGAAATTCCATCCTAGGGGCTGAGTTCCCTCTGAGCAACACCCCTAAAGTTTCCCCCAGTGAGCTACACCTTTACATCCCTCTGATCATTACAACTTACCCTAGGCAATAAAAATCTCTATCGCATAAAATAACTACCCCTATCGAAGGAGCCTCTAGAGAAGGTACTATTACCGCAGGTGCTTCTAGCAAGGGGCCTTTTCAACACCCTTCCAAAAAATCAAGGACTTCAAAAAGTGGGACTTCCTCAAAATCCAAGTCCAAGTCCAAATACCAAGTCCACTTTGATGCCTTTCCCATTGCCTCTGTTACCCCTCCAATGCCTATAAGTTTAAGTTAGGAGATATGAGTAAAATATTCAGCCAAGCTTGAATGGGTTCAACATGATTTTTGGCTACACACTCCTATCGTTCCTATTTTTCCATATTTCCAACAATCCAAGTCGATCTAACTGAGGGGTACACATCAAGAAGAAGTTCTAAAGGCCTATGTTCTACTGTGGTCCTTTTACAAGAAAGAAGACTTTAGGTACCAAGACCCAAAAGAGCGTGCATATGAGGTACAACTGCCACCTTCTCCCCTCAGCCCCAGAACCTCTCCTCATCCATATCCCCATAAGCCCATTACCCTTGATAATAGTCCTAAAGTTGCACAGGGTCCCATCAAAAGAGATTTTTACTACCCTCATTTCCCTCTTCGCTCGTAGTTATTCCATCCCACTCTTCTCCAAAATAAGGGGTTTGTTCTCCAACACTTAGAAAATTTTCCAAAAGTTTCCTTTGTGAGGTATATTCTTTAATGCTTATGAAAATTTCTTTTTATCTTTATACGAGGATGAAATAGATGGTAGACCTTCTTCACTTATGAGCCCCTTCGTGGGGGGGGGGGGGGGGAGGTTTGGTGTTTCTGTGACCATTGCACCTCCCCATGTTCTCCCATGATTGGGCTAACATATGAAAAATACCACTTAAGTTGTTTAATAAATGATTGTAGACCCTGTAGGCTCTTTTATTGGGAGAGTAACCAAAGAAGATGGCTTTATCACCTTCGGTTTCAAATTTAGGCAAATGTTCTATGTCCTTACACACATAGCAAACACTACCAAAGATTCTAAAATATTTTAGGTTAGGTTTATGGCTCTACCAAAGTTCATACGGTGTGTGTTTGGTAGTTATTCTAAGGTAGACTCGTTTTATAATATAACTTGCAGTCCTAATAGCTTATACCCAAAAATACTTAGGGAGGTTTTTGGCATAAATCATTACTCATGCCATTTCTTGAATAGTCCTATTCTTTTTTTCAGTTATACTGTTTTACTGAGGGGTTTTGGGAGAACTAAACCCGTGTTGATATCCATTATAGGTACAATATTATGTTACTCCTAAGTCTTTAAACTCTCCATCTCGATCACTACGAATACAATTTACTTGACTATCCTTTTCATTCTCATTACGTAGGAGAATTTTTAGAAATTCTTAAAAGGTGTCAGACTTTTGTTTAAGGAAAGCTATTCAAGTAAAAGGGGTAAAATCATTAACCATAACTAAGATGTAGTTGTTTACACATAGTCTAACTATTCTTGCAGGACCCATAAGGTCCATATGAATGAGTTCTAGAGGTTTAGTAGTCAATACATCTTTGACTTTCCTATGTGTAGATTTAACCATTTTTCCTTCTTGCCAAGGACCACAAATAATGTTTGATATAGGATTTATCTTAGGAATACCTATAACTTTTTCTTGAGAACATAATTTACCAAGGCTATCAAAATTTATGTGACCCAGCCTATTATGCCAAATCTCATTGTCATCTATTCTGGCAATGTTACAAACCTCAGTACTTGGATTAACTATATAACAGTTATTTGGAGTACGAAGGCCTGTAATAATGCAGTCACCATTTTCATTTAAAATTTTTCTATTATTCTTTAAAAATTTAACGGTGTGGTTAGAGTCGCAAAATTTTGATATACTAAATAAATTTGCTTTTAGACCTTTTACTAGAAGTACATCTTCAAAAGTAGGTAACCCTTTTTCATGAAGTGTCCCTTTACCAATGATCTGGGTTGATACCCCATCACCAAACAAAACTTTACCTCCTGAGAGGCTAATTTTATTTGAAAGTTTGGTATCATCCCTAGTCATGTGTTTAGAACATCCTGAATCTAAATGACATCAATATGTTGTGTGCTTAGCTTTCAAAGAACTAGTCAGGATATTACCTCTCATCTGGGGTATTAATCAAACCTTTCTAACCCAGATTGCTCTAGTTTTTAAACGTTCGAGCTGATTAGCTCGAATATGGTAAAAAATATGAGCATTAGACTTCTCTTTAAAATATTTTGGCACATATTTTTTGTGTTTTCTCAAATCTCTTAGCATTTGGTTCAGTCATGAATCCAAGATTCCCTCTTGTTTATGATCTTTTAATACTAGATCTTTTCTTCCTATTACGATAGTTAGAGTTCTTATCTGGTTGTCTAGAAAGAATATAGTTATTTCTGTCTTTTCTAGAGTAGTTAAAGTAATTATAGACAACTGAATGAAATACTGATTTATATAGACGTTTATAAAAACATCCATAAACAGAATGTCCATAGACATTGCAATATGAGAAATAAAGATGGCTCGTAGGAGGCTTATCCTTAGGAAAGCTGTTAAACATGGACTTGGTAATGGGGCAAAATTTTAATTTTTTTGTTGGAATTGGGGCAAAATCCTATTCCAGTTCTGTCATCCGAATTGGTTTTACTTTCAGCAACAAAGTCTCCAAAACAGTTTGAGTTATTTTTTAAATTTAGCATATTTTTTAAAGACTGTTGATGTCTTTTCTGTAGTTTGTTCCAATTCTAACAACGTCCCTTTATATTTCTTTTCCAAAATTTCATTTGATTAAGATAATTCTTTCATTTTTAGTACAAAAAGCTTAGTCTCATTCTCATGAACTAGACATTGAGAGGTGTACTCTTTAGCATTCGGTTTGACCATTTATCTTAGGACTTCTATTTTCTTAGTAAGGTCCTTGACTATTTTTTCCAGTTTATTGCTTTTCTTGAGATTTTTCATGTATAGAGTGTGAATTTCTAGGAGGTCCTCATTTTCGGAGTCACTAAGTGTGCAGTGTGTAGTGTCCCTTAGCAATTCATTTTTAGGACTCACACACACCTTTACATCATCAATAGGATGTTCCCTTTGACGCACACACACGACATTCGAAATACTAACGGGTTCTATATGGGTAGCATTATCAAGTAACAAATTAGATAAACCATTAGGAACAATATCATTCAGGAGATCCCCATTAAAGATACTATTATCAGATTCAGTATTAGTCATAGGCCTATCATCAGTGTAAGTAATTTTGGCAAAGAATCATATACAAGGGTAAAAGGAATTAGATGAATCAATATCATCAGTTTCTGATTCACTTGAATCATCCTAGGTCTTACACAAATTAGCCCTATTATTTTTGTTATTTTTATTCAAATTAACTCGACAATCATTGGCCCTATGTCCTAATTTCCCACATCTAAAACACTCAATGTTTTTTGGTCTTTTTCAGATTTGTTTTGGTTATCAGTCTGATTTTGACCTATATTTTCTCATGAGGCCTATTATTAGAGAACTTTGAATAAGAAGGTTTGCTTTGTCTATTTGCAACCTATTTTGAAATTTTAATATTTTTGTAAACTATTTAGACATTAGGGAAATATGATTATCCAAATTGTCTAAATCATAGTCATCATCAGAATCTAAGTTAATATCAGGTAAATTGAACTCAGGTTTGGTCAACTTAGAGGAGAAAATAAGATTAGAGTTGGAATGTTTCTTTTGGGACTGAGTTAATTGTTTCTTAAACTCCACTTCCATTTCCACTATTCTTAGCTTGCTACTGAGAAGTTCAGGTGTTAAATTCAGGTCATCCATATCCTCATTGGCATGGCGCTTGTTATCAAATTTTCGTGGAAGTGACCTTAAAATTTTAGAAACAATTTCCTTCCTATCATAAATTATTCCATTAGCATGAAGCTTAGTCACTATGTCTGTTATTCTAATATATAAGTCATCAAATGACTCAGTCTCAGTCATGACCAAAGCGTTGTACTGCTGAATTAACATTTGGGTTTTAGTAGCTTTAACACGTGTGTCTCCTTCATGAGCAACCACTAAAGTGTCCCATGCTTCTTTAGAGGTCGTACCGAAAGATGACCTCTTGAATTCGTGTTCATTTATAGACATGAATATGACATTTTTGCCTTTATTATTACAATGTGAGGCATGTTTCTCTTCTTGAGTGTATTCACTTAGTAGTTTGCTGATCTTTTCATTACTCCCATTTGTTGCTAGTTTAGTAGAAAAAGTGTATCCATTTTCAATAGCAACCCAAGCATCATCTCCCAACATACCTTGGATGAAAGAAACCATCCTCACTTTTCAGTAAGGTAAATTGGTTCCAGCAAAGTGTGGCAGCCTGTAAAGGTTACCTAATCTTTAAAATTTCTCATCCATTGTTTGTTTCGAAAAAACAATTTCAGAAACTAAGGATCTAAAAAGATTTTATAAAATCAATGCTCTGATATCAATTGAAAAATACTACTTAAGTTGTTTACTAAAAGATTAAAACAATTTAAATGGCTCCAAACAATTTATTTAAGAAACCCTTTTTTACAAAACAAATTACCAACCCAAGATGTGTATGAAGAAAAATTATGAATGAGATATTTCAGTTATAGGTTACCATGTTTTGAAAAGCAAAACTAAGTGAGTTTAAATCAGCATAAGATTATAAGGGGATGAGAGGAAGATTAAACAAGCAAATACACAAGTATTTTAATGTGGTACAACCCCACCCAATTAGGGAAACATCCACGGAGGTGTCTACACCTCAAAAACAAAAATCCACTATAAATGAGATATAAGGTTAAAAAATAAGCACAAAACCAGACCTATACTAAGTTAAGAATTTATACCAGATCCATTAGGTAGATCTGACTTCCCCGGAGGATCTGAAGTTGTCCTAGTTGTTCTGCAGCTTGGTACCACCTCCTCCTTTTAACTTTACATGACTCTAAGGTCATAAATATCTCAACCAACACTGTTTATGTAATGACCCCACTTTTATATATAGTTTGTTTTTACACTCTTGTGTTACTTATTATCTTATAAATGTTGAATTATTAGATATGTGGTACTATTGGCTATCAATATAACAAACCCCATTTTTTATTACGAAGAATCAACTGTAAATTGGATCAAATCGAAGTCTTATGACATATCTTAAGGCAAATAATAAGTTTTGGGGTAGAAAATATAATTTGATGAAACTTTAAGGACTAAAATAAAAATATAAAATGGTCCATTTTGTAAATAAAATATTTTCAAGGACCACTAAGAAATATTCAAAATATATAGTGTGAAATTACCAAAATACCCTTCATGTGTGAAATAACCCTTATACCCTTATCACCTTTCCACCACGTGCTGGTCACTTCCACCTTCCACATGTCATCTGTAAAGAGAGAGCTAAAACACTTGTCATCATTTGGTGATATTAACACTGCAAGACCACTCTGGATCGCGACACCTCGGTGTTGAATCACCAATCCAAAAAGCTTAGTCATTTGACACGTGTCAACACCGTAATATTTTTGGAAGCCTATAAATAGGGCCTTAAGGTTCATTTGAAACTCACACCAATTCCTTGAGAATTATAGTAAGAAAGAGTGATAGAAAGCCTGGGAAATATCTTAAGAAGGAGTTCTATAATTTTGAAGAAAGAATTCATTTCGTAGGTATGATTTTATTTAAATGTTATAATGTATTTTTATAGTTTTAATTTTGTGTTTTATAGCTTTACTTAGTAGTTATGCTGGAAAAATACACTAAGGACTTCACTAATCAAAACTTAAAGTTTAGAAGAAATCCAAGTTGATTTTATTTTCATGTAAACTTGTTTGAAATTGTATATACGCTTTTAAAAATGATTTTTTAAAAGTAATTGCTCGTTATTATGGAATCCCATTTAAGTAATTCCAAAGTCAGGCCCGGTGAAATTATGTCTAGACGAGATGGTATTTAAGTGGTGCCCCTGTAACCCTCCATCTCTACTAAGAATGAATTCGGAAATGTTCTGTCTAGAGGAGATGGTATTTAAGCGATGCCCCTGTGACCCTCCATCTCTCCTGGGAACCGACTAATTAGGAAGAACTATGAATTGAATCCTTTAATTACGATCAATAAGTTTTAAAAGTTAAGAAAATGGTTTTTTAGTAATCTTTTGAAACAAGTTACTATTAAAATACATTATGTAGACTGGACCTTGTTTAGAACATATACTTAAACCTTTATCGTATTTGTTAGATAAACGTGCGATCGAAGACTCGTTATCTATAATTTTGACCTCTATTTTAGGTGAGTACTCTATGCAATTTCTTGCGCATTTTGATTATATTATATTATGCAAACTATATATATTTTGTGAAATGCTTTTATTCTCAAAATGCATCTGATACCGATGATTTCGTCGTTTGCTATATGTTTATATCTCTCAATATAAACATCTGATTTGAATTCTAAAATTATTGATTCAGCCTATGGAAAATCTCTTACTATATTGGCCTTGACTACCGGGTGGAAATATTTGGGTGGTACCTTCCCAGCTGGTTTATCGCTGGTGTGCCCTAAACAAGGCGTTGTTCCAGAAATCATGATTACCTGTCTGTGATGTTATCGGGTAGAAACATTTGACAACACTATCTGTCTGGGTATTAGAGTATACATGGCCACTAAAACTGAATAATTGACACATGCTCAATTATTTTATCTACTCTGTTCTGAACTTTTTATTCTGAATATATATATTGTGATTTACTTTATATATATTACTTGAAATTCCTATCTCTATGTATATACATTCTATTCGAAATTGAATAGGTATCTATTTTCTGAAAACCTTTGAATATTTGGAGATTGAATCTCATTCGGCTTTTAGCTGATGTTTTATAATTAACCATTTTTCAAGAAATAATTAGGAAAGCGGATGGAACATAAGGGGACTATGTTGAAGATTTAGCTTTTAGAGCTCTTTTTCTTACATTAAGTAGAACTTTGTTTTATTAGATAAAGAATGTTTGGCTCTTTAATTCAAAGGCTTTAAAATTTCTGTCAAGTTGTAACTCTTGGATATTTTAATATAAATGAAGTTTCCTTTAGAAAGCTCTGATGATGTAATTCCTTCACTTTCAGTATTTTACGATTCATAACCATGTGATTATACTTCCGCTATATATATATATATATATATATTTTAGAAGAAAAATTTTGACGCCAGAATATTGGATGCCTTGGTGGCATGTCAAGACACTCGTTCCCTACGATTTTTGGGTCGGGGTCGTAACAGAGGTGGTATCAGATCATATGTTATGAACCCGTAGACTACTGAGGATAGGTTTCGAATGTTATAGATTCTATTTTTCCATCCTTAGGAAATAGTATTAAAAATCTAATATATGTGATAACCCTCCCTATGTGTTATACTATTTATAATTGGTCTTTTAGTTTTCAATATTGATATAGTATAGTAGATCTTACGTTTGGCCATGACTGTAGAAAATGACCAAGAGAAGATCATCAATCGGAACTAGTGATTCGAGTATAGAAGGACTGGAAGGTGCATACAAGGCAATTGAAAGTCTGGCATAGATTGTGGAGCAGCAGGTGAACAATGGAGTATCAAAGAATCTTGAACTAAGTAGATGTACTAGTGAACAGTTCGAGAAGTTGAATCCTCCATCTTTTAAAGGTACTCCTAACCCCACCGAAGCAGAAAGTTGGGTGATGTAGATGGAAAAGATACTCGATGTTCTTAAGTGTACTGATGAACAAAGGGTATCATTTGCAATATTTATGTTAGAAGGGGAGGTCGAACATTGGTGGAGATTGACTAAGAGAATACACGGGGAAAGGAATACTTACATAGGTTGGAATGATTTCTTAGTAATATTTTATGAGAAATATTTTCCAGAAATGGTGAAAGACGAAATGGCAGCTAACTTCATGAGTTTGGTGCAAGGGAATATGACGGTTAGTCAATAAAAGGCAAAGTTTACTGAGTTCCCTGTTTTGCATGTCATGTTGTAGCAACTAATGTTTTAAGAGCGAAGAAGTTTGAGTGTGGGTTAAGGTTGAATATTCGTAGTTGAATTTCCATCCTGAAATTAACATCATATATTGATGTCGTGACTAGGGCTACAATAGCTGAGAGGGATGGTGAGGAGTACAATCGAATTAGAGATGGCAAGAGGAAGTTTGAGGAACAAAAAGGAAAAAACCAGAATAATAGAAATTTCTTTAGGAACACATCCAATGTTGGAGGATCTAGTGATAACAAACAGTATAATAACCAGACATGTCAGCAATGTGGAAAGATGCATGGAGGACGACCTTGTTATAAGGATTCAGGAGCTTCTTTTAGATGTGGACAGAAAGGACATCAGATAAAAGACTGCCCAAACCCAGCAAGGGTTACGATAAAGCCTTCAAGTGCAAAGAAGGATCAAGACAGATAGGGTAGAGTTTTCGGACTTTTTGATACTCAAGCTTCTAATGCGGTAGTGTCAGGTACACTTTCTATATGTGCATTGTCTTTTAAGGCTTTGATAGATCCTGGTTCTACCCATTCGTTCATATCCATACATGTATTAAATCGCTTTCATAAATTTCCTGAACCTTTGAATCATAACATACATGTTTCTAATCCGTCGGGTGAGTTATTGATTGGTAAATTAGTATACAAGGCTTGCCCCATAGATATTGATAGTCATAAACTATTTGTTGATTTGATAGTTCTAGACATTAAAGATTTTGAAATCATTTTGGGTATGGATTTGTTAGCATCACATCATGCTAAGGTAGACTATTTTGAGAAGAGTGTTACTTTCCAAATTCCTCACCAACCAAAATTTAGTTTTGAAGGAACTAGCATCATATCTCCGATGTGTATTATTTCTGCAATGCAAGCCTATAGTTTTCTTAAGAAGGGATGTCAAGGATTTCTTACAACTGTTACCAGTTTGCAGACAATAGGGCCTAGCTTAGAAGATATTCCTATCGCTAAGAAATTTACGGGTGTTTTTCCAGATGATTTACCAGACCTACCTCCTAATAGAGAAATATAATTTACGATTGACCTTGTTGTTGGAACTATACCAATCTCAAAACCACCATATCGTATGGAACCTTTAGAATTAAGAGAGTTAAAAGTTCAATTAGAAGGCATTTTAGACAAGGGTTTTATCAGACCAAGCATATCTCCTTGGGGTGCTCCAGTGTTATTTGTGAAAAAGAAGGATGGGAAAATGAGACTATGTATAGATTATCATGAACTGAATAAGGTAACCATTAAGAATAAATACCCCTTACCTCGTATAGATGACTTGTTTGATCAATTAGAAGGTGCACAAGTATTCTCTAAGATTGACCTTAGGTTAGGCTATCATCAATTGGAGATTAAGGATGATGATATTTCAAAATCAGCTTTTCGTACTAGATATGGTCACTACGAATTTCTTATAATGCCATTTGGACTAACTAATGCACCAGCCGCTTTTATGGATATGGTGAATAGGGCGTTTAGGAAATATTTGGATCAGTATGTGGTTTTTTTCATTGATGACATCCTTATTTATTCCAAAAGTATTGAAGAACACGAAAAGCATTTAGAGACAGTATTACAAATCCTTAGGAAAGAGAAATTATATGCAAAATTAAAGAAGTGTGAGTTTTGGATGCCTAGTGTTTCTTTTCTAGGACATGTCATATCCAAAGAGGAAGTGTTATTTGACCCTCAAAAGATTGAGGCTATATTAGATTGGCCCAGACCAACTAATGTGAGTGAGATTCGTAGTTTCCTTAGATTACCAGGTTATTATCGAAGATTTGTTGAAGGATTTTCTAGCATTGCCAAACCTATATCTAGGTTAACACAAAAGAAAGTAAAATATGAATGGTCTGAGAAAGCCGAGAAATGTTTTCAAGAACTTAAGAATCGATTAGTACCTGCCCCAATTTTGACTATTCCTTCCGGACAGGCTAAAAATGGTTTGGGATGTGTGCTAATACAAAATGGAAAAGTAGTAGCTTACGCCTCGAGACAGTTAAAAACCCATGAGCAGAATTATCCAACCCATGACCTAGAATTAGCAGACTCAAAGGGAGACCGTTCAGTGGCCGATTACGAGGAAGATTTCACTCGTTGGCAAAAAAATTTACCGGATAATGGTAAAATAGGAAAAGAGAAAGAAAGCAAAGTTTATGGATGGGTTAGTCTGGAGAATCAGAAAATATTTAATTGATAATTCCGCATTAGTAGATTATACTGATGTCACTAACGCAACACTCTGGCACTGTTGGGAATATCGCTTCCACGCAAAAGGAAGCGGGAGGGGAGTGGGGATTAGCCAGTCGGATGAGGCAGAAGGGAACAATACTAGTGGGGTATCCCAGTAGCAGACTGGGGGAGATCAGGGGCAGGATTTTTGGCAGGGAAATCATGCCAAACGATCTAGAACTGGAGGCTATCGACAGGATGGCCAGAAATTTTAACAAGGTTGGCATGGAAGGGATCAGTGGCAGGGTGAACATATTAGAAAATGTTTCGTTTATGGGAAAAGTGAGACACATGAAGAGATATTTCCTTAAGCGAGGCAGGGGTCAACTACAGGACGAGGTCCTGGATGTACAACCACTAAAGCAAGTCACGACTGCATTCGAGCAGGGAGAAACTGCTCCGAAAACCGAGAACCAGCCGTTGCAGCTGGAGTATAGAAGTAATTATTTTACCCTAGGGGCATGGGGTATATTGTTGAGTGACAAAGAGGATGTCACAGTATAAGACTTATTTTTCACTAGAGTTCGCAGGTGAGTCGAACTTAGTGGGTGCGTTGGCAGTAGCAGCCATAGCATGTGGGTAAACTTTCCGTAGGGTAGCGGAGTTCCTTAGTGTTCTTCATGGGAGAGTGGAGGCGTACACTGAGTGATTGGTTGAATTATGCGAGGAATTACTAATTTTGAGAATTATGGGAGTAGGGTTGTTAATACTTTTTAAACATCGGCTGGATAGCGATGAAATTTAACTATTGTGGATAGTGGGGTAAAATTTTGGTGTCCGCGACACCAGGGTATGGTTGTTACTAGGTATCACCGGAGAGGGCGTATAGCCTATATATATGTGGATATATATGTTCTATTGCGTGGTGCGATGGCACATAGTGAGGTTTTGTGTTCTCACATTTTATCCCGGTAAGTGGGGATGTTTACTGAAGTGAATCAGGGTGGTTAAATTGATTTTCGAGCAAAGAGAGATAGCTCGGGGTTTATTTTGCGCAAGGACTAGTGGTAGTAAGGGCGCGGTATTATGTTGTCTTTGATAGCATAAGGGTAAGCGTATATTCTTGTGTGTTGAGAGATAAGTATTTATGGGGAGATAGTTGGACGTAGCATGGTTTAAGTACCCGGGCAGTAATTATATATGTATATATATATATATATATATATATATATATATGTAATATGACTACGGGTTCGAAGTTATATTACGGGTTACGACTAACATAGTCGGGTAACTTTCATGCGATAGAGTGCGGGGATAGGGTGTATGGGCACCTGGGTTAATAGAAAAATTTTGTGCTGTTAAGCACGGGTATAGGGTGTATGAGCGCCCTGGTTAATTTTAAATGCATACTTGTGTAATGTATGGTTAGAAGCGGATGGGATAGATATAACGGGCTTGGAGGCACATGACTAGAGAGTAATATACGAAACTTGGAACATTACGCACATCTTAATTTCGAGGACGAAATTCCTTTGTAAGGGGGGGAGCATGTAACACCCCGTATTTTTGTGCATTTAATATTTAATTAATTCGGGAATTTTAAATTACTGGTGTGTTGTAATTTTAATTGAATTAATCATGGCAATATATATATTTAAATATTAATCGGGGAGTGAATGGTTAATGTTTAGGGAAATTTATTTACTAAGTGAATAGTAATAATTTAATTACGTCATTTCGAGTATTAATGACGAGGTATACACTTATCCTAGCCGGGAGTCGGTATAGACTAAATTGGGTGTGAGATAAGGATTTTTATAAATTAATTCGGATGGCAATTCTGAGTGCGTGGTTGAGTCCGGATGGGTTGAGATAGTCTGAAAAGAGTACCCGGGGGTAGTAATTGGGTCTCGGGGTATTTTTGGGCATAGCCAGGCCCACACGGGGTGAGTTGGGCCACTTTAATTTAGCCCATTAGGTGAAAAAACGGGATTAAGGGTTTTTAACCTATTTGGGAGATTAAAGAATGGCAGCCAACATAACTTTAAACCTAGGGTTTGAGAGGAGATTTGGGGGAAAGCAAATCAAGAACAAATTGGAGGTTATTTGAGCCAAATTGAGGGACTACGCCAACGGATCAGACACTAAGAACACTTATAGGCAAGTGTTTAACTGTTGTGATTTCTAAAAGTTTGATAATCAATTCATATCATAGTGATGTGTGTATGAAAATTCGTTTTGGGTGTCTCACCAAAATCTAAATTGGGTTTTTGTAAATTTATATACCTTAATGAGATTAAGGGGGGGATTGATCGTGTTTATGATTCTAGAATATAGAGAACTGAATAAGATATTAAAATCAATAAGAATAGAGGGTTAATTACTGATAAGATGAATGAAATTCGTATTGGAGGATTTGAAACCCGGATAATACCCAAATCGGAAAAACATTGGAATAAATGGTTATTGGCAATGAATTAAGGTCTGTGGGATGTTTAGACCCTTTTCTTATTCGGAGGATATGTTGTTTGTATTTGGGTAAGATCTTAGATGGATAACCAAAGCTTAAAATTTTAGTCCATGGCTGACAGCGGCGGGAGAGAACGAATACTCGAACGATCGATCGATCGACCCAGGGGGTTCGATCGATCGAAGGTACAGAAATCTGGGCAGTTCGCCCAGTTTATTATATAAAGAGAAATCTATTAAAAAGGGGTTTCATATATTAATAAGTGATAAATGATTATGAAACAAATATTCCTAGCAATTATTGGAGAAAGTAATTGGGACTAGGATGAATTTATGTGGGGCATTTAACGGATGAATTTGAGAGATTTTATTTCAAAAATAGTGAGGTACGGATCAAGTGAGCGAATCCGGGTATATTGGTCATGCGACCCCAAGGTTGTGAATTAAGTTTGGAGATAAACTATATAATTTTGAGTCGGGATATAGAATCGGGTGAATATTTAATTATGGACCAAGTGGGCCAGTCCGGGTATGTTGGTAATTATAGGTAAATATAATTGGGAAATTATGGAAATAAATGTGTGACACATTGTGGGCAAAAAATGTGGAAAAGAAATTATGAGATGTAAAAATGGACCAAGTGAGTGAGTCCGGGTATGTTGGTTATGTGACACCAAAGTATTAAATTTATTTTTTGAGAGAGTAATTAATTTGGAGTGGGATTGTAGACTCGGGTAATATTAAATTAATAAGAGTGATAATTAATTTAATAAGAGTCGGATTGTAGACTCGGGTAGTATTAAATTAATAAGTGTATTAATTAATTTAATTAGAGTCGGTTTGTAGACTTAGGTAGGATTAAATTAATAAGGGTGTTAATTAATTTAATTAAAGTCGGTCTGCAGACTCGGGTATGATTAAATTATTGGGTGGGATAATTAGTCTAATCAGAATCGGATTGTAGACTCGTGAAGGGTACTTATTAATTAATGTGATAATTAATTATATTAGAGTCGGACCACAGACTCAGAATTTGGGTTAATTAATTAATGTGTAAATTAATTGTATTAGAGTCGAACCACAGACTCGGATTGGTATTAAATTAATATGTGTATTAATTAATTTAATTAGAGTCGGGCGATAGACTCGGGAAAAGTATTATATTAATTGAGGTGTGAATTAATTATATTAGAGTCGGACCATAGACTCGGGAAGAGGATAAGTTATTAAGTGAGAAAATTAATTACATTCAGTCGGGCCACAGACTCAGGAAATTACAGGCAGCGTATGGGATGTTGAGTACATGGTAAAGCCGGGGTTATTAATATATATATATATATATAAATATATATATATATATACGGTGTAGTGATAGTCTATATATATACGTGTATGTATTGCGTGTAACATTAAATTAGAGGCAGTGTATGGGATTTTGAGTACACGGTAAAATCGGGGTTCATAATATATATATATATACGGGTAGTGATAGTATATATATATGTGTATATATTGTGTGTGATAGTAAATATCAGTGACTAAATATTTATTCAATTTAAATACTCTAATGCTATCAAGGGAGGTTGCGCGATGTGGGTGAATCCCCTAGCTTGAGGAGTAGGGCGAGTATATCCCCAGGTCATAGCGTTCGGTATATATGGGTGAGGGATTTATCTCACTTTCAGGGAAGGAATATGACCGCCTCCACTTCGTTTATATTTTGGTCCAAGTTGGTGAGCGATTCTAACTTGGGGAAACTAGGTTTTGTGAGCACACCTATTGAGATAGCATTTTAGAGGGAATCATCCGGTGAGGGTATACTCGGAAGGATGGATACACGTATTATATATGTGTGGATGTTAGTAAAGGTACGTATAATATGGTAGTAAATATTATATGTAGGTGAATAATACAGTGTGTGATGTATTTACCTTATATAACTCGGGTTACAGTTATATGCTGTTAATTATTAAGAAATTAATTAAGTTATTCATTTGTGGGAAAAATACAGTGTGTGATGTATTTACTTTATATAACTTGTGAGACGGTTATATGATACTAATTAAGAGGAATTAATTAAGTTAATTGTGAAACAACTTATAATTCAAGAATCATTATACTCGGGTTAGAGTAGTATGGCAAGGGAAGGTTCTACCAGGACTAGTTGGACGGGGTAGTACAACTAGGTGGGGTTAAGGTAACCGGTAGGTGTGCACAATAGTGGAGGGGTGAGAATGTCCACAAGGGAGTGCGACACTAACTTAAATATGAAGCGCATTCATGCATTTTAAATTACTGCAGTTAATTCACTTGCTAAATATTTTCAAAATGTTTTGGGTTCTAACCCTAACTATAAAACTATTTTCAAAACCTTTTAGGTGTCCAGCCACAGGGACGCCAGGATTGATATTATATTCTAGGGACACGGAGCTGCGACATATGTGGATGCTAGCAGGAGTTTGGATTAGACGCATCATTCATTCATTCCTAGAGTAGGAATCTTGTATCAGTTTCAGCTTTATTTTAGGGCCTGTAGCCCAGATTTCTCGGTACAGTTTTCAGGTGTAATTCATTAAGGTGTTGAATATTTGTATTGGATTATTTATTTGGTGGCCGGTGATTTATTCGGCAAGTTGTGTAATTATTATTCTATTTACTTTCATTCAGTTGTGTGAATGGTTTATATTTTAATTCCTCATGTACTGTTTTGTTAAATTAAAATTTTAAAATTGGCACCAATTTTTGGAATACTAGGTGGTTAGTAAATCTTAAAAAGTTTTCGACAGTGATGCTAAGGATGATCCAACTGGGATTCCTGTTTTAATTTGGAATAGGACTGATCACCCGGTATTTTATTAGGCGGGGTGTCACAGAAGTCTACACCAAATTTAACATGTCTTATTACAAGCCAGGAAGCACTGTTAAGGGATTTGAGAAGTATGGAAATAGATGTACGTATCTATAGCAAAGGAGGAATAATTGCAAACTTACAAGTACAACCCATGTTGATGGAGAGGATCAAAATTGCACAAATAAATGACCCACAACTGAAGAAGATTAGAGAAGAAGCCATCGAAGGTAAGAGAACTGAATTTGAAATGCGAGATGATATATTGAGGTTTGAAAATAGAGTGTGTTTGCCATGTGATGCCCAACTAAAGGGGCAAATTTTGGAGGAAAGTCATTACTCAAGATTCACATTTCATCCCGGATGTATAAAAATGTATAGGGATCTTCGAGAAGTATTTTGCTGGAATAACATGAAGAGGGAGATAGTAGAATTTATATCTCAGTGTTTGGTTTGTCAACAAGTAAAGGCAGAACATCAAAAACCATTAGGATTACTGCAACCCCTACCTATCCCTGAGTGGAAATGGGAACATATTACTATGGATTTTGTGACAGGTTTACCGAGGAGTTCAAATGGTAATGACTCTATTTTGGAAATTATTGATAGGTTAACTAAATCTGCTCATTTTCTTGCCATTAAGATTACCCATTCTTTAGAGAAGTTATCTAAGTTGTATGTGCGGGAAATTATTAGGCTTCATGGAACCCCAATTTCAATTATTTCTGACCATGACCCTAGATTTGTGTCTCGCTTCTAGAAAAGCCTACAAGAAGCCATGGGAACAAAATTGAATTTTAGCACAGCTTTTCATCCTCAAATGGATGGACAAGCAGAGAGAACTATTCAAACCTTAGAGGATATGCTTAGGGCATGTGCACTTGATTTAAAAGGGAATTGGGATGATCATTTACTGTTAGTGGAATTCGCATATAATAATAGCTATCAAGCAAGTATTCAAATGGCTTCGTATGAGGCACTCTATGGTAGAAGGTGTCATTCCCCTACATGTTGGGTAGAAGTTGGGGAAAGAAAATTATTGGGACCAGAATTGATTTAGATCACAACAGAGAAGGTGAAATTAATACAAGACCAACTTCGAACCGCTCAAAGCCATCAAAAGAGTTATGTTAACAATCGACACCGACAATTAGAATTCCAAAGAGTAGATTATGTGTTCTTCCGAGTATCGCCTGCAAAGGGAGTAATACGATTTGGGAAGAAAGGGAAATTGAGCCCAATATATATAGGACCTTTTCAAATCCTTGAAAGGATAGTAGCAGTTGCATATAAAATAGCCTTACCACCGGAACTCTCTAGTGTACATAATGTGTTTCACGTATCAATGATAAAGAAATATGTCCCAGATACAAAACATATCTTAAGTCATGAGCCTCTTCAAGTTAGATAAGATTTGTTGTACATTGAGCATCCAGTGGAAATTTTGGATCATAAAGATCAAATATTACGAACCAAGGTTATTCCACTAGTTAAAGTATTATGGTGGAATCATTCTGTTGAAGAAGCAACGTGGGAGCGGGAAGATGAGATAAAGGAGCGATATCCATACCTTTTTGAAAATTAATGCAAGTAAAGTTTGGGGACCAAACTTTTTATAAGGAGGGTAGGATGTGATGACCCCACTTTTATATATAGTTTGTTTTTACACTCTTGTGTTACTTATTATCTTATAAATGTTGTATTATTAGATATGTGGTATTATTGACTATCAATATAACAAACCCCATTTTTTATTACGAAGAATCAACTGTAAATTGGATCAAATCGAAGTCTTATGACATATCTTAAGGCAAATAATAAGTTTTGGGGTAGAAAATATAATTTTATGAAACTTTAAGGACTAAAATAAAAATATAAAATGGGCCATTTTGTAAATAAAATATTTTCAAGGACCACTAAGAAATATTCACAATATATAGTGTGAAATTACCAAAATACCCTTCATGTATGAAATGGCCCTTATACCCTTATCACCTTTCCACCACGTGCTGGTCACTTCCACCTTCCACATGTCATCTGTAGAGAGAGAGCTAAAACACTTGTCATCATTTGGTGATATTAACACTGCAAGACCACTCCGGATCGCGACACCTCGGTGTTGAATCACCAATCCAAAAAGCTTAGTCATTTGACACATGTCAACACCGTAATACATTTGGAAGCCTATAAATAGGGCCTGAGGGTTCATTTGAAACTCACACCAATTCCTTGAGAATTATAGTAAGAAAGAGTGATAGAAAGCTTGGGAAATATCTTAAGAAGGAGTTCTATAATTTCGAAAAAAGAATTCATTTCGTAGGTATGATTTTATTTATATGTTATAATGTATTTTTATAGTTTTAATTTTGTGTTTTATAGCTTTACTTAGTAGTTGTGCTGGTAAAATACACTAAGGACTTCACTAATCAAAACTTAAAGTTTAGAAGAAATCCAAGTTGATTTTATTTTCACGTAAACTTGTTTGAAATTGTATATACGCTTTTAAAAATAATTTTTTAAAAGTAATTGCTCGTTATTATGGAATCCCATTTAAGTAATTCCAAAGTCAGGCCCGGTGAAATTCTGTCTAGACGAGATGGTATATAAGTGGTGCCCGTGTGACCCTCCATCTCTACTGGGAATGAATTCGAAAATGTTATGTCTAGAGGGGATGGTATTTAAGCGGTGCCCCTGTGACCCTCCATCTCTACTGGGAACAGACTGATTAGGAAGAACTATGAATTGAATCCTTTAGTTACGATCAATAAGTTTTAAAAGTTAAGAAACTGTTTTTTTAGTAATCCTTTGAAACAAGTTACTAATAAAATACAATATGTAGACTGGACCTTGTTTAGAACATATACTTAAACCTTTATCATATTTGCTAGATTAACGTGTGATCGAAGACTCGTTATCTATAATTTCAACCTCTATTTTAGGTGAGTACTCTATGCAATTTCTTGCGCATTTTGATTATATTATATTATGCAAACTATGTATATTTTGTGAAATGCTTTTATTCTCAAAATGCATCTGATACCGATGATTTCGTCGTTTGTTATATGTTTATATCTCTCCATATAAACATCTGATTTGAATTTTAAAATTATTGATTCCGCCTATGGAAACTCTCTTACTATATTGGACTTGACTACCGGGTGGAAATATTTGGGTGGTACCTTCCCAGCTGGTTTATCGCTGGTGTGCCCTAAACAAGGCGTTGTTCCAGAAATCATGATTATCTGTCTGTGATGTTATCAGGTGGAAACATTTGATAACACTATCTGTCTGGGTATTAGAGTGTACATGGCCACTAAAACTGAATAATTGACACATGCTCAATTGTTTTATCTTCTCTGTTCTGAACTGTTTATTCTGAATATATATATTGTCATTTACTTTATATATATTACTTGGAATTTCTATCTCTATGTATATACCTTCTGTTCGAAATTGAATAGGTATCTTTTGAAAACCTTGGAATATTTGGAGATTGAATCTCATTCGGCTTTTAGTTGATGTTTTATAATTAACCATTTTTCAGGAAATAATTAGGAAAGTGGATGGAACATAAGGGGACTATGTTGAAGATTTAGCTTTTAGAGCTCTTTTTCTTACATTAAGTAGAACTTTGTTTTATTAGATAAAGGATGTTTGGCTCTTTAAATAAAAGGTTTTAAAATTTCTCTCAAGTTGTAACTCTTGGATATTTTAATATAAATGAAGTTTCCTTTAGAAAGCTCTGATGATGTAATTCCTTCACTTTCAGTATTTTACGATTCATAACTATGTGATTATACTTCCGCTATATATATATTTTAAAAGAAAAATTTTGACGCCAGAATATTGGATGCCTTGGTGGCATGTCAAGACACTCGTTCCCTACGATTTTTGGGTCGGGGTCGTGACAATTTCAGTATTGTAGTGTGAAACGTGTGTTGTGGTGTTGTTCCTAACACATGCATGAACACACACACACACACACACACACAAACCAATAGTCCTACAAATTAGAGATTTCTATTAAAAATGATATGTGAGATTCTAAATCACAATTTCTAAAAAACTAGACTTCCTTTTTGTGATAGACCGAGTCACAATCTTGCTATTCAAAAACAGATAAGATCGTATACACTTTCTCTTTCTTTTTTTTACAAATCTGTTTCACAAAATATGAAATATAAACTAGAAAGTGTAAATGTCTCATGATTTGAAATTGCTTTGAAGTCACTTTTTCTCAAAACTTGAAACAAAAAAAGGTATTTGTTAGTATAACATTAAATTAAAACATTTGAGTAGAAAAACACCAACAAATAATGATTTCTAGATAAAGAAATCAAACTTAGAAGATTTAAGCGATTTATATCACAACAGAATCATATCTACAATTTTTATAAAAAAAGAAAGAAACGAGATCTCACTCTGTCACTGGTTGGAAAAGAGATAAAAGCACAGAGGTAATGATCTTCGAACATGAATCACTCTTAAACTCATAAGGAATTATTTTGAGAAAAAATTTCAAGGGTCTGGCTATGTTTTGCAATCTCTCTCTCTCTCTCTCTCTCTCTCTCTCTCTCTCTCTCTCTCTCTCTCTCTCTCTCTCTCTAAATATTAAACTCACCAAAATATTGTAAACATTTAACCCAGGGTCTCTATTTATACAAGTTGATGAAAGGATCTAAAATGATTAACAAAATGACGGGCCTGGATTAAGTCTATCAAATCGAGTGTAAATCTAATGGCTATAAACGCACTGCATTTAAACTTAGTCTTATTAGTCCAATAGGTTAAGACTTGGATTAAGTTAGGCAACATGCAGACCATTGATGAGTTTGATCCAATGGTTGATAAGTGCTCACAGTTATGTGGGTAAGAAGAAACACAATCTTAACCGTTATAAGGAAAATACGTGTAGGGCTTAAATAACATAAAAATGCGTGTTCTTGAATTTTTAAAAATCCCAATTTCTACCCAACATTTCGTTATCGCTTTTAGTTTCTACCCAACTAAGTTTTTAGGAATTAAAAGATATTACAAATCAACCCAAAATATTTTAAACCTTAATTTGAATTTTTTTAAAAATGTTAAAAAATCCTAAAAAATGTTTAAAACATCACCCCAAAAATTAGAAATTTATTTTTACAGGAATTAACACTCACACACCTACAATGATATAAATGCAACATAAAACATGCAAGCCTTGGTGCAGTGTTGCTATACCACCTTTGAGACCATTAGAAGATAATTGATATAGTGTTTGATGTTCTTTAGTAGCAAGGGATATGATTATAATTTTATCACTATTTCCAAGCTAATAAGCGCCTTATATTATAGACTCGAGTCAGTAACAAATATAGGGTGCTTTAATATACTCTGGTCGTTCTTCCTCCCAATGTTTATAGGAGTTTCTAAGCAGGGTGGTGCTACATCCATTGTATCTGTTGGAGTCTAACCTCATCCAGAGGAGACACCTTTGGCTTCTTCTGAGGCGTTTCCCTTGCATATGGTTCCTTTGGATGTTGTTCTAGTCTCTTAAAGCCCCCCATAGGTAATAGATTTTTCTCTTTTACTTATCTTTTAAACTTGATTATCATGTATCTAAGTCTTTGTTGTATTTTAGGTGGTTGCTGCTTCTAACCTAAACACATCTCTTTCCCCCTTTTTTATCATTACTGAGGTAAATTCACTTCTTATGTATTTGTCCTCCTTTATGTTGTGTTTGTTTTGCCTAACCTTTGATATTATTTAGAACTTTCTCCAGGTCTGACTCCTCCCTCCCATTTTGAGGATCCATGGATTCTTGAGGCTTCAGTTGGTTCATCTTCTCGCCCAAGGGTTCTTTCAGCCCCTGTGGTGGTTGATACAATTGGATTTCAAGAGAATTTAGTGGAACCTTTCCCCATCTTGGCACGTGTTCCTTTTCTCGGGGAAGGTGCTTCGCCAAGGGTCGAGGTCCCTCTACTTTAAAGTTCAACTGAAACCCATGGGGGTGCTGAAGTTATAACTCCCGCAATTGTTATATAGGTAACTACTACATTCTCAGTCTTTTGCATAAGTCTCATCACTATGCTTCTTAAAAGGAAGAATAAGAAGAAAAATATAGCTTCATTATCAATGAAAACCACTTATTAAGTATTTTTCAAAATTCACACTTACAAGGTGACATAATAATGAAAAACACACTTGTTAAGATTTTTCGCGAACTCCACCTATGATGGTGACTTAATAATGAAAACACACTCGTTAAGATTTATTGCAAACTCCACCTATAATGGTGACTTAACAATGTAAATGCACTTGTTAAGATTTTTTATAAACTCACACCAATGAGGTGACTTAACAATGAAAATACACTTGTTAAGATTTTTCACAAAATCACACAAAAGACGTGACTTAACAATGAAACCACACTTGTTAAGATGCTTTGCAAACTCACACCAATGAGGTGACTTAATAATGAAAACACACTTGTTCATATTTTTTATAAACTCATTCTTCTCAATTTTGTCTCAGGTCACTAGGGGACCCACACCTGCTCAGGAGCTAACTCAACTCGTTGCTCGCCTGTAGCCTCTACTCATCAAAGACTAGTCTCTTCAAAGGAATCAAGTCACTATGTCCATGGTTTTACTACCGATCTACCAGCTGATAGCGAATCCGGTTATAAGATTCCTCTGCCCGACATGGTTCCTCACAAGTTTTTCCTCATGATACTTCACCAGTGTCCCCAAAGCTCTCTATGTTATTTCTCTATCATCGAATAAATTGCCACTAAACACCCCCAAACTTTTACTGTCGACTGTCATCGTTCAAACAAAGTGGTGATGGTCTAAAAGGTTCTGGGTATAACAATCGTTATTGTTGAGGTTGTCATACTCAAACTTGAAGTCTTACTAGGCCCCTCATCAATCAATACTTGGGAAACTTGTGGGAGTTGGACAAATATGTCTTCCAAATCAACTAGTTGATTAGTCACTTAAAGCTTTTGAAGTGTAGTCAGTTGGAGAGCTAGAGGGAGCTCTAACGAAATCACTTAGAGACCTAACGGCCTGAGAAGGCTAGTTTAGTGTAGTTCGCACATCTTTTGGAAGAAGTTTATTAAGAGGTTAAGGCTTCCAAATAATATCTGCTCAAAGCCAAGAAAATATGTGAAGCCTTAGTCATTGAACATGCCCAAGTTCACACTAGACTTGAAGGATCTATTACTGCTTAGAGAACGTGCTTGGAAGCCTCTTCAGGCTTTCCTGTGACTTCTCCTCCTCTCCTGACATGTGGGTTCTTTTGGGTTGAAGTCCTTTTTTATGTTGTAATTTTTTTCATTTTCTCATATGTAATTCTTATGCAATAGTTCCCAATTTTGTAACCCTTTTTTAGTACATGAATGAAAAAATTCATTTTATCATATTATGCTCTCTGATTTGTTACAACTCTCTTCTATTCATTGCGAAGACTAAACTCTTACAATTTTCAATCAGAATTCTTTCTCCCTAGATCATGAGAAGAATCACAACAAAAGATATGACTTATAATGAATTGTAACATAGATTTATACGTTTAACACAGAAGATATCTCTAAATGATGTTAGTTTCTTAAACATGATATACCTTTAACCACTTATTATTGATGTTAAAAGGTCAATCCTCTTCCACCTTTGAGATTAAGCAACAACCTGAATCGTGAGCCTCCTTAACAATGAAAGGTCCCTACCAATTCATAGTAAATTTAGGCAATGGGATCCCTCAAATGTGCTTCACATTTTCCTTCAGAACTAGATCTCCTTCTACGAACTTCCTTAGATTCACCAAGTTGTCATATACTCTTGAAAACTACTTCGTGTACATTTGGAAGTGTTGCATCGCATTGTCCCTATGTTCATTCAGTGCTTCCAACTTTACGTGTCTACTCTGAGGAAGCATGCTCCTTCACAAGGCATATTTGGCCGAGGTAACTTCTTGCTCCACTAAAAGGATTGCTTTAGCTCCAAATACAAGAGAGATGGCGTCTACCCTATGGAATACATCTTTATTGTTCGACAAACCCATAAAACTACTGGAATCTTATCATACCATGAACCTAGGAAGTCTTCCTTCCTCTTGGATAAGATATTGAACAAGGTCTTATTATTTGCTTTGGCCTAACCATTGCCTTTGGGATATGCCATTATTGAGCTATGGTGGATAATGGAGTAATTGTGTGTGCGCATCGTTATTTATTTGTTGACAAATGGGGTTCCATTATTAGAAAGGATAACCTTTGGAATCCCAAATCAACAAATTATGTACTCCATAATGGAGTTGGACACCACACCTATTGTTGGTCTCTTTAGTAGCATTTCCTAAGCCTAATTTGTAAATCACTCCATTGCCACTAATATCCAAATCCTTTCTTTCGAATATGGATGTATTGACCCTATTAGGTCAAACGCCTAAGTGTGGAAGGGATAACGAGTTGCAAAAGAGTGTAAATCCACCAAGGGAGTATGGATTATGTTTCCATGTACTTGGCATGCCTTGCACTTGTGAACGAACTTATAATTTTTTTTTATAGTTGGCAAATAATAACCCAAGGTCATTAATTGGTCACATAGCTTTGCCCCTCCAATGTGAGCTGGTTCGTGAGATCTCTTTAATACTTTTATTGCTTCCTCCCTTATAATGCATCTTAATGGCCTGTTAAAGTATCCTATACGATAAAGCTACTCCACTTGGACATAGAACTGTGGAGCCCTTCGCTTGATGCCTAATGGATCAATTTTCTCCAAAGGAACAACTCTGTCTTTGATAAAATAAATGTAAAGTTTCCTCCAATCTGCCTGAGCTTCAATGAAGTGACATTAAGCTTCCTGAAAAAAAGTGTTGACATTTATCGCACATTTATTATAACTCTGATGCATCCTGCTTCACTATTGTCCAGACATATTTCTCTTTCTGGATTCTTCTGTACAGAGGGACTTCAGTTATCTCGCAGTGTTTGTCATGTGTTTTCTTTAACTTTCACTGTAATTACTCTGGCCCAAAACACCTTAGCAACTATCCTACAACGTTCCTAAACTAAAGAATTTCTTAGCTTGCAAAATACTGTGCCAACTCTTTGAGTTCGATCTTGCCTTCCCCAGACACCAACGATTTCCTCATCTCACCTCTCGAATTTGTATCATCTTCCATCAGCAAGATCGACTATACCATTTAGGGAGCTATTCTTCGTTGTATCATGACTCTAGTTATGTCGCTTTAAATGTCCACTTTCTAAGAAATTGTGATGTAAGCATAAACATGCCTATTCATCATTCTAGGATGCCTATTTATCTTAACCTAATGAAACTAGTTGATCAATCGTTGGTTGATTGTTATGTAGGGTGCAAGGCTGAGATGCTTCAATTAATATTCACCATTCACATGTTAGACCACCAAGTTTGAATCACCTTTGATGCACCGTGAACGGATGCCCCTTTGTAGGGCCTCTAGTATCCCAGCACTAACACCTCATATCATGCTTCATCATTAGTGCAAGGTAAATTTAACTTGTACGAAAGAAAAATCTATTCCTTCCCTTTTGAAAGAATAACCCATGTTCCTCCTTATTTTCTGATGAAGAACCATCAAACTGCATACTCCACTCTTCAAGGTTTACATCAAAAAAAAAAATCCTGTAAATCGTCTCTAAGAATGATCTCACAGCATGGCTCAAATGTCTCAGAGGAAAAGATTTCCAATAAGTCTGCATATTCATGTCTCTTGATCGCACAAAGGACCACATACTTCAAGTCATATTCTGAAAGGACGAGGAACAACTTACATGACCTTCCACTCAAAATAGTTCTTGCCAACCAAAAATTAATAGAATCACATCTTATCATAATATGAATTATGAAAGATAACATATAATGTTTACATTTTTTTGCATCAAACACCAAGTCTAACCAATGTCTCTCTACACTACTATACTTGCCTTTAGTCCACATAAGATCCTACTGAGATAGTAAATCGACATTTCTTGTCCATCAATTTCTTATGCCAAGAGAGATTTGACAAACCCAGTGCTAGACGTGAGGTAGAGACGCAACGGTATCCCTACCCTTGGAGGAATCATCATTTCTGGAGAAGTGATCGATTTTTTTAGTTTGGTGAGATATTCTTGTTGAGCTTCCTCCCATTTGAACTTTGTTCATTTTCATAGTGGCTCCACTCGTGGATGAGTTATTTCGGCCACCCCTAGCACAAATTTCCTAAGGTAGGAGACTTTGCCGAGAAAACTCTTGACCTCCTTCGACACTTTTCGACATGGAATCTCTAGGATCGCTCGTTATTTATCCGGTCCCAGTCCATCTGTACTCCCTGTCGATCCACCACAAATCCTTAAAATTTCTTTCTTATAAATTCAAAGGCACACTTGAGCTGATTCATCTTAAGTTTGTATTTACTTCATCAAAATGAACACATTCCTCAAATCATCCATACGAGGATCTTCCTTTTTTGATTTGATGACCAAATTATCTACATAAAATTATAAGAATTTATGAAATAAGTCTTGGAAAATGTCTACCATCGTTCTTTGGTATGTTATTTGAACATTCTTCGACCTGAAAGGCATCACTTTGTGCATAAAATTGCCTAACGGTATTATAAATGATATTTTCTCCACATTTATTGGATCCATTTTGATTTGGTTGTATCCTATTTCCCCATCCATGAAGCTATACATTTTATATCCAGTAGTTCCATCGATCAAGTTATCAATTGAAGGCAGAGGTACCTCATCCTTTGGGAAATCTCTATTCAAGTCTCAGAAGTCCACAAATATTCGTATCATTTTTTGTCCTTATTTCAAACTGGGACAATGCTCGACAACTAGAGTGGGTGCTAGATCGATTTGATGAAACCTTCCTCTAACAACCAATGTTCCTCCTCCTTAATCTTCAGATCTAACTCTAGCTTATAAGTTCTTATAGCTTGCTTCACCAGTATGGCTGAAGATATAACATTCAGCTTATGGAAACTTACCTCTTCATCCAACACCTCCATCTCTGTGTACTTACATGCAAAGACGTCTCTATCACTGTCCTAAAAAACCCTCCTATGCATGCCTAGGCTTAAGGCTTGGGATAAACTCACCACCATAAGTTTTCTACGACTTATTCTTGGTAAAACCCTTAAGGTGCACTTTTTTCTAAAAATAACAATGCTTTAGTGAAACAATATCACCTTTTAAAGAATTTTTTTACTAATCGGACCATTATCTCATCCAAAATAATCAAATAGTATTTTAATTTGCATATATCCAAACATATTTTTATGATATATACAATTTTAGTATTTTAATAGCCTTGTTATGGTTAAAAAATATTAAAATATATTTAGAAGGCCTAAATGCCATTTCACTCCTTTTTATGCCTAAGGCCCGTCTTGGCTTCTAAGGCTTAATTCTTGGCCTCCATGCCTCGATCACGCCTCGCATTTGGTCTCTATATTTTTCGAATCAGCTTAATCAAGGCCCTTCTTATAACAAACCCGAATATAATTATGATAAATTATGTTTAAATCACGATTAGCTTATGTGATATGGATAATATGTTATTATTATATATAATGTTAAGTAATGATATTTAGTCTAATCCTACCTTCATAAAGCATGAAATACTGAATTAGTTGCAAACACCAAATTTTGAAGTTTTTGGTAAGAATGTTCATGTTGGAGGATAGGTTTGACCATTGTAATATAATAATTGACTTGAGGTATAAACTATATAGTTGTATATATATGCGTTAGGTTCTTAACACAATAAACGGTGCATCAAGCGGACATCCAAGTGAGAAGATATCGTCTTTTTATGAACAAGGGGTAAAGTAGTTATTTAGCCTTAATTGATATTTTGTCTTATATGACTCCACATGTTATATTTTTATTGGACCAAGGGTATGCCCTTATGCCAGCATATAACCCTTGAATTAAGCTATTCCTTCAACATATTTCAGCCATGGAAGATTTGTAACCTAAGGAAAGAGAATTTTGAAGTCTAGGAAGAAGGTGTGAGGAGAAATTGAAGAAAAATTCATAGAAAATTACGTAAAAGCCCCTAAGGTAATTCCATCCATAAATCTTGTTTATTTTTTTTGTATTACTGATTCAAATGAAAGAAATCATCACTTTAAGCAAACTTGAATGTGTAAACCCTTGAAATTGCTTTGTTTAGAAACCTTGTATATTCAACGTTCCATATCTTTTTGTATGATTACTGGAATTGACTGATTCCAATTAAACTAGACTCATATATGTATATTATACCCAAAAATCACATAAAAATACGAAGAAATGAATCTTGGGTTATAGTTTCAAGTTCGGGTATGAAATCTGCCTTAACAGAGTAAATATGCATACCATATGTTTGATGTTTTTCTTGACATAGAAAATGAACTCTAAAAATTATGAAATTTTAATATTGTATTAATAAATATGTGTTCTAAAATTTGGTTAAATATCATAGAAATTTATGATGCATAAAAATTATGAAAATTCTTGGAAGATGACTGAACGATAAAGGAACCTATAGGGTGGATTTGCTATGTAGTAAAGAAATAGGCATATCTTGCTCTAGGAAACTTGAAATGATGTGTCATCTTTTGTGTTGGAAACCTAATATGATAGGGATTGGATTACCAAGAATAATTAAAGTAGGTTTGGGTTATAATTTGAATATGTTAGATATCATAACCTAAATCTAGATGGAACTTCATTTATGATGAATGATTTGAATAGAATTGTATGATGTATATGAATTGAGTTATGTTGAAGTTATTCTTTAAATTGTTAATATTATTATGATGATAATAATATTGTAAGAATGATAGGAATAAAATAAGAACCAACTGAAAAAGAGGCAGATAAAGGAAAAGGGAAAGATTGTTAAATTTCCAAGGTGAGTGTACTTATGATTATTTCACATATAGCTATGAAAATGATATGATGGTTATGAATATAGCTCTAAGAGCAGGTTTTGTTTGGAAATTAAATTATCTAGGATTGGTTTGAATACTTTGGTATTCATGATTTATTTGGATATTCAGATATCCAGGATTTGTTTGGGTCTTATGATCCAGGATTGGAATTGGACAAAGATCCAATAATTTGTTAGAACTTATGTTCCAGGATTTGTTATTGCCAATGGGAAGGATTGTTTGGATTTTATATCCACAAATTTGATATAGAACTATTAATTCATTTCAGGGAAGGATTACCTCAAAAGGTTTATGCTTACGGTTTATATTTTAACATTTTCAAGTTTGTACTTTACCAGTTAGGATACCCTATAATGGGAGATTTTGAGAATTGCACCGGTAGAGAGAGCTGGGATTTACATAGAGGATTTTGTCATTGTCACGCTGAAGATTTTGATACACTCGCACATTGTATATATTGCGTTAGCATGGGTTTATTTGATGTTTGTAATAGTTAATCATAGTATTATATAATCGCTAATTATGACTCTAATGTTGATTAAGTCATGGTACAAGAACAATATTATATTCATTATGCATATAAATATTGATAAGTGGATTATATTTCAAATGCAATGAAGATCATGATTTAATTGTTACGAAAATAAATGATTAGAATGGATTTGGGCTCGGGGTGAGAAAATTAGTGGTATCAGAGCGTCTAGGTTATTAATTGTGGACGTGTGTGATAGTTAGATGGCAGTTATTGAATTGATTTTTATAATTATGAATTGTTTAGGTACTAACCAATAGTTTAGTATTGTAAATTGTTTATATTGGTTGTTAGAATTTTGTTCTATTAAAGATAATTACAGATGGAACATGGGAATGGACAACATATAGAAGAGGGAGTAACTTATGTGATACCCCACCTAATTAAATATCGGGCGATCACTCCTTTATTAAATTAAAATCAAGGTGACCAGATGGTTCATTCTTAGCATCACTGACGCAAAATAAAATTTACGAATTTAAACACCCTAAATAATTAAGCTAAGTGTCAAAATAATTTAAAACATTATTACCATATTATTAAATCCAATTATGTAAACCTTTTTAATAACCAACAATATAAGAATCACATAAATACTAAGGATGAAAATAACACACAAGAATTAAAACCATCTATATAAACAAAACCAGTTTAAAACTATAAATGAAACCATCCTGACAATAGTTAACTCCCAAGGAGTACTGAATACTAAAAATACAAATAAACATAGATCTCTGACATATCCAAACTTAATAGGGAAACGAACGACACATGCCCTAACTATGAAGATCTAAAACAGGAACTGAATCAATGAAGATGTCATCTAAAACAAAGGCATGCAACTCCCACATAGGGTGCAGCGCATCAAATCCAAAGAACCTATGCATGACACTCCTGTGGCTGGGCAGCTGTAATATATATACATATATATAGAAGAGAGATAAAAAGAAAAGAAACGGGTGAGAGCCCGAGTGTAAAACAATTTTAAAATAATTTAGCAAGTATTTAAAATGCTTACCTGATAATTCAACAACCATATTAGTATGCGACACTCTCTTGAGAATTCTCACCTATCGTCTAGTGTGAACGCCTACCGTACTACTAAACCTCATAAGTCTATCTCACTTATTATCCATAAATTTTTATCTCGATAGATAACAAGTTTATGATATTTAGTTTAGAAAATTAATATCTTTAAGGTTTCTTACTCTATTTAGAACAAATCAGTACCGTTATAAAGTTCCCGGATATTTATAAGAAAGTTAAAACATTTATTCATTACTTAACTATTTATACGCATAGTAAAAAAGTTCCCAAATAGATGTATGTATATATATTAGTCACACGTATAATATATATACTAACAGCACCCCACATAAATCTATGGTGCTGGCATACACTGCTGTCAAGTTCCCGTAACCCTCGTACTAAGGGAAATACTAGTTCAGAATCACTCTCGAACTGTATTAACAAAAACACATACAAATGGAGGCAAAGCATAGTTTCAAGTCACTAAGAGGTCAAGAAATACTCTCACGTCTCTTAGGACCATTTGACTATCAATAAGATAGTCTGCACCAAGGAATCCTATGTTCTAGGGTACAAGTCAATATCCCCCATAAAGGTCCCATCGAGATAATACTGTCCCGACGCGAAAACCTACGTGATAACAAGTAGCAAGGGTATGATTATACACAAGAATAATATAAATATGTATACACATTCCTTCATTTATATATATAAATATTCTCATTTTTCCAAATAGGTCCGCACATTACCCAACGATAATAATTATTAACCGCACATTGTACAATTTTTACCCAATTACCTCACCTAAAGGATTTATTGCTATTATTCTTAATTGTAATCGTTGCATACTTACTTCTAATCTCTCTATATACTCTCTTACTAAATATAATCTCAGTAGGTGCACCCTATCTAACCTTCTAGTCTAAGTCTTTCACGAGTCTTTAAATTATCTTGGGAACGAACGCACAATTTTTAAAGTATAACGAAAGTCTCTGCTATCCCACAATTCCATCCTATATTAATTCTAAATCAACGGAGTCTAATTAGACTCTACTGGTCCTCTTCATAACCCATTATACCCCATAAATAATAATCAAGGGTTCCTTTGTATTTTAACCGAATTAAACAAAAAGGAGAAAAATATGCACTTTTCCAGGAGGGATCGATCGATCGAGGAAAGGGGGTCGATCGATCGATCATCGATCGATCGATGTTCTTGGTCGATCAATCGATCAGGCAATGATGACTAATTCTTCCATTGTCAAGTTAGGGGTTTGCCTCTCCAACCTCAACCAAATCTCCATCAACGATCCCCAAACTCCCAAACAACATCACTACTGGTAATATATACCTAACTATATGATTTCCTATGTAAAATATGTTCGAATTCATCAAGTATAATGATTTAGTGGAGTAAAATTGACATAAACTTCAAGAACCCTAAGTTTTCTTTTAATTTCGATTATTCAAATATTTTCCTAATTTCTTGCTTCTAAATCCATCCAAATTCGTGGCTTATCCTCTACATGTGATTGAGATATCCAGAATATGTCTACTTCCTCTATAACATGTGATTTTAAGTCTCTAAAATATTAAATTCTTCCATAAAATATGTTCTTAACAACCCTAGACTAACATGATTGAAACATTAACTAAAAATACAGCAAGATAGATACTTCCCTAGAATTCAAGTTTCTGATTTGTCGACAAAAAAGTATAATTGTGTTCCTCATCGTGCAATCTACGTTTAGGTGGTGGTGGCGGTGCAAACGGATGAGTCTTTGGCCTTGGGTTGCTTGGAAAGCTCTCCAACTTCTTCTCTAATTGTCGTTCTATGGTTTTGTGTTTGTTAACTCTAGAAGACAACTTCTAAAGGCTGATATAACTATTGGAAAGTCATGGGTTTAATTACCAAAAAATACAAAATGTCTAATATACCTTCCTGGGATGTCAATTAGGCCTAAAAATTCCCCGATACCCAAACTAAACCCCTGAGTACACTTTTAATGACTTTCTCGACCCCTCTGGACACTTTGGCACACTCTAAATGACTATACAGGTGACTTAAAATTTATTCCCTTTTAATAATATCAATTTAGTCTTGACACGACACAGGCGCGCCCCGACTTAAACTTTCATAATGCCATTTTATTCACTCGTGATAATTTTAATAAAATCAATTCTACATATTACTTTACTCAATAAGTAATATTTAACAAATCAACCAATTCCCAATAATTACTAACACTCGTCACGCTAGTAAATATTTAAAATAAATTTCCGAATTAATATTAAATTAATATCTCAATTTAAATTTAATAATTTCCCAAATTTAAGGGCCATAAAAATACGGGGTATTACATACTTCCCCCCTAATAACGAAAATAAGGCCTACCTGGTAAAACAATTCAGGATACCTTATCCGTACACAAACTATCTACATAGTAAGGCGCTCAATCACTATAGCCCTCGCCTCATAGCAAGCTTGTTTAACACTCTTATTAAAGAGACTTCACATTATTATCCTATCCGATAACATTCACATAAGACACGCCTATACATTATTAATTCATATTATTTTAATATAATTGGGAGGCCGCACCTCACTACCTGACAACTACTCGGATTTATCTAAACACAAAAATCCCATTATTAGAGAAACCATACGAACATCTGACCACTCTTGTTCGCATAAAACAGTCATGGAATTTCACCATAGTCATCAGACTCTAACTCAACCAATCCAAAATTCTTATTATCGTCCCATCTCTTAACATTCAGAGTGAGAAAATTTAAGGTTTTTCCACACCAAAACCTCAATAAGCATCTTGTTCACCATAAACAGGTACAAGTGCTCCCACGGAACCCTACCATTAGGTAATATCCTCCCCCAATTACTGTACTATACTCCACTTTCTAGCTATAACTTTTGTGGAGAAAAAATGATCACAGTGAATCCAAAATTACTTTGACACTTCTCCACTAATGGTTAGTCACTGTTCGCTTACTCCCCGAATTATGGGTGATACAACCTGCTCAAAATGAAACGATATCCCTGTTACTTCTTAAAATTCCATATTGAAGGTGGGATTAAAAAATCTCAACCTAATTTAGAAAAATACCGTGTCGGACCAGGTACCAGGGCGATCCTTCCTTTCAAAGGAAGACTGGGGCACACTATCTAATATTGAAAATCACCCTAAAGGAATGTCTATCACCTCCTTCTTGGGCATCTTGTTCCACACATTCGAAGGAACTCTTGATCCTACCTTGAGGCTGTCAACTCATCCAAGAAACTTTACCGACATTACCGGCCTCTTCCATTATAGGAATTGTCGATAGCCACATAATTCTCTGGTTCATCCCCTTGTTCCAACCGACTTCTATTTATGAGTAGTGCTCGTGGAGACTAGTCACAATGTCCCTCTCTACATCGACTTCTACTTGTAATGTCTCACATTAAGTGACACTTAATAATCCCCTTCTTTCATTTATGTATACTAAAAGTTCCGGCCCATGCACCTTTCTCCACGATGTACACTTTCGGACCTTTTATACAATACTAACATCATCACTCTTTGTACGCACAAGTCGCTCTCACATTTGACAATTTACAACTTCACTCCAAGTGTTCTCCATATAGTTAAATTCTACCCTTCTCAAGGAATACCCCTTTTTAAATGGCTTCCCATAGCCTTCCAGCCATATTCGGTGTGCTACTCTGATCGCACACATATATATGGATTTATCGTCTTTCATACGGCACTAAATCCACTCTACCACTTTCACTTCATTATGTTAATCCCCCAAATATATATTCCACACGTCTATTCCCACACCCCTACAACTCGGTCGATTCTAACATCAGCTAACCAGGATGCCCACACCCCCTATAAACCGTGCATACTAGCGTAAGCATCATATACGCTTCACACATAACACACAATTCTTTCTTTTCCTTGTTCTCACAACATGATTACAATACTTGGGTACTCTCAATCACCCTAGAAATTGAAATTTTAAATCCTCCTTATCATCATTCCACCCCTCAACTCGCGGTGATAAGACAAAACATTCAATGCTTTTTTAGCACAAAACCGACTCCACTGGCCTTAAATCATAATTCAACTTCCAACTTCCAAATATAATTACCTTATCCTATTATGACTGAGGTACCAAACTCATAGACTAATGACCAAACATCTTCCTACTTCCAACCTTACGCTAAGTTTCATGCATGGGATGTCTCGCAAACCAAAATCCAAACATGGAACCCCCCGATACACTACTACCTAGAATTGTCGGTTATTGAAATCCTTTAGGCCCTTCGTCCATAACATGTACCCCTTTATTCCGTCTCTTGACATAAAAGTTACATCTCCTTCCATGATTACACTTAACAAAGAACATTTCGTAAATTGTACAATCATTCAGTATTAGTGATAATCCAATTCCATAAACCTCGAATACATAATCGGGGTTATCGAAATCCTGTCACCAAACATATGGGTAAAACTCTTAACTCTCATATGTCTAAAGGATAGATATATCAATATTCTCTTCCTATCACCAAGTCCTGAGCGCTAAACATAATAATGAGTAAATTTTTTCTCTCAACAGTAAACCCAATACATAATAAATTAGGACAAAAAGGTCCATACACACATTGAGATCGAATATCTCGAGCCCACTATTCCCTCTGAAGTCTCTAGAATATATAATATAAGTGTGAGTCCGTCCCTCTCACAGGTGAGGCCTCGCGAGAACAAAACATGTTGCACTAATGCAACCATTTCGATACCCTTGCAATAACTACGGACTATCGTATTAACCATTATTATAAAGTTTTAATCAATACCATATCCTACTCGTATATCACATCACTAAAACGAGTAATATCAATAAAGAATATAACACTATTAATACACCCATTCATCCTCCGCGGATATCACTAAGGATAATCCCGCTATACTATGGAAAATATTCACATAATAATAATTTTTATAGTTATACGCACTAAACTCGTCTTACTTGTTAATCTAGCAATGAACAAAATATAGTGACTCGCTAGTGTCACCTAAAACACTCCTCATACTCCGAGGATAAAGCTCATACTTCTACCATGACAATTCTCTTGACTACACAAATGGTCCCCGAACGTAGCACGCTTGTCCAAACCAAAGACAAAAACTACTTTAATCGTTGTCCTTGACTAGGCATCATACTCTTATCCCTTTTCTCACTTCGGGAAAACATTAACTTATTTGATTTCACTCTCCACAAAATACCTCTACACATAATCCACTTATCAACTATCATACTAACTATATTAGGATTGTCCTTCTCTCGAACTTTCGTAGTCTCGATTCCTGATGGCTACCCTCATTATTCCCTTAGCCTTATTGGCCCTAAACTACATGCTATTGGCTACTCTAGTCGTTACTGAATTCACCATCGCTTTGTAAGAATTCAGCCATCCAATAATTTAAATGGGTCCCCTGATGTGTATCCACACCCTCTTGTGGTTCTACATTACCACCGTTACATCCCACACAAAGAAGCGTTAACATCTCCATTGACAAAGAACAACATTATCAACCTCCGAATCGACCGTCCAATAAAATTCACTTTTAAGTGTTATTAACTTTTATTACGAGCTGATCTCCCACTTGGAGTCCTCTCCTCCATTTGTATCTACACCCTCCGATACAACATTCGCTAACGGTTTAGATTCTTATTCACAAATGGATCTCTGTCAGGACCTCCTGTGATGAGTTCAGAACAACATTCACATCTTATCCTGAACATCTGATTAAGGAACATGCGGTCAAACTGTGCCTAAGATCCTTTTATAGACATAGCATTACACTTCTAAAAGTGGTGGCTGACTCCCACTATTATAATTTCGTTCCGACAAGACAAGGAAAATTTTACTCCAAATTTTCAGTTTCAGTTAACCACACTCCGTCTTATGTCCAAACCTTTTGATATTTTATCTCCTCTGGCTAACACACACAATCTCCGCATTTCTTTAATTTTCACTAACAATTCTCTTCAATGTTTTGTCTGACTTTCTCTCATTCGTACCATATTGGGTGAGTCTACTCTTGCACCTCTTTTGACTATAGCATATTTGTAAATCGTAGGCGACCTCCTATCCGTATTTGCAGTCTTGGCCTCTCGTGCCATAATAGGGGTGACTTCGACTACGGTCATCATCCTAGAATGTACTTTACAACCTCAACTAGGCCCTGCCTCCTGATGTCTGCCTAACGGCCCTCGTCTGACATCCTTCATCTCTCGACAAATGCACACATCCACACGCAATTAGAATTCACTAATGTACATACGTTATAGAAGGAGAACGAAATCTCACCATAGAAATCAACAATCCTAAACATAGGGATCTATATCAAACAAAGCAATGCTGGAAGAATAATAAGACGCACAAATCCTAAAGGACAGTAGAACCTAAGGCTCTGATACCACCTGTGACACCCCGCCTAATTAAAAATCGGGCGATTAGTCCTTTATTAAATGAAAATCAATATGACCCGTTGGTTCATTCTTAGCATCACTGACGCAAAATAAAATTTACCAATTTAAACACCCTATATAATTAAGCTAAGTGTCAAAACATTTTAAAACTTTATTACCATATTATTAAATCCAATTATGTAAACCTTTTTAATAACCAACATTTTAAGAATCACATAAATACTAAGGATGGAAATAACACATAAGAGTTAAAACCATTTAGATAAACCAAACTAGTTTAAAACTATAATTGAAACCATTCTGACAATAGTTAACTCCCAAGGAGTACCGAATACTGAAAATACAAATAAATATAGATCTCTGACATATCCAAACTGAATAGGGAAACGGGATACTCATGCCCTAACTATGAAGAACTAAAACAGGAACTGAATCAATGAAGAGGTCGCCTAAAATGAAGGCCTGCAACTCCCACATAAGCTGCAGCGCGTCCAATCCAAAGAACCTATGCATGACGCCCCTGTGGCTCGGCACCTATAATACATATACATATATATACAAGAGAGAGAAAAATATAGGAAACGAGTCAGACCCCGAGTGTAAAATAGTTCTAAACTAACTTAGCAAGTATTTAAAATGCTTACCTGCTAATGCAACAACCATATTAGTATGCGACACTCTCTTGAGAATTCTCACCTCTCGTCTAGTGTACACGCCTACCGTACTATTAAACCTCATAAGTCTATCTCACTTATTCTCCATAAAGTTTTATCTCGAGAAATAACAAGTTTATGATATTTTGTTTAGAAAATTAATCTCTTCAAGATTTCTTACTCTTTTTAGAACAAATCAGTTCTGTTATAAAGTTCCCAAACACTTATAAGAAAGTTAAAACATTTATTCATTACTTAACTACTTATAAGCACAATAGAAAGTTCCCAAATAGATATACATATATATATTAGTCACGCATATAATATATATACTAATGATAGCCCGCATAAAATCTATGGTGCTGGCATACTCTGCTATCAAGTCCCCATATCACTCGTACTAAGGGAAATACTAGTTCGAAATCACTCTCCAACTGTATTAACAAAAACACTTAAAAATGGAGGCGAAGAATAGTTCGAAGTCACTAAGAGGTCAGCACATACCCTCACATCTCTTAAGGCCATCTGACTATCAATAAGATAGCCTGTGCCAAGGAATCCTATGTTTTAGGGTACAAGTCAATATCCTCGATAAAGGTCCCAACGAGATAACACTATCCCAACGCGGCAACCTCCGTGATTGAAAGTAGGGAGGGTATGATTATAAACAAGAATAATATAAATATGAATACACATGAATTTAGTTATATTTATCAATATTCTCATTTATCCAATTAGGTTCGCACACAACCCAATGATAATAATTATTAACCGCACATTGCACAATTTTTACCCAATTACCTCACCTAAAGGAGTTATCGCTTTTATTCTTAATCCTAATCGTCTCATACTTACTTCTCATCTCTCTAAGTACTCTCTTACTAAATATAATCTCAGTAAGTGAGCCCTATCTAACCTTCTGTTCTAAGTCTTTCACGAGTGTTTAAATTATCTAGGGAACGTACGCACAATTTCTAAAGTATAACGAAAGTCTCTGTTATCCCAAAATTCCATCCTATATTAATTCTCACTCAACGGAGTCTACTTAGACCCTACTGGTCCTCTTCATAAACCATTATACCCCATAAATAATAATCAAGGGTTTCTATGCATTTTAACCGGATTAAATCAAAAGGAGAAAAATATGCACTTTTCCAGGAGGGATTGATCGATCGAGGAGGTCGATCGATCGATCAAGCAGTGATGACGAATTCTTCCATTGTCAAGTTAGGGGTTTTCCTCCCCAACCTCAACCAAATCTCCATCAACGGTCCCCAAACTCCACTACTGGTATTATATACCTAAATACATGATTTCCTACGTAAAATATGTCAGAATTCATCAAGTATAATGATTTAATGGGGTAAAATTGACATAAACTTCAAGAATCCTAATTTTTCATTTAATTTCCATTCTTCAAATTCTTTTCCAGATTTCTTGATTCTAAATTGATCCAAATTCATGGCTTATCCTCTACATGTGATTGCGATGTCCAGAATATGTCTACTTCCTCTACAACATGTGATTTTAAGTCTTTAAAATATTAAATTCTTCTAGAAAACATGTTCTTAACAACCCTAGAATAACATGATTGAAACATTAACTAAAAATAAAACAAGATAGATACTTTCCTAGAATTCGAGTTTCTGATTTGTGGACGAAAAAGGTATGGTTGTGTTCGTTGTCGCACGATCTACGTTTAGGTGGTGGTGGCGGTGCAAATGGATGAGTCTTTGGCCTTGGGTTTCTTCGAAAGCTCTCCAACTTCTTCTCTAATGGCCGTTCTTTGGTTTTTTGTTTGTTAACCCTAGAAGACAACTTCTAAAGGCTGATATAACTATTGGAAATTCTTGGGTTTAATTACCCAAAAATGCAAAATGTCTAATATACCCTCCCGGGTTGTCAATTAGGCCTATAAATGCCTCGAGACCCAAACTAAACCCCTGGGTACACTTTTTGAACTATCTCGACCCTTACGGACACTTTGGTGCACTCGAAATGACCATATAGTCACTTATAATTTATTCACTTTTAATAATAACAATTTAGTCCTAACATGACACAGGCGCGTCCCGACTTAAATTTTCATAATGCCATTTTATTCACTCGTGATAATTTCAACAAATCTACCAATTTCTAATAATTACTAACTCTCGTCACGCTACTAAATATTTAAAACAAATTTATCAATTAATATTAAATTAATATCTCAATTTAAATTTAATAACTCCCCAAATTAAGGTCATAAAAATACGGGGTATTATAGCTTCTCGTACAGACAATATTGAAGTAGAGCAGAGTGTTGCTAGAAGGGATAGAGAGCATGAGCAACATAAAGATATGAAAATAATAGCACAAGCAATACTAAGGATGTAAGAACAATAGGAAAGAAATATGGCATTAATAGCAGATCAATAGACTAAATATCTTGAATCAAATACTGTAGCTAGAATTAAGAAAGAGGCAAGGAAGGAAATGAAAAATTCCATGCATGAGAAGTTCTTAAAGTTGAATCCTCAAGAATATTTAGGGTCAGTGGAACCTACAGAAGCTGAGATGTGGGCCAGAGATATAGAAACCATCTTTGCAGTGATGAAAGTTCCAGATAACAAGAAAGTAAATTTGGTCGTGTTTATGATAAAAGGGAAGGCTAAATATTAGTGCGAATCTAGAAACCATTTAGTGCCTAGGATGGAAGGAACTGATGTTATTACTTGGGATAAATTTATTAAAGATTTGTATGTTAAGTATTTCCCTAAAGTTTATAGGAGGGAGAAAGTGAGGGAATTTATAAATTTGACCCAAGGGAAAATGTATGTGAGGGAGTATGGGGATAAATTTATAGATTTCTCTAGATTTGGTACTAAGTATGTGGAGGATGAAGAAGATAAATTTAGTAAGTTTGAAGAGGGACTGATTTGGACCATTCAAAACAGAGTGGATACTTATGAGTTAGAAGATTATGCTTCTCTGGTGAATAAAACCACAATAGTAGAAAGGCAAATGAACTAAGGGGTCGTGAGTAGAGAGAGTTTTATGTAAATTAGATTCGATGCATCTCAATCTAAGGGAGCCAAGGGTGGAAGTGTTAAGATGGAACCTCATAAATTTCAGAGAGGTGGTGGAGATAGTGGTAGAGGTCAGGGGAGATTTGGCAGAGATACTAGGGGTGGGGAATCTTTGTAACACCCCGCCCGCCCGGGGAGAGCGAATGGAGCGCCAATGTGATAAAACTAAACTAAATCCACAATATAATAAGGTATAGAGCGTCTAAATAAACCCACAATGATATAAATCCACTAATCTCAATCTCTTCAATTACAACAACTAACTCGAAAATAGAATACAAATCTCCAAAGCTCTATACATCAAAATAATACAAATCTTTCCCAATCAATCCTCGCTAAAATCAATCTCCATAGTGCCCCAAAATCCGCGCTAAACTTCCATTAAAAGAAAATATCGAGAAGTACACAATACAACAAGAAAGATGCTCAACAAATATATGTTAGAGATGAATAAAATGTAACAACACGAGTACGAATATTCAAATCAAATGTAAATCTCAAAGCATTTATCAATATAATTTTTCAACAACACATTAATCGGGTCACCAGGCCTCACCCCATCCGCATATTTTTTATCAAGCCATAGTCGAAAATAGGTATTTTGGCGGGTTCACAACATCCGTGCCATATTAAAATGTCATGACAACGTGCTCAAAAACAATATAATGATACCACGTGAATAAAAATAATTTCAACAATTATTTTTCAGATTTCAATGAATTTATCAATTCAAATATGAGTTCAATTAAAAAAGAATTCAAAGAGAATGACACTCGCGAGATTTAAGGAGCATATTGTGTAAAACCCCATACCTCAAACCATGATGAGAAACCAACGATCACATCCTCAAGATCAACTCAAAATATCTACAAAATATCCTCCAATAACCTCCAACAAAATAGCCCCAAGAACACCTCTAATCTAAGGTTGGAATTCACAAATCTCAAGGGGCAATGTGTATATAAAAAAAGAGGAATATAAATATATTTGCTGCCAAAAATTGTGCCAAAAGTTAGTTAAAAGGGTTGCCCACGACTTCCTTTTATAATGCAAATAAATGAAGAGTTGGAATCCAAAAGACTCCTTTAAATAAGGCAAAGAAATGAAGAGTTGGAAGTCAAAACAACTCCAAGAGTTAAAAACATTTTAAAATCATTTTAAAATCCGTTTTAACTTCGATTTCGAAACCGTTTGAAATTCTCGCCTTAAAAAATAATAACCAACATATTTGAGCAATAAAAATAATTTTATCAAAAACTTTATTTTTCCTCTTTATTTTGAAAATACCACAAAAATTACGCGGGTTATTACACTTCCCCACTAACAATGGAATTTCGCCCTCGAAATTCGCCGAATGCCTAACTCTCAAAATCAGGCAACTACACTAACTCCAAAAATAAATTACGTCTCCCAAAAATAAATTCCTCACATCAAATTCCGAAACCTATCACGAATTTCACCTAAATTTTTCTATCTCCAAAAATTATTATCCATGCAATGAACCCAAAGACCAAGCCCCGAGGGTTGTCATATACCTAAGCTCTGATACCATTTGTAACACCCCGCCCGCCCGGGGAGAGCGAACGGAGCGCTAATGCGATAAAATAAATTCAAATCCACAAGTGACAAGGTATAGAGCGTCTAAATAAACCCACAATAATATAAATCGACTAATATCAATCTCTTCAATTACAACAACTAACTCGAAAATAAAATACAAATCTCCAAAGCTCTATACATCAAAATAATACAAATCTTTCCCAATCAATCCTCGCTAAAATCAATCTCCATAGCGCCCCAAAATGTGCGCTAACCTACCATTAAAAGAAAATATCGGGAAGTACACAATACAATAAGAAAGATGCTCAACAAATATATGTTAGAGATGAATAAAACGTAACAACACGAGTACAAATATTCAAATCAAATGTAAATCTCAAAGCATTTATCAATATAATTTTTCAACAACACATTAATCGGGTCACCAGGCCTCACCCCATCTGCATATGCTTTATCAAGCCATAGCCGAAAATAGGTATTTTGGCGGGTTCACAACATCCGTGTCATATTAAAATCTCATGACAACATGCTCAACAACAATATAATGATACCACATGAATCAAAATAATTTCAACAATTATTTTCCAGATTTCAATGAATTTATCAATTCAAATATGAGTTCAATTAAACAAGAATTCAAAGAGAATGACACTCGCGAGATTTAAGGAGCATATTGTGTAAAACCCCATACCTCAAACCATGATGAGAAACCAACGATCACATCCTCAAGATCAACTCAAAAGATCTACAAAATCTCCTCCAATAACCTCCAACAAAATATCTCCAAGAACACCTCTAATCTAAGGTTGGAACTCACAAATCTCAAGGGACAATGTGTATATAAAAAGAAGAGGAATATAAAATATATTTGCTGCCAAAAGTTGTTCCAAAACTAGGTTAAAAGGGTTGCCCATGACTTCCTTTTATAATGCAAAGAAATGAAGAGTTGGAATCCAAAAGACTCCTTTAAATAAGGCAAAGCAATGAATAGTTGGAAGTCAAAACAACTCCAAGAGTTAAAAACATTTAAAAATCATTTTAAAATCCGTTTTAACTCCGATTTCGAAACCTTTTGAAATTCTCGCCTTAAAAAATAATAACAAACATATTTGACCAATAAAAATAATTTTATCAAAAACTTTATTTTTCCTCTTTATTTTGAAAATACCCCAAAAATTACGCGGGTGATTACAATCTTCTAGTCTGGTTAGGAGGTCTAGAAGAGGTGAGGCACCGACGAGAATTGTTATATGTTTCTTTTGTAAAGAGGAGGATCATTATAAATCTGAGTGTCCTAAGATTAAAGGAGTTGAATGCTACCATTGTCATCAAGTGGGGCATCTTAAGAAGAATTGTCCGCAATTGGCAGAGACTCCAACAACTTCTAGTGAAGCAGTAAGCAGAGTGTTACCTGTAGGAAGTGGAGCATAAAGGATGGGTAAAGGACAAGTTAGTTGTTCCAGGCCAAGTGGACGAATCTTGACGATGAAAGAGGCTCATATTACCCTAGATGTGGTGACATGTACACTTTCTGTTACTAATAGAAGTTCTTATGTTTGATTGATCCTGGTTCCACACATTCTTTTCTGTCTTATGCTTTTGCTGTATACCTGAATAGACCATGTACTCGTTTAGATGTGGGGTTGTGTATTCATATTCCAATGGGGGATATGGTTGTAAATGCATATGTTTTTCGTGATAGCGTTTTGACTGTGGGGTTAGAGATACATTTATAGATCTACTTCTGTTGGATATTTTTTATTTTGATATAATTTTGGGATTGGATTAGTTATCTAAATATCATGCATCTATGGATTATTTCTATAAGGAAGTTGTTTTTAATATGCCTGGTGACCCTAAATTTAAATTTATGGGGAAAAGGAAAATTGTTCCCAGTTGCATCATTTCTGCTATTCAAACGAGGAAATTATTGAGTAACGGTTATGAGGGTTTTATTGCATATGTTATTGACACTAGGAAGGGGGATTTACAATAGTCGATGTTCCTATTGTATGAAATTTTCCATAAGTGTTTCCTAGTGAGTTGACTGGGTTACCTCCAGAAAGAGAAGTTGAATTCAATATCGAATTCGCGCCGGGGACATACCCTATTTCTATGGATCCGTATAGAATGGCACCTATTGAATTAAAAGAACTTAAGATTCAGTTGCTGGATTTACTTGATAGGGGATTCATACAGCGTATTGTATCTCTATGTGGTGCACCAGTTTTATTTGTGAAGAATAAAAAGGTACCATGCATTTATGTATTGATTATAGGAAACTGAATAAAGCTATAATTAAGAACAAATAACCTTTACCTTATATAGATGATTTGCTTGATCCGTTACGGGGTGCTAAAGTGTTTTCAAAAATAGACTTGTGATCGGGTTATCATCAATTGAGGGTCAATGAGAGTGATATTTCTAAAACTGCTTTTCGCACTTGGTATGGTCATTTTGAATTGCTGATGATGCCTTTTGGAGTGACTAATGCTCCAACTGTATTTATGGATATTATGAATCGGGTACTGAATCCTTTTGTTGATTCATTTGTTATAGTTTTTATTGATGATATTCTGATTTACTCACATGATATGGTTGAAACATGGAAAGCATCTTCGAACTATTTTAAAAGTGTTAAAAGATACTGTATGCCAAGTTTAGAAAATGTTAATTTTGGCTATCACAAGTTGTATTTTTAGGCCATGTTATTTCTGGAGATGGTATATGTGTTGATCCCAAGAAAGTAGAAGCTATTGTAAAATGGGAGAGGCCCAATAATGTGATTGAGGTAAGGAGTTTTATGGGTTAAGTTGGATATCATAGGAGGTTTATAAAGGAATTTTATTTGATTGCCTTGCTAATGACTAAATTAACCTCAAAAGATGTTAAATTTGAATGGAATTTTAATTGTGAAAACAGTTTTGATGAATTGAAAAAGAGGTTTGTAACTGCACCTATTCTTACTATTCCGCATGGTGGAGATGGTTTTGTTATTTATACTGATGCTTCACATCAGGGGTTGGGTTGTATTTTTATGCAGCATGGTAAGGTTATTGCTTATGCTTCTAGACAATTGGGTACACATGAACGTAATTATCCTACACGTGATTTAGAACTTGTTGCTATTGTGTTTGCTCTGAAATTGTGGCATCATTATTTATATGGTGAAGTGTGTGAAATTTTTACTGACCATTAGAGTCTTAAGTATTTATTTACTCAGAAAGAGTTGAATTTGAGGCAGAGGTGATGGATGGAGTTAATTAAAGATTATGGCTACACAATTCACTACCACCCAGTGAAGAAAAATGTAGTTGTATATGCTCTGAGTAGAAAGGATTCGATTAGGTTATCTTATATTCGGTGTGCTAGAGTTTTGCACATCACGGAGTTGAGATTTATGGGAGTAGAATTGAACCTAGAAGATGGGGACAGGTTCTTTGCTCACCTGAGCATGCGTCCTTTGTTAGCTACTCGTATTCATGAATTATAAAGTCAGGATCCATTTCTGGAGAGGAAATGAAAAGATGTTTGAGATGGTAAGTCTGAAGATTTTTTATTGTTAATGATGGCAATTTATTGTACATGCAACGGCTATGTGTGCCTAATGTCGATGAATTGAAAGTGGAAATTTTAGATGAGGCTCATAATTCCATTTATACTATGCATCATGGTAGTGCTAAAATGTATAGGGATTTGAAGGAGCATTATTGGTGGAATAATATGAAGAAAATTGTTGATTCTGTTGCTAGGTGCCTTATATGTCAGCAAGTGAAAGTGGAGCATCAGAAACCTACTGGTTTGTTTTAGCCATTACTAATACCGTATTGGAAATGGGATCATATAACGATGGATTTTGTGGTTGGGCTTACTCAATCTCAAAAGGGGTCAGATTCAATTTGGGTAGTGGTGGAAATATTTACCAAGCCTTCTCATTTTCTAGCAGTCAAGACTACGTATACAATTGAAAGGTATGCTAGATTATATGTTAATGAGATTATTCGATTGCATAGAGCACCTATATCTATTATTTCAGATAGGGACCCTACTTTTATGTCCAAAATTTAGAATAGTTTATATTATGCTATGGGTACTAACTTAAAGTTTAGTACAACTTTCATCCTCAAACAGACGGGCAGTCTGAAAGAACCATACAGATTTTGGAGGATATGCCTAGAGCTTCTGTGCTTGATTTAAAAGGTAATTGGGATGAATATTTTCCTTTGATAGAATTTTCACATAACAATATTTTTTAATATACTATTGGTATGGTGACATATGAAGCGTTGTATGGTATACGGTGTTGTACACCCGTATATTGGTGTGAAGTTGGTGAAAGAAAGATAGAGGGTCCAGAGTTGATTGAAGTCACCACTGAAAAAGTGAATATTATTCAAGATAGAATGAGAATAGCTCAAAGAAGAAACAAAAGTTAAGCAGATAAACGGTGAAAAGATTTAGAATTTCAGAAAGGGGATGATGTGTTTCTTCGGATATCTGCATGGAAAGGAGTTATGATATTTAGAAAGAAAGGTAAATTGAGTCCACGCTACATTGGTCCTTACGAAATCCTCGAAAAACTCGGGATGGTTGCCTACAAGTTAGCATTACCACCAGAGTTAGCCGGTTGCATAATGTTGTCCATGTTTCTATGTTGAGAAAGTATGTAGCAGACCCTTCGCATGTATTGGTGGAACAACCTATTGAGTTAAAGGAAGACTTGAGCTATGTGGAAGAACCACTTGTTATCGTGGATAGGAAGGAACAAATATAAATATCCAAAGTGATCCCACTTGTGAAGGTTGTGTGGATAAGTCATTCCATGGAAGAAGCTATATGGGAGAGTGAGGATAGAATGAAGATGAGTTATCCGTATTTGTTTGATTCAGACAACCAATGTATGTCAATTTCGAGGATGAAATTTCCTAACTGGGTGAGAATTATGACACCCCTAATATAATTATGATAAATTATATTTAAATCATGATTAGCGTATGTGATATGGATAATGTGTTATTATTATATATAATGTTAATTCGTTATATTTAGTCTAATCCTACCTTCATAAAGCATGAAATATTGAATTAGTTACAAACACCAAATTTTGAAGTTTCGATAAGAATGTTCATGTTGGAGGTTAGTTTTGATAATTATAATATAATAATTGACTTGGGGTATAAACTAGATAGTTGTATATATGTGAGTTAGGTTTGTAACACAATAAACGGTGCATCAAACAGACATCCGAGTGAGAAGATATCGTCTTTTTACGAACAGGGGATAAAGTAGTCATTTAGCCTTAAATGATATTTTGTTTTATATGACGCCACATGTTATATTTTGATTGGATCAAAGGGGGTGTCCTTATGCCGAATTATAACCCTTGAATTAAGCTCTTCCGTCAGCATATTTAATCCATGGAAGAGGTTTAACCTAACGAAAGAGAATTTTGAAGTTGAGGAAGAAGGTGTGAGGAGAAATTGAAGAAAAATTCATAGAAAATTACGTAAAAGCCCCTAAAGTAATTCCATCCATAAATCTTGTTTATTTTTTTGTATTACTGATTTAAATGATAAAAATCATCATTTTTTACTGAAATTCCATGTCTTGATGTGTACTTATGGATAGATGCAAGTTTAAGCAAACTTGAATGTGTAAACCCTTGAAATTACATTGTTTAGAAACCTTGTGTATTCAAACAACCATATATTTTTGTATAATTACTGGAATTTATTAATTTCAATTGGAGATTAAAATACTCTCATATATGTATATCATATCCGAAAATCTAGTAAAAATACCAAGAAATGGATCTTGGGAGATGGTTTGAAGTTCGGATATGAACTCTAAAAGTTATGAAATTTTAATCTTGTATTATTCAATATGTTTTCTGAAATTGGGTGAAATATCATAGAAAGTTATGATGTATAAAAATTATGAAAATTCTTGGAAGATGACTGAAGGATAGAGGAACCTATAGGGAGGATTTTCTATGTAGTAAAGAGATGGGCATATCTTGCTCTAGGAAACTTGGAATGATGTGTCATCTTTTGTGTTGGAAACCTAATGTGATAAGTATTGTATTACCAAGAAGAATTAAAGTAGGTTTGGGCTATAATTTGAATATGTTATATATCATAACCACAATCTAGATGGGACTTCATTTATGACGAATGATTTGAATAGAATCGTATGGTGCTTATGAATTGAGTTATATTGAAGTTATTCTATGAATTATTGATATTCTTATGATGATAATAATATTATAAGAATGATAGGAAGAGAAGAAGAACCAACTGAAAAGGGAAAGATTATTAAATTTTCAAGGCGAGCGTACTTCTGATTGTTTAACATATAGATATGAAAATGATATGATGGTTATGAATATAGCTCTAAGAGCATGATTTATTTGGATATTAAATTATCCAGGATTGGTTTGAATACTTCGATATTCAGGATTTTTTTGGATATTCAAATATCCAGGATTTGACTGGGTCTTATGATTCAGGATTGGAATTGGACAAAGATCCAATGATTTGTTGGAACTTATGTTCCAGGATTTGTTATTGCCAATCGACAGGATTGTTTGGATTTTATATCCACAAATTATATATAGAACTGTTAATTCATTTCAGGGAAGGAGTACCTCACTAATCTTAATTCTTACGGTTTATATTTTAACATTTTCAGGTTTGTACGCTGCCAGTAAGGATACTATATAATGGGAGATTTTGAGAATTGCATCGGTGCCGAGAGCTAGGGTTTACATAGGGGATTTTGTCATTGTCACACTGAAGATTTTGATACACTCACACATTGTATATATTGCATTATTATATGTTTATTTGATGTTTGTAATAGTTAATCATAGTATTGTATAACCGCTAATTATGACTCTGATGTTGATTAAGTTATGGTACAATAATAGTATTATATTCATTATGCATATAAATATTGATAAGTGGATTATATTTTAATCGAACTGAAGATCATGATTTAATTGCTATGTAAGTAAATGATTAGACTGGATTTGGGATCGGGGTGTGACACTTCTTTTCTCCACGCTTAGATCTTTCAAAATCAATATGGGACTTGGATCTTCTTCTTCTTCGGCTAGATCAAGCTTCTAAAGATCTTTCACCCGCGACTTTGGGTGATCTATGATGTATTCTGGCTCATCTTCTACTTTCTCTATATATTCCTGAATGTTGGAGTTTTCTATGACCATGTATTACCCTTGAATGTCCACTAGGAAACACTCATAATCTTAGTCAGCCCTTTCGTTAACCTCTTCAATAGCCTCTTCGACTTCTCACTTACACCTTCAAAGGTAATAGATCACCCTTCCATCCTCCGTTAGCACCTTCTTGCACCAATGATTGGATGATGAACCTACCTTTCATTTTTTGTCTCTCGAATCTTCTGCCAGCATATCTCTTAAAAATATTCTCAGCACACTCTGTCATTTGGCCTCATGCTCCATAGGGTCAATCCTGGGTCTTATCCTATGTCTCACCTATTTAGATATCTTTTGAGTTTTAGGATTGACATGGTTGACTCATGAGACACTTCACTCCTACCTGCTACCTTGCTTATTTTAACCGTTCACAGTCCTCATCCTTTTCCTAATAAAAGGAACTCTGTTTCCCTCCATTGATCTTGTTAAGACTCTTATGTATTCTTCCATATCTGTATAAAATTCTGCATCCAACAGATGATCCTCTTTGACTGCAAAAGGATTATTTATTGCCCATAAAATAATCTCAGTCCCCTTTTCATTTGCCTTAGCGCATTAGTGATATGTCCAAGGGACTAAGTCATGGTTGTGCATCCACACTCTTCTTATCAAGATATTGTAGGAAGTATCACTCTTAATCACATGATACTTGATGTGTGAAGTGATATTCCCCATGTTCACATACCTAATTGATTTGGAGGATTGGTTGTCATAACGAGAGATCACCAAGGTAATTAGTATTAATCTTGCCTTGGGGATGTTCGATGCGCGGAATGAGTTGATAGGCATGATGTTTATGGATGCTCACTCATTTAACAGAGCTCTATAAAAAATCATCCCATTGATACTTATCCCCACGTATAAGGATTTATTATGAGGGTACTTCACAGCTCTATCGGCATCGCTAAAAGTTACTTCAGATAAAAATTTCCTCACCAACCTAGCCATGGGCCCTGTCCATATCAGCGATGGAACTGCATTCCTTTGTAAAATATATAAAAATCACTTTGTTATCTTTAATTTTCTCTCATTCAGCAGTCCCACCTGATCATAGAACCATGAGAATTTGGGCGACTGCGACACAACATGGTATTCTAGCCCTTGGTCTACTTCCTCGCTATCAATGTTATACAGAACCTCATAATCCCCTGTACTTTCTTCATCATAGGCTATCAAATTATTATCCATTTATCTTGGGAAGTCTTCTAAAGCTTCCTCAAACACTTTTTTCTCCACCACAAGATCTCTCAACTCCCTCTAAGCTTCTTCCTCCCAACCAACCACCAGGTTAGCTGCATTTACTGGTAGTGGGTTGTTATTTACATTATCTTGATGGATATACAAAGTCCCATACTTTATATGCTTTCTTGTGATCTTCCTCATTGTAAAATAGGTCATCATTAGATGACCAATCTTCTGATGGATCGGGAAGTACTTGGGATTATCTCTTACTTTTGTTTCTGGCTCCGTTACTGGAGTATCCTTGGGCTCATAGACTTACCCTCCTCGTAGCATTGTGTTGTAACATCTAACCTCTTCCTAAACGGTACAAGGTAGTGGTAGTGTGTCCTCTCTATCTCTATAAAAATTCTTTTGGCTATCCTTTTTTGTCTACTTGTCCTCGTCTCCTCCATCGACATATACTACTCGTGGGGGATATCCACATCCTACAATAGGCTGTACTTGTTGCGTGAATATCATAGGAAACAAAAATGGGTTGGTATGTACAACCAACGAGATCATTCTTGTAGCTTTTAAAAATGTCGAATAAGATCCTTCACGTGTCTTATTTATAAGGTGACAGATGTACACCGGGAGCAAACCTTCAGCACAAATCTGAAGTATTTTGGACTCCTTAGCCTCCTTCCTCACGTTAAGGGAACTTTCTATGAATCTTCAAACATATGACACCACCTCCTCTTCTAGACGTTGTTTCTCCCTACTTAGCTAAGTCAATATAAATTTATCTTATGCTAGAAAGAACTTCTGGATGAAAAAAACATTCATACCTACCCACATTGTGACACTCTCCAATGACAGGTGAGAGTACCAAGTGTATGCTTTATCGTGATGGATTTAGGAAACTCCCTCAATCTTAACTTCATATTGTTGCAATGGTCCCCTAGATGCTCGATGAATCTCTTGATGTGCTCCTTCGGGTTTCCCCCTTTTCCTATGTACTCCTCAAAGATAAGAAGAATGTAGTCCTTGGGATAAGGCTCTTAATTATATGCCTCTAGATAAGGAGTATGAAAATAATCATAAACTGATGCTACCTCTCTAGCATACTGGGAGGAAGTTGTGATAATCTTTAACATTTCCTTCTCCATCTCTTTCCTCAGTTCATCTAAGGAAGATGGAAAGACCTTCTCAATTGTTAGAGTAATGGGCTGCGGCACAACAGGTGATGTACCGTCCACTCCTGAAGCACCCGTATATGCCACGAGAGTGGGGACAATGTTCATGGGGACTGGTCCCATTAGAGTTTCACTGGATGGGGTTATGGGGGTACCTTCGGAGTTATGAAGGAGCTGGGGTGTAGTCCCTCAAACACCGTCGTAGCTATAGGATTCTGGAAGGACTCAAGGAATTTTCCCATGAGAAGGGACATTTTCACCTGTCCCATCAAAGTGTTAGTAGAGGCCTATGTGACTTCTAGGATTGTTATAGCCATTTAAACTTGGGGAATCTTTACCCAAGGCACCCCATCTCGGGAAGCCTCAAGTTCCCTCACCATTTGTTCTTAATTTTGATGAATAGAATCAAAATCAAGTGTACGGTTAATGTTATCTTGCGCCATATGGAGTCACCAAATGTAAAAGGGTAGTCCCTTTGAAGCCTATGAGTACAGTAATACAAGTAGAGGCCTAACCCCTATAGATATTATGATAAATGATAACCCAAGTACCTTTCGATATTAAAAAATCTACAAGATGTATGGTATATAATAAACACTCAGATTGAACTCACAAATCTGTCATGTATAACTAAAATGATAATAAAGGAAACTCAGAAAACAACTAATTCAAAGGGAGAGAGAAGTAAGCACCCAGATACACCTTGGTAGACAACCAACACACTAATAACCTATGATATCTCTCTGGTTATCTATTAAAAATATTTTTAATAAATGATAATGGTGGGTGAGTAAACTTTGGTTTGCAATAACTCTCTCGCTTTCAATGTATTCTATCTAGAAAGAACTTTCTCTTCTCAAAAGTGGTTGAGGCCAATAAATAGATCCACATCGTTCCTGAGATATCTCAATACTCATTAATATGAAAAGACATTCCTCTCACACTTTATGTCACAAAAATTAATGCCTGATAGGTCAGCACACCTTACGCCAGGCTCATTAAATGCAAAATATACCTTTTTCCTAACGATTGTGCATCAGAACACTGCCACTGTAGTGGTAGTTCACCAAGCCATCTGATAGCCTCAATACCATAGTGGTTTACTCAAGTTTTGATGAGACAGGGGGTAGATGATTAATGACATCACTCAAAGTAGATGTGACCTTTGGTAGGGGAATGTTTGGCTTAAGGCTCAATATTCGATTGAACTCAAGGCTACTCTGCATGAGCATCCATGGATAAAAGTCTCTCAGTGTTTTTCTTGATGTATCTAAAATGGTCAAGACGAGCCTTAAATTTACCTCACTTCTCAATCCTCCAAACAAGGTCCGTCTCAAGTTGTCAATGTGAGGTCATTCGATAGAGCATGTAAGCTCTCCCAAGTCCTTCTAGGCCTAGTCTCTCGTGAGTACCGTTTGACGTCATGCTCAATTTTATAATCATTACAACATTACATCCAATGTATTTAAAATATATAGTTTGACTATGGAAGAACATAATATAAAGAAGTTCTCTCTTGAAAAGTTTCCTCGTTGGGCTGCACCACAAAGTTGCGTCGCTAAGTTGCCTAACTATTTTCATGATGCTTCCTTCTCTTGAGTCTCTTCTATTAATTAGGGAAGCTCATTTAATTCAGAGATTACTTTAAAGCCCCTTACACATTCAAAATAAAATCTAAATAAAATATTACAAGTATAACAACTTAACTGAAATGACTGAAGTTCGAATAAATGATTTCACAATATAATATCTTTTATTAAAATTCTACCAAATAAAATAAAACAAATACAACCGAAGCTATCTTTGAATGAAGCTTATGAACGCAATGACAGCAGGAATGATACATTACTCTAACTCTAAGAATGATAATTGGATCTCCTAGACAGGATATCTGACCACTAAACCCTCCCAAAATTCTTTATAATAATAAAACTTATTTGTGGTGTGGTGCAAATTTATAATTTTTGGTTAGAGACCTAAAGTTACAATAAATATCTCCAATGCATCAATGTAAATCATGCGACTAATTTAAAATAAACGTGCCACCCATCGCCTTTCACATGAAATAAGCAACTCACCTCTCTACTAAAAGCATTACTACGCGCATGCCCCAACCCAAGGAATAACTATACTAAATGTCTTTATCCCTAAACTAATAAGTAGTATCATGTAAATAACTATCCTGGAATGATACTAACTACCTAAATAGGATTTTTCCCCTAAGGCCCACACATATATTTTTATTATGATACTCACAATCTCATAAAAGTAACATCTTCTTCGTTTTAACATCTTTATATTACGTGAGTCCATGTTGAAACTATTATAAAGGAAAAGCTACAAATATTTATCATGCCATAGGGATCTAACTAACTATGTGTGTAATAGTAGAACACTAGTACTAACCCCGAAAATGTCCCCCATAAGGAAATACAAGTAAACCACATAATGTATTTACCATGACATATGGTCTATTATTAATTGTCAATACTAGACTATACTGAGTCCTTTCTCATTATATATAACATCACCCGAAGGATACTACCTTTTGTAATACCTTGAGATTTTTGGGACAATAATTTATTTATTTTTTGGGAGAAATATATATTAATTTAATTGGATAATAATTAAATTGGCATTTGAAGTCAAAATTTGAAGATGTTAGAAAGTGTTTTGAATGATGATTCTGAGGGTGCAACTATTTTCGGAAGGGCTGAGAAAGTCAAAATGACTGTACTTTGGTCTTATTTGGGTTTCGAAATATTTTAAGTTCGTTTGGCTCGAATTAAAGTGACCAGGTCATTTAAAGTGTGTATTATCATTTAAAGTTGTGCATTTTGGGAGATAAAGCTTATTAAGACTACGGGAGAAACAAATCTCCTTAAAGAGAAAGAGAAAGAAAGAGAAAAAGAAAGAGAAGAAGAAAAGAAGAGGAGAAAGAGAGAAAGTTTGGGAACTCCGGACAATCCGCGATTTTGAGGATGAACCAGACTCTACGAATTTTAGGCAAGTGATTAAACTTGATAAATAATTGTTGTGTATCATTTATTTCATGATTTGTGGACAAAATTATGGATTTTGGGTTTAAAATGTTAAAACTTAGATTTTGGGTAAAATCTTAGATTTGTTGTGTATATAATGCATTTAAGGTTACAAGTTAGTTGAGGTGTACTATTTGATGACTATTAATGTTATATATATGTTTGGGGTTAAAGAGAAATGGTTATAAGATGAATAAAATGATTTTGATAATTTTGGCTTTGATGAAAATAGCCATTTTCGTAGCTTCTCATAGGCCGAATTAGTTCGGCCCCTTACTGAATCGATTCGAAATGTTGCAGGTGACCAGGTCTGAGTGACCGAATCGATTCGGACCTAAGACGAATTGATTCGTCCTGAGATAGAAGCCCAGATCTTATGACCCGAATCGATTCACCTGGAGGCCGAATCGATTCGAAAACAAGGCAGATTTGGGGATGATTTTCTAGGGTGGGTTCCATCCCGTTTCATTTGAGGTTATCCACTAGGAATCTCTATATGAGTTATGAGAAGTGTGTTTTGGAGACTTTTAGGGAGTTTCCCTTATGAGAAATTATTGGAGTCATATTGACTTCATTCGAGAGAATACCGATTGAAGATTATCATAGCGACTAGTGGGGAAGCCCATTATCATTAAGATTTTGTTTTAGAGATAATTAGGGATTTATAAGAGAGAGTTAGGATGATCCTAGTGATAATGGATTTTAGCATTATATCCCAAATGGGATAACTTTAAAGGTTCATATATTTGATTGAACCATATTATGGATTGAGAATAATAAATGTTGATAGATGTGCATACGGATATAAAGAATATCCTTAACATGAATTGAATTGAGAAATGTTTCATAAATAATAAATGTTGATCGAGGTGCATAAATGGAATTGAGAGACGACTGATACAAATAGAAGTGATGTGTGAATTTCAAGTGAGAAATAGTATAGTGTATACGAAGTGGGGAAGTTATGTGAGTTATTGACGAATAGTGTATCGAGAGTAAAATATACTAATAACGATATTATTTCATTTACACCTAAGATCATAATAAAAGTATGTAAATAGTGTGACATATATATATACCTTCTGTGATGGTATACATTTATATGATTTGATGATGTATGTATATCTTGTGTTAATGATATATATATATATATATATATATATATATATATATATATATATATATTAAGCATACCCCCTCTATGTTATCATGGGAAGTTGCGCGATGTGGGTGAGGCCCCTAGCTTGAGGAGAAGGGTGCGTATAGTCCCGAGGTCATAGCGTCCATTTATTATTGTGTGATTTTTTATTAGGGGTGAGACGTGGTGGGTATGTTTCGTCTCACTTTCGAGGAGGAACTATGACCGTTTCCTGTACGTTTTGATTTGTTATTTTACCATGGCGTTGTGATAATAGTCCGATATATGGTAACCTAGGATAAAGTAAGTAATTCCTAGAAGATGATAGCATTGAGAACCTGCATCCTCGAGTTATAGCTCATTGGGATGGTTATTATTATACTTGTGTGAATCGTATATTAATTGTATATGATTATGTGATATCATATTTGTCTCTAGTGTAAAGAGACATAAGATGATTGCTTGAATCTCATTCCGAAAGAATTTAACCAGACTTAAATTGTGATGAATTAATTATGAGAAAATGAAGAGTAGTTAATTATATAAGTATATGTAGTACTTTGAGTATCGATGGCATAATGGACCTCAACAACCAACATGGCCAAGGAGTCGTGTATCGAGGGGTTCCATGTTTCGATTTCGTTTGCGAGACGTCCCACGCACGAAACGCAGTGAAATGTTGAGAGTGAGGAGAAGTTAGTCCTTAGTGATCATATTATATATTAGTATGTTTATCTCGACGATCGACAATGCCAAGGAGTAGTGTATCGGGGGGGGGTTCCTTACTTGGATTTCTCTTGCGAGACGTCCCACGCATGAAACGCCGTGCACTATTGAGAATTGAGATTAATTAATAAAATCATTTATAGTATAAAAGAAATTGGGTTATATGCATCATGCATTAAGGGCATAATTAATCTTGATAATCAATACTTCCCAGGAGTAATGTATCGGGGGGTTCCTTGTTCGGATTTCGCTTGCGAGACGTCCCACGCACGAAATGCAATGCAGTATTGAGAATTGGGATTAGTTTAGTCCTTAGCACTTAGATGCTAATAACTCATTCATATATATATATATATATATATATATATATATATATATATATATATATATATATATATATTTATTTATTTATTTATTTCATAACTAGAATATGAGAAATTCTAGTAAAAAAGAATGTTTATGTAGATTTTATAAGTTAAGTAAGAGTATGAATAATTGGGATTGAAAGTAGTAGAAGTTGAGGATTATGATTTAAATGGATTTTAGATGAGTATAAATTTGGGAGTAGGTTAGATTATTTACCTAGATAATTTTTGGAAATTATTTGAGGATCATATGCATACGTTTAGTTGCGCAGTTTAGTTGAGAGGTGAGTTAAAATTTATGTAGAGTGCGACTCCACTTTAATCATGTATTAATGTATTTATAATTATTATGCATTTTAATGCAATTGCTAAAATGTTTTTCACACCCCGGGCTCCGACCCGTTTATATTTTCTCTTGCTTTGCATTTATATTGTATTATTCTAGGTGTTCCTCCGCAAGGACGCCATTGATGTTATCCATCCAGGGTATTCGTGGAGCTGTGGCAGTAGAGAACTGTTACAGTATTTTGACATAGTCGATTCCTATCTTTTGTGTATCTAGACTAGGACTGAGTTTGTATATCGGGTTTATACCCAAGCATTGTAGTGTAGCACTTTTGTATTTTTCTTCTCATAGTATTGTATTGTCTGTGACCTGACAGCATATTCGGGTATTTTATTTTTGTACATCGTGTTGTACTCTTGTATTGATCTCTTTTATATCATTTGAGCCTGTGTGTGTCTCTTATCGTATTTAATAGAAGTGATGTTGCATGGTTGGTTTTAGTAAGTGTTAAATAAATGTTTTAATTTTTTTTTGGCACCCACTTTTTGTATTAATGGGTAGTTAGCTGTGTTTAAGTTAGTATCGTCAGTATATGCTGAGAATGATCCACTTAGAATTCCTGATTATTTTAGTATAGGGATGGCCACCCGTTATTATTTTAAGCGGGGTGTCACACCTTTGGTAAATGTCGTTCTTCTATCAGTAAATCTGTTGAAGTCCCTCCATAATGAACTGAAGCAAAACACATATATAAACAATGGGGAGATCACTACGAGGTAGCACCGCTAATGGGGCCATGCCCAGCCCGACTAATGTCTCTAGTCAGCCATCCTTCTCTTCTCATTAAGGTATGACATCCTTGTCGTATGATCCAATAAAATTACCTCAACTACGTCTAGCTTCATCATCCATGAATATAGTATACATTCCTGATCACAAACGCAACCCCAATTGATAGCTCTACCATGAGTATTGTATGTTCATATAATCAATACGAAATACATACATACATATATATATATATATATATATATATATATATATATATATATATATATATATATATATATATATATATAAATACGGGATAACACATTCTCCTATATATATATATATATATATATATATATATATATATATATATATATATATATATATATATATATATAAATACGGGATAACACATTCTCCTAAGAGTTCCCAAAACATCCCAATCCCTAAACGCTAGATTGTAATTTCAATTAGGTTTATTAACTTTTAAAACTTATCATAACCAACTCCTAGTTAAATACATCTCTAAACTATGAGTTCCCGTCTATTCATATATATACATTCTCTTGTAACATACACATATATATATATCTCCTCGTTTAATTTCTAAATTAATCACTCAACCTAAAATTTCGTAAGACCATAATTAACCACCCACACAATTTAGTTAGATACTCTCATAGCTCAGAGCATAAACACGACCATGAAATGTCTCTCACTCTCTTGTCTACCCCAAGTTAACCCAATTCCCACATTGAAGGGCTTGAAACACACTAAGGTTTTCATGTTCATAAACCTAGATTCTCAATCCCAATAAAAACCCAAGTCTCTCACTTAAATAAGTCTCTTAAAAAAATGATGTACGAAAACCCAATGTAAAAAACAAAAGTCCCAACCTAAGCCAAATTGGAGTCATCAATCGATCGACTCCCAGGCATTGATGAATCGACACTAGTCAATCAATGTCATCTTTGTCATGGGATTCCCTTCACCAAAACCTCCGTTAATGGTTTCCAATGCTTTAAATTGAAACACAAACACTATAAAAACTTAAAAATAAGTATGGCAGCATGATTCTATTTATTTCAAATCATTAAAACCAAATCAATTCATCAATTTAAAGGTTTAACCATTAAAAATACAAACTTTGCCATGAACATAAAAGGGTTTTGATTTATCTTCCAATTATAGATTCAATGATAAAATTAATACATGGACCTAACTTAACAATGAGATTAAACCGTAAACCATGAGTTATAACATGGTTTTAAATCAATATCCATCATCAATTTCAAATTTATTTATACAAAATATGAACTCTCATCATAAGGTTAATTACTTGCTAATCCTAATTAGCCCTAACACAATATTATGATTAATGTAAATGATATCATCCCTATACATGAGTTCAAATCCAAAAAATAATAAGGGAAAACATGAATTCTAAATTAATTACACAGTCACAAGAGTACTGTAAGATATTTCTTACCTGCAAATCGAAGAACATCAAGTATTTCTTCACTTCTCCCAATTACCTCCTATTTCTAGGGTTTTATTTTATAATGATAAATGACTGATTAAGAAGTCCTAATCCCTATTAATATCTCTATTTCCCCCACCTCCACTTAAGGCCTATTTTTGGTCCCCCAACCGAGGCACACCAAAGTAGTCCAAAAGTTACCCTAAGGGTGTAATTACCCCCTAACCCAAATTAGGACAATAAAAATATGTAACCGAGTTTCCGTGACACCCTAGAGTCCAATTTAAATGATACTACATGCAACATTCGATAATACTTCACAGTATAAATAAATTATACACTTAATTATACTACGTATAAACATAATCCAATAATCATATAATTAATATCCTCATTTAATTATTCCAAACACAGGTTATCAAAAATCATACCTCATGTAAAATTTAATAATCATATAAGTTATGCCAATTTATTGTTACTAAACCAATTATTCCCTTATATCAATTTATTTCTCACTTGATAGATAATAAATATAGTCCACGAAAATATAAGGTATTACAGCTACCTAGAATACAAATGAAATGTATTATTTAAGAAAACTACAAATGTAATTTATGTAATTACACTATTAGTTTGTTTTAAAAGGGCTGGCAATGGAGGTCACCTGTTGAACATAATTCTTTTTGTAAATAGTTAGCAATGGAATTTTTTTTTATAAATGGATGGAAATTGTAATAAATTGTGATAAGGGTTCTTACAAAACTAATTGTAATATTTTTTTAAGTTTATACATGTTACCTACATGTGATTTGGTTTTCTTCTACATTTGTATGTAATATGCATGGAACGGTGCCAGTGGTGCGAACCATAACCATAAATGGTATGACACCCCACTTATTAAAATAAATGGTAGCCCACCCTCTATTAAAATAAATAGAAAACACATTTGTCTCATTCTTAGCATCAGTGTCGAAAAACCAATTAATTATTAACCACTTATTATTTAATCAAGCTTTCTGTCGATTTTAAACATTAACAATTCACAATAAACCATTACAAATAAATAATTAAATCCAAAATCAAATGATCAAATCTGAATACCAGAATAAAATAAAATCCTTTAACCGAATAAACCATTAGTTTAGAATCCACTATAACAATCCAATAAAACTGAATTAAATAAACTGAAATAAAAATTGACATTGGGTGATGACCTGGAAATGATAAAAATTAACTAACTGAGTCCTATCTATAATCTCAAAGATAAAAAATGACTAAGTATTCCCTACAACACTAAATAATGACTGAAACTCTGATGACCTGGAAATGATACTCATGCCTGGCGTCTCTGTGGTTGGATGCCTAAAAGGTTTTGAAAATATTTTGATAAGGGCCAGAGCCCAACTCCTTTTGTAAATATTTTTCAAGTAATTAAAATGTATTAATAAATATCAGTGCATTCTTCCATATTTAAACCAGTGTCGCACTCCTATGAGATAATCCTTACCCCTGAACTATAGTGCATATCTAATGTATGAATTTTAATATCCTAGCTATACTACCAGCCTCACTAGACCCAATATACCCTTAAGTCCATACTCTACCTTGTGTCATGTATATTTTATATAATTATCTTTCATACCCTCTTAACGATTATAATTCTCATTCATAATTAATCAATTCATTTCAAATAACTTTTACTATTTATTAATTTAATATTAAAACCTTAATATCTTATGCTCGTATATAATTTTCTTCACTTTTATATACGTATTTCATATCACAACAAGTATACATGCATATATATCACTCACTCTATATATGTAACCGTAATCCCTCAGAGTAATAACTCACTGGATGAAAATATTTAGTATGATATCAAGCTCTAAGGTATACACACATCAACCTGGTCTACCAGGTCAGAATCACACCGCCGAACTCAAATCGTAAACGTAACTGGAGGCAATCATATTATTAATTCAATAGGTCATAACTATACCACATTAATCCACTTGGAATCTAGCCTCACATAGAGTGGGCATGCACAGACCTATGACCATGACGGTCGATACTACACATGATTGGATTCGCCAAGAGAGATTGACCATGACGTGCAACCTCCAAAGACAACATCCCACTAGACTGGTATGTTTAATATATACATATATATATATATATATATATATATATATATATATAAAGGAGGAGGGGTTTTAGTCTCCACAAACTCATGCCTGAGATTTAAAGTTGAGTTTTATATCTCAACATTTGAAATGCCTTCAAAATTTGAGCGCAAGGCTCTAGAAAAAGGGACGATTCTCAGTATCCCGCCTAAGGCCAATTTCCCAAATACTTCAACTTAAGTCAAACCTCTGTCCAAATTGTTGATAATATCAATCCACCTCTTATACTCATCACATCTCCACTCCTCTACCACAAATTGACCATTCTTCCTCTCTCTCTTTCTCTCTTTGTCCTCAAACATGGTGAAGCCTTTATACTTTTGACTCATTTGAGTCTAGACTGTATAAGAGCTCATCTAGTTTGGAAATTGTGACAAAATTGTGTCCATCCTAGAAACCAAAGAGCCTCAGAGATTGTGTTGCTTCTTCTCCTATTCATCTTGTAATGATCCTGAGACTATAGCCATCACTCACACACTTAGAACTTAATTCTTGCATATCATATTGCACCTTTATGTGTATTAATGTGGTGAGTGTGTTTAAATCCCTCAATTTGACTTTTATTAATTTTTTAGGAATTTTAAACATCTTTTAATTAAGGTTTTATTAAAATAAAACTTGATTTAAAAAGTCTTGGGGTTAATATCTAAATATGTATTGTTGTGAGTTTTGGCCTTAAGTTACTCTGGGTAGAAACCGAAAGCACCAGAGACTCCAGGGTTGGCTTTGTAATTAGTTTGGGATGCACGATTGCATTCGTCCTATGGCAAACACTTGCTGCTCTCTGATTGGCCAGAGTTGTGTTTCTTTACAGAGACAAAACATCGCATGTTTACAGCCCTTGGATCAACCCTTATCAATGGCCTGCATTTCGCCTGAGTGAATCCCCGTGTTAACCTTTAAGCCAATCACAGCCTGTTTAATCCACCGCCTGTTGTGAGCCCTTGGATTGAAGTCAAAGAAGCTTGACTCAATCTCAGACGTTGTTTTTGAACGATAGTCTGGAACCTTCTCCTCTTCCTATTTAAAGGACTCTCATCTCAGCCTTCGAAAGCTTTTGCCACTTTGAAATTTCTCAGAGAAAGAATATATATATATATATATATATATATATATATATATATATATATATATATATATATATATATATATATATATATATATATATATATATATATATAGAGAGAGAGAGAGAGAGAGAGAGAGAGAGAGAAGAGAGAGAGAGAAACCAGAGAGCCAAGTTAGAAACCCTAACTTCGTCTAAATCTTCTCCAACCTAAACCACTTACCTCTCCAAAAAACACCATAACCAAATAAACACCATCCTTAGTGTTTCTTGAGTTTATGAGAGTTCGAGTTGAGTGATTTTTGGGTTGCTATAACCTTGTGTTCATAAAATCTTATTTCCAACTTAGACACTTACTCAGATCTTGTTTCTGATTCAATAGAAATCATAGATCTGAAGTTTTTCATGTCACAACACACTTAGTTGCACTTTATTTCTCATCTTGAGAAGTTCGTTGTTGATTGTTTTTTGTTAAAACATTTTCTTACTTCAGAATCAACAATAGATGTTTTTCTGTTTCTGTTTTTACAAAACTTAACCTGACCTAGTTGGATTCGCACTTGGAGGGTTTTCAATCTCCTAAATATTTTCAAAATAGATTGAAAAAGGTCTTGACCGATTTCTTAAGCAAGATCTCCGTGGAATCTGGGTTATTTTGAAAGGTCAAAAGGCTTTTGGTTTTATAAGAAATAAAAATAACAAACTCACTGCATATAGACTTTATATGTAATTTGTTAGGATTGTTTGTAACTAATAAGAGTGCGTGTGTGCATGCATGTGTTATAGAACACTTTTCACAAACATCTTCACACTACATACACTGAAAGTATTGGCTATAAGATTTGGTGAACATAAGTCGACGTATACTGCTGAAACAAAGGAAGAGTTGACAAACTGAGAAGACTACATCAACAATCAAGATCTGTAGAAAAGTTTAAGGACGCCAGAGGGTATAATCCTGAACTTGTATAGACTTGCTATTGTGTGCATGTTAGTTAAATAGATTTTAACTCACATATTTGTTTTAGTGATATTTTCTTGTTTTATTCCGTAGAGGGAGTCGTGGATGTTTCCTCAAGGTTGAGGTTTTACCACGTTAAAAATCCTGAGTATTAATATTTCTACATTTTCTCATCCCATTCTGATGTGTGCTGAGTTTAAAATATTTTAAACTGTTTACTAAAACTTGTTATCAAATCTTGTCCATATCTCATACATAATTTTTGTTAACACATCTTGTGTTCAAAATCAGTTTGATTTAAGTAAAGAGTTTCTTTAAAAAACTTTCGTAGTTGCTTAAATAGTTTATTTTCAATAAACGGCTTTAGCAACGCTATTTCACATGGGACTCTCTTACTCTCTTTCTCTCAAATTCGGGGCTGCCCAGTGTAACACCCCATATTTTTTGGGATAAATAATTTATCTAATTTGGAGAATTAGAATTTAAACTAAAATGATGATTTGGAGGAACTATTTAATTTGGAGAATTTATTTAAATATGAAGATTCAATATATTCGAAGAATTGAGATTTAAATTAATTTAGGATATTTCTTTTAAGAATACATGTGTCGTAATTTGAGGTGGAAATTTGAGATTTTAGTTAAGTAACTCGAATGATGATTTTGAGTGTATGGTTGAGTTCAGAAGGGTCGAGATAGTTAAAATAAAGTACCCGGGGGTAGTAATTTGGTTTTGGGGTATTTTTAGGCATAATCGGACCCACACGGGAGTGTTTGGGCCATTTTAATAAACCCCACAAGACTAAAAACGAGATTGGCATAATAAAATAAAAATATGAGAGGGTATGTCAGTCATAATTCATTTTAGAAAAACCCTAGTTAAAGAGGAGAAAAGTGGGATCAAGTGGGAGAGCTTCTGGGAGTCACGCCAAGAGGAGATTGATGTGTTCTTCGTCAAAATCTCCATCTACATTAAAGGATTAGACTCTATGAAATTTTCAGGCAAGTAGTTAAACTTTATTTCCTTTAAATTGCGGTATTGTGATCCATATCATGGTGGGTGTAAACCATATTCATTTTAGGATGAGTTAGTATAGTTAAATTCGTTTTTGCAGGGTACCACATGTTAAATTTGGATTTTCGGGATTTAAGCATTAAGGGTGAAATTGATGTTTAATTCATGTGAGAATAATATCATATGAGGATAGAATATGATTTATAATCGAAGACCTGTAGAAATTTTTATTGAATTTGGATTATTGAATCGAATTGAGAATTGTCATTTAAGGGGTATTGAAAAAAACTCAATTTATAAACCCTAGAATTTTAATGAAAATCACTGATCATTAATGTCATATATTAGGTGTTGATACCAAATTTAGTCTGCTGACAAGGCTCAATTAAGTGAAGACACGTGTCAATCTACATGGCACTAACAAACATTTCTGAACAACACCTTGACTTCAAGGAACTCAACTTCCCCGACCAGCTCAAATACTCCGAGCAGTAAGTACTCTCCGAGGAACTTAATTGCACCGAGCAACTCATGGATACCGAGATACTTAGGCAGTCCGAGCAGCTTAGGCGGTCCGAGCTGCACCTCGATCAGAGCATTTATTACCAGAAAATTAAGAGGATTAAATGTGCATTAAATGCTAGTTATTATCATACAGATGTATACGCTTATTGGACAGCTATGTATTACCCTTCACATGTATAGCCTCAGGGTTATAAATACATTGTATCATCCTCATTGTAAGGGATCGGAATTCCTTGAGAACTACCACGAGAATTCCAAGCAAACAGTCAGCAATAACAAAAATAGTGGACGTAGGCAATTCTTTTAAGGCTGAACAACTTTAAAAATTCTTTTGTCTTATTTATTTTATCTGTGATTGAATAATTAAAGATAATCTAATTTTTTACATCAATAGATTGGCGTCGTCTGTGGGAAAATGACTGTAATTATCGTTTTTCACCAAAAAAAATCATTATCAATGGCTGACAATCCTGAATCCAGCAATCGAAACGCTGTAAACCCCCCAAATCCATCTGCTCCTCCAAATGTCCAAGATCTAGATGGAATTATGGCCAGTTTGGCTCAAGGCCAGACAACCATGCAAGAAACTATGCGATAACTCATGAAAACTATCCAGGGTGGAGCGTCAACCCATTCAGGACAACGAAGTGTTCAAAGAAATACTCGTTTACTTTCTTTATGCATTAGGCAAAGCGATTCATATCGCACTGAGAAATTTGATGATTTTTCTTACCAACCGGGTCGAACTTCATCAGTACGAGCCACAGATACTGAACGAAACATCACTCTCTCTCCAGAAAGGATTAGTGCATTGGAAAGAGTAAGTAGGATCTCTCCTTTTGACCGATTGGGCCCTAAGAAGAATAAAAGTCCTCCTAAGGCTATGTCGAGAAACTTTTGATGACCATTTGATCTAAGAGAGGGTTCTGCCCAATCACAACCACTTGCTCGACAAGATAGATCCCAGGAGGTGAACTCAACACAATCAGTTGCTCGAACCAACAAGACCGATGGGGGAAACGATGCGTGGAAAGGCTCTACTCAGCGGTTGGAGGATAGATTAGGGGAAATGGCTAAGGCCAAGAATCCTCTACAAAGAATTTTTGTCCAAGGGACACCTTTTGTTCAGGCAATTGTGGATTTTCCTACACCATCAAAGTTCAAAGCACCTGTTGTGACTCCTAAATATGATGGAAAAACCGACCCTGTCCTTCATATAGAGTAATACCAAGCTGTTGTCGACATCTATGCTGTGCTAGATGAGATGAGATGCAGGGCATTCTCGGGAACTCTTACAGGATCTGCTCAAATATGGTACAATAATCTTCCTCGGGGTAAGATTTCAACTTTCTTTCAACGGGCCGAGCTCTTCATTGGAAAATTCTATTTTGGAGCAAAATTGGTTAAACGAGTAGCACACTTTTTAAGTGTTAGACAAAAAGTAGGTGAGAGAACCGGGGATTATATAACTCGTTTCAATAACGAGAAACTTGAAGTTATTGATTATGAGGAAAAGACGGTGATTACTACTCTGATGAGTGGGCTATTGTCCAATAAGTTGTACTACACTTTGTCCAAAGATCCACCCAGAACCATGTCAGAACTGATGGCAAAAGCGGCTAAGATCATGAATGCCGAGGAGGCTATGGCTGCGAAAAAGAACATGGACACCAAAGAGACCAAGGTGGAGGTTGATAAGGCTAAAAAGAAAGAGAATAAGAACAATGGTGGTAACAAGCAATCAAAAACAAAGCCATCATGGGAGCTATTAAAGAAATTTGAAAATTATACTCCTTTGAAGGTAGACATCAACCACATTTTAGAAGAAATCAAGAACAGCGAGGAGCTAAACTGGCCAGAGAAAATGAAGTCAGACCCTGACAGGAGGAATAAGGCCAAATATTGGGAGTTCCACAAAGATTATGGCCACACGACCAAAAATTGCATAGCTCTACATAATGAGATCGAAGCACTCATTAGACGAGAAAAACTGGCAAAGTATGTTGATCGTAGAAATGAAAGAAGAAGCAGCGACCGAGTAAGAGAGAGGTCTAGATCTCCTCGTCGAGCAGAGGAGAACATTAAGATGATCTAGAAGACGACCCCGATCTCCCCAAAAGACCAAGGCAGCCATAACGTGAGGTAGTTTCAATATATTTTGGATCATTTGATTGTAATGTTATTACAGGTGGAGATGCAGGAGGTGGAGACCTTACTACAGAAAGAAAATCTTACCTCAATGAGGCTCAAGCCTGTTCATATATTTAACGAATAAACTTGGCTGAAGATGATCGCCCGAGGAAGGTCAATAAAGAAAAATTGGTCATCGGTTTCTCAAAGAACGACCTTACAGGTGTGCTGTATCCTCATGATGACCCATTAGTGATCAAAATGAGAATGAAGGAAGTGTTAATCTCGAGAGTACTGGTTGATAATGGTAGCTCGGCTGATATTATGTTCTACTCGTGCTTCGACAACTTCGACAACTTAAATCTAAAGTTGTCTCAATTGGAGCCTTATCACAGGCCCCTCCTCGGTTTTGCTGGTGAGAAAGTTTTTTTCAATTGGGACGATCAAGTTAGATATGTTCATTGGTACATTGCCTGCTTGTCGAACAAAAAGAGTGCGCTTCTTCGTGATGGATAAGAATGTCCGATCAGCCTACAATATCATCATGGGAAGGATAGGATTGAAGAAGTTCGAAGCAGTACCATCTATGGTACATCAATACCTGAAATTTTCAACCAATTTTGGAGTAGGAGTTGTAAAGGGTGACCAAAAAGTAGCTCGGGAATGTTACTACTCATCTGCTGAGTAGGAAGAACAAGAGGAATCTAGGAAAAAGACTACTACCTACCAAGTGGATGAAGGTGCAGAGATTGAAATATTGGATCCTAGAGACGAGTCGCAGCTCGTGAAAGGTCAGGTGGTGGAAGCTACTGAAAATATCATTCTGGACGACGAACACCCGAAATGAATAACTCAGATAGGTTCGTCATTAGATGCGTCACTAAAACAGGAATGGATAGTTTTTCTAAAAAGCATAAAACAAAATTTTGCTTGGAGTCATGAGGATATGCCTGAAATAGATCCAAATTTCTTATGTCACGAACTCAATGTGAATAAGGAGATCAAGCCAGTGAAGTAGAGACGAAGAGTGTTCAGCCCTGAGAAGAACCAAGCCATACAAGAGAAGGTCGAGACGCTCCAGAAAGCTTGCTTTATTGACGATGTCAAATATTCGGACTGGTTAGCAAATGTAGTAATGGTGAAGAAGAAAAACAACAATTGGAGGATGTGTGTAGATTTTACCGACCTTAACCATGCATGCCCGAAAGATCATTTTCCTTTGCCCCGAATTGATCAATTAGTGGATGCTACCTCGGGACACGAGTTGTTGAGCTTAATGTATGCTTATTCTGGTTACAACCATATTAAAATGAAACCTGAAGATAGGGAGAGCACCTCTTTCATTACCCCTAGGGGAACTTATTGTTATAATGTTATGCCTTTTGGTTTGAAAAATGCAGGTGCAACATATCAGCGGCTGATGAACAAGGTGTTTGCAGAACAAATCAATTGCAATATGGAAGTTTATGTTGATGATATGCTGACAAAGATCAAGAGAGTTGCTGACCATCTAATTGACTTAGGTCAGACCTTTGATCAACTAGATAAATATCAAATGAAGTTGAATCCCGCAAAGTGCATATTCGGAGTATGAGAAGGCATGTTCCTCGGGTATATTGTCAACCAACGAGGTATTGAAGTAAACCCTAAAAAGATCAAAGCTCTATTAGAGCTGTGATCTCCAATGACGAAGAAGGAAGTACAAAGTCTCACAGGGCGAGTGGCAGCACTTAACAGATTTGTATCACGAGCAATGGATAGATGCCTTCCATTCTTCAAAACACTCCGAAAAAAGTTTGAATGGAATGAAGAATGTGAGAAAGCCTTTCAAGAGTTGAACAAATATCTGGGAGCACCTCCACTATTGTCCAAATCAGTAATGGGAGAAAGATTTTACTTATATCCAGCAGTTTCAAAAAATGCAGTTAGCTCGGCATTAATAAGAGTGGAGGATGGAGTGCAAAAATCAATTTATTACACTAGTAAGGCCTTCCGAGGAGCAGAGATTAGATATCCAAGACTGGAAAAGTTGGCATTGGCGTTGATCGAAGCGAGTAGAAGAATGAGGCCATACTTCCAGGCCCATACCATAGTCGTGTATACCGATATGCCATTGAGGCAAGCTCTTCATAACCAGAAAATTCAGGGAGATTAATGTATTGGGCAATAGAACTCGGTGAATATGATATAACTTATGAGCCTATATCGGCACTAAAAAGGCAGGTAGTAGCAGATTTTATAGCAGAGTTTGCCTACCCTGATACCTCCGAGGAGAAAAAGCCATATACCGACCAACCTGTGGATGTTACAGTATCATCGAATTTAAACCCCGATTAACTTACGTTGGTCGATAAACAAAAGAAGTTGGTCGACGAGCAAGAGAAGTTGGTCGGCGAGTAAGAGAAGCTTGCCGACGAGCAGCAAGAAACGCTGGATAAGGACAAAAAGAAGCAGCAAATGTTTCACCGAGGAACTCTGTCCAATCAAAAATTTGAAGACGAGGTACCTATATGGAACCTATATGTGGATGGATCATCTTGCACTATAGGTTGTGGGGCAGGGATTGTTTTAAACAGCCCGGATGAGGTCGATATGGAATATGCTATGCACTTCCAATTCAAAGCTTCTAATAATGAGGCTGAATATGAAGCTATGATTGCAAAGATGTTTACATCCCGTCGAGGTGAAAGACTTGATCGAAGAAGTCCATGAAGGGTCTTATGGAGCCCATGTAGCAGGTCGGACACTTCTGCAAAGGATAATGACGCAGGGATACTATTGGCCGACAGTGAGGGCTGATTGCATAGACTATGTAAAAAATGTGATAAATGTCAACGCTTCTCCACTATTAGAAGAACTCCCCAAGCATTGTTGACACCCATTACTTCCCCTTGGCCATTTTCCATGTGGGGAATTGACTTGGTTGGGCCACTTCTAATGACCAGAGGAAGATTTAAATATCTCGTCATCGCAGTGGATTACTTTACAAAGTGGGTGGAAGCCGAGCCTCTTGTCGACATGACGTATGAAAAAGTGTACCAATTTATTTGGAAAAATATCATCTGTAGATATGGTCTTCCCCATGCATTCATCACCGACCATGGAACATAATTTGATAATGAAGAGTTCACTGCATATTGTCATCAGTCGAACATACTAAAAACCCACTCTGCACCAGGCCATCCCCAAAGCAATGGGCAAACTAAAGTGACGAACAGGACACTGCTGAATGGCTTGAAGAAAAGAATAAATGATGCAAAGGCAAATTGGATCAACGAGATACATTCTGCATTTTGGGCTTATCGTACTACTCCCCGAGCATCAATAGGAGAATCTCCATATATGCTGGCATTTGGAAGTGAAGCTGTTATACCTGTCGAACTGGGCCTCCCAACACAGCGAGTGCTGAACTTCAATTCCCTTGCCAGCGACTTGATGAGAAGGTTAGATTTGGACATGCTCGAGGAAGTTAGAGAAGAAGCAGCCATTAGGAATGCTGCTTACCAGCAACGAACAACTTTGTTCTACAACAAGAGAGTGCAGAAGTGAGACCTGAAAGAAGGAGACTATGTGCTGAAGAAAGTAATGCAAAAACACAATAAACTGGAAGCTAACTGGCATGGGCGCTACAGAGTAACAGAGGTTGTTCGACCAGGGACATATAGAATTGAAACTTTAGAAGGGGAGGAGTTTAAGAATGCATGGAATGCAGAGCATCTTCGTAAATATTATCAGTAGTCTCATCTCTATGTAATGCAGTTTTCTTTGATATGAATAAAGTTTTGGTTATTTCGCCCAATTCTCTCTTTTTGTTGAAAATTTTTTGGAGTACTAGTGTTGCACACTATGCATCAAGCACAGAAAGACCAACTCCGGTTGGTTGGGAAGAAAATCCACTAACTATAAGTTGGTCGGGAATAAATATTTTCAAGAAATACAAAATTCGGTTGGTTGGGAACAAAAATTTCCCAGAAATACCAACTCTAGTTGGTTGGGAACAAAAATTTCCCAGAAATACCAACTCCGGTTGGTTGGGAAGAAAATCCACCAACTATAAGTTGGTCGGGAATAAACATTTCCCAGAAATACCAACTCCAGTTGGTTGGGAACAAAAATTTCCCAGAAATACCAACTCCGGTTGGTTAGGAAGAAAATCCACCAACTATAAGTTGGTCGGGAATAAAAATTTCTCAGAAATACCAACTCCGGTTGGTTGGGAAGAAAATCCACCAACTAAGGTTGGTCGAGAATAAAAAAAAATTACCAACAAAGGTTGGTCGAGAACGAAAAACACCAACTCTGGTTGGTCAGAAATAGTTGGTTATGGCATTTTAAATAGTTGGTCAAAAAATGAAATATCATCAACTCGGGTTGGTCGACAAATGATTATCATTAATTTAAGATAGTCAACAATAAATTTTCACCAACTTTAGTTGATCAGCAATTTAAAGTAACACATCGAGAATGTTTTACAAAATATTATGTTTTACAAAGTAACACATCGAGAATCTTTTTAACAGATATATGTCCGCATTCATGTTTTACAAAATATTTCCAAGACAATCGAAATTGCAAGTAAAACTAGAAGTCTTTCATTAAATATAGAGCAAAATACGTCGAGAATGAAATACATATTAATTATTACATCAAGATTCCTATTCTATTGGTTTCTTCCCCTCTGCTTTTGAAACAGGTTCCTCGCCAGCAGGAGAATCGTCTAAAGCGTAAGGGGAATTTATGAAATTAAGGTCTTTGAGCTTCCTGAAGTTCATCACAGATGGCCGATCGAGTAGATGCCCCGAGCAAGATATCTCAACATTGGAATGGAGACTGTAGTCACCAAGATATTTGGAAATCAACCACTGAGGGATTGCCCGAGCAGGAATCCAGCTCATGTCAAGTTTGAATGGTGGCACTGGCAGGTCCAGTAATCCAGGATTATAGTAATCCCACAAATAGTGACCTTGTTCCAATTGTAGCACACCCAAGTCATTTAACCATCCTTGCTTATACCCCTCGTTGTTCGACTGCTGAATCGGGTCATCGAGGTGATAGAGGGCTTCATTATAGTCTGCCATCCAAAATTCTTTAGGTTACTTATGGAATTGATAAGTCAATCTTTCCAGCTGCTCGTGGAGATTTTTTACGAAAAGTTCTTTATTCTCTAAGGCAGACTTTTGTGCAAAGAGCTGCTCATCCAAATTCATAATTTTCTTGGACATCTCTACTAATGCTTGATTCTTCGCCATTAGCTGATAGGCCTGATTCTCCAAAGCTGATTGAGTTCTTTGCTCTTCAATAGTAAGCCAAGCAGCTCTTGCTCGTCCCCGATAACCTCTTGCTCGACCGAGAGAAGAAGTAGAGGCTCCAGTTCTCTACAAAGTCTCCAATTCGTCTCTCAAATTGGCATTTTCGACCTCTAAGAAAGAGAAACCCTCGTCTTTGACAGGGACTAAGGCGTTCGAGGAAGATGCTGCAGACTTCAACTGTGATATCTCTCCTCGCAGGTTATTATTTTCCTGCTCTAGCAACTTAGCTATCTGCATGTGCTCTTCGACCTCGGTCTTCAAAGTTCTCTCCCTCACATCATAGGCAACAATAAATCTATAATATCCTTTATCAGCACTTAGTTGCTGATATTTCTTCTTATATCCCTGGTGCAAAAGGGCTGTAGACTCCTTATATTGTTGTTGAAGCTCCTCGAGAGTGCCCTGGAGGTCTTCAATCATTTCATAATATGCTACATTATTAGCCACTGCCCAGTCGAGCAGACACTTTAAATACTAGTAGGCTTCAACTGCTTGCTCTGAAGCATCTTGACCGAGGATATCAATGATTTGAGCTTCAGTCATATCTGTATGACCAGCTTTGAAGTACTCATTGCATTGTCTCAATAATTTTATATCATGAGCTGACAAGAGTTCCATTCTAGCCATAAACTAGTAAAGAAAAGAGATGGAAAAAATTAATAAAATGCAGACAGAGCGAGAAGAAGAGAATCAACAGTATGAACAATCAAAATTTCAAATTTTATTGCATCATAAAAGAGAAGTACATAGTTCAGAGTTACATTTGACAAAGAAAATAAAACAGAGAGAAAATTCCAAACAACTCTACACCTTCTCCTTGTCTCCCAAAACTTTCTCGGGAGGCTGAGATGAAGAGGAAGGTTGCTCGATGGGTGCTGGAAGTTGATCGGCTGAAATATTGGTTAACTGGAGCTGCTCGATAGGAGTAATAGTTAGTTAGGGCTGTTCGTAGCGAATTTCAATAGTAGGTACTTGATCCCCAACCATCATAGAAGATTCCTTGGAGGCAGCTTCATCCTCTTCTTCTTCCCCGGGAGTAGGGGTCTAGGAATGTGTCGCTAAAATAGGTCGGAGTTCTCATCAACATTTATCTCTGTCAGAGCAGCCACCCAACCATCTCTGAAGTATTTGAGGCTACCATACTCCATTTGTGAGACCATGGCAGCCAAACCCTTATTCCAACCTTTATACCAGCAGACACTAAAGGACTTTTTAACAGCCAATTTTCTTTTCACTATCTCTGAGGAAAGCTTCTCCAATAGAAGTTCTTTAGCTGCCTTCAATTTATTCTCCACTTCTTCCTTCTGACGACCTACTTCACGAAGCCTGTTTATCTCTTCCTCAGCAGACTTGAGCTTACTTTCAATCTCTCCAGCATTTTTAAGCTTCCCCTCGAGATCTTTGTTCTTCTCCTCCAAGTATTTTATTTTCTTCTCGAACCCCTTGGAGACTTCAACAGCTTGATCCCTCTCTTGCTCGGTGAAATTAAGTTGTTTCTCCCAAGCATCTTTATCATCGACATACTTCTGACGAGCATCTTTTAAATACTGCGTCAGACCTACAAAAGCCTCCTCTACACCACCATAGGAGATGGGCACCTTGATGGCTTCGTCCTTCTTCAGAATTGTATTGAAACAAGTTACCATCTGGAAAAAGAAAATAACTATAAGTCAGTTCTAGCACATAACATGGAAAAATGAATGTTTAGATTAGCAATACTTACTGAGGCAATGTGCTGAGCTGCCAAAGTGGTAACCCTATCTCGGGAAAGATTTTCTTCAATACCTTAGATCTCTGGAATGATCCAAGAATTCACCGAGCTCATGGCAGAGCTTGGAACAACGAAAGTAGGAACACCACTTCCAGTAGTCGGGGGATGAGAGATGGATTCATCCAAATTGACCGAAGAGCTCTTCTTCAGCTTCCTCATGGGAACAGGAACATTCTTGACTAAGGATGTCACCTTGGTCGGTGATATAACTATAACCTCGCTTGGAGAGGAAATAACTGCAAGCTTGCTCGGAGCCATAGGGGGCTTCTCTGCAACCTTCACAGTAACAGCTGGAGGAGGTGCATCAAGTTGTCTTGTCCCTTCTAGGACATCCTGCTTGCTTTTCTTTGCCTCTCCATCAACAGAGGCAGATTTCTCGAAGAGGGCAGGAGCTCTTCTTCTCTTCATTCTTTCACTCATAGGAATATGTGACTGAGATGAAGAACTTTCAGAAGCTGGTACTGGTTCTATGTCACTTATCACTGGACGAGCAGTAAAAGACGAGGTGTAACTCTTGTACTGCAACAAGTATGAAGCTGATCTGATGTGTTTGTCAGCAACAGTTTGATACAAACCCCAGATAAGTTTCAGATGCTTTAAATTAACTTCTGTCTCTTTTGGTGACCTTCTCTTACTGTCAACTGCAAATAAGTCAAAATTAAAATATCAGTGACACATTTTATCAAAGACAAAGAAAGAATAATTTCAAAAATAAAGTAAAGTAAAAACAACCTATCCCATTGCCATAGGGAGGGCATCTGGGACCCTGATACACATCATTTCCAATTAGTGGAGCATGTTGCCAATTTTTCACAACAACACCATGCTCAAAATAATCCCTATTGGCATCTGGGGGATTGACCACTAAAGCCCTATTTAAAAACCTAGTTTTCAAGTAAAAAGTACTGTCGTTGACAGCCCATCTATAGCAAAATATAATTTCTGGAATTCCTATACGAGTTCCATGAATCTGATTTAATCTATGAACTCTATTAACTATTCTCCATGTATTGGGGGCTATTTTTGTAGGAACCACGTCAAAATATTGACAGAATTCCAAACACAAAGGGTTTGGGGGAAAAGAAAAGCCACATTCAGCTACAAAGAGACTGGGGAACCAATGTCCCTCAGCCAGACGAAAATAATCTGAAGGTTCAGAAAGTTCCTCCAAAACAACCCATGAAGGAATAGAGAAATCAAAACGAAACTTATCAAGCGACTCAACAAGGTAAACCATGGTGAATAAAGGAAATAAAGGAGAAGGAAGAAAATCTTACAGAAAAAGGATGGATCTGTTGACAACGAACGATGAAAATGATGAATGCACAAGAGAGAGAGGAAATGGAAAACTCAAAGATACATATTTGAAAAAGTAAAAGATGATAGGATTTTCTGCAACGCTTAAATACCTTACCTTGGGAAGGAGTAAAAACAATGATTACAAAGAGAGACGTTTGCGCTACTGGCGGCTAAAAGAACAAAAAGGGTGCGGAGACCGAAGCAGTTAGAAAATTTCAAAAAGTCTAATTCAATGAATTCAAAAAGAAAAATAAATGCAAAGAAAACGCTCCTAAAATTCAGGATGACCATTTAATCCCGCCATATTTCGAGAAGAATGTTCCACACTCCTCAATCTCGAACTGTGAAACATTGGGGGCTTCTGATGATACCAAATTTAGTCTGCTGACATGGCTCAATTAAGTGAAGACACGTGTCAATCTACATGGCACTAACAAACATTTATGAACAACACCTTGACTTCGAGGAACTCAACTTCCCCGACCAGCTCAAATACTCTGAGCAGTAAGTACTCTCCGAGGAACTTTATTGCACCGAGCAACTCATGGATACCGAGATACTTAGGCATCCGAGCAGCTTAGGTGGTCCGAGCTTCACCTTGATCAGAGTATTTATTACTAGACAATTAAAAGGATTAAATGCTGGTTATTATCATACAGATGTATACGCTTATTGGACAGCGATGTATTACCCTTTCACATGTACATCCTCAGGGATATAAATACATTGTATCATCCTCATTGTAAGGGACCGTAATTCCTTGAGAAATCCCTACCTCGAGAATTCCAAACAAACAGTCAGCAATAACAAAAACAGTGGACGTAGGCCATTCTTTTAAGGCTGAACCACTTTAAAAATTCTTTTGTCTTATTTATTTTATCTGTGATTGAATAATTAGAGATAATCTAATTCTTTACATCAATGTTTTGAACATGTTTATATATGAACTAAATATGGGAGATAAAGGAATCGAGGTCTGAATTGAAGTTGGAAAGCTTCAAAATTTAAAAATGGTGGAAAAAGCACTCAGGGAAGATGACTGGTATCTAGTTGATCGATCGATCGACCCTATTAGCCTATTGATCAACCCCTTCAGTTATTGTAAAACATGAGATTGTATATATTTTGATCACGGTCGCGTGGGCACCAACCTCTTACTGTTCTGATTTTTTTGGGATTTCATACTTTTTTTCTATGATAGGGTGCCCGAGACCAACATCTTTAGGAAGAAATAAATTCGGATTCTTTGGAGATGTCCGTAGATGAGTGAAGGAGTTTGGAAAAATATTAAGGAACATTATTTTATCCTTGGATTAGATAAGGATGAATCCGGGGTATGAATTTAGGAGTATTTATAATGAACGACACTCAATAATATATGTCGAAAATATACGAACATATTCGAATGGGAATTTGGGATGGATTTAGCATACATGTGGGTATGTTTAGGTGAAATTTAATTGATAGAAATTAAATGGAACCTAATACTTATAGTCTTATGGTATGAGTATTAAGGAATACTAAATTTAATAAGGGTGTTAAACTTATTAACCGAATTTGGTGAAAGGAATTCTAAAAGGTTAAAATACAGACCAATAAAGGGAGTTCGGGCATTTTGGTTGAGTTGTACCACTCGGATAAAAATTAATTGATGTGATAGTAACTAAATTAAGGGTCGGGGTTTTAACTTTGATATTTCTCAGGCTAGTGCAGCGGGAGTTAGTCACAAACTTGCCGGTTTAATTTATTATAGAGATATATAATAATTTATTGAATAGTGAATTTAACGAGAGGTGTTACACTTAATAGTGGATTTTTGTTTAAAAAATTCTAAAGGATAAAGATACGGACCATACGAGTGATTCGGAGTATTATAGTTGGGTGACACTACTTTAATAAATTAATTAATGTGAAATTGATTATATTAATTGGTATAATTTGAAATGTAAGGAATTCGGGGGATGAACGAACCTATGACTTAGATTGATAGGATATGAGTGAATTACCTACTAAGATATTTGAAAGGATAATTGGCACACTTCGAGTAGTGATGGATACTCGGGAATATAAGATAAAAAGTGTAAATTGGAATTTAATACTACATCGGATATTCGGGGGATATATATGTTAGATATGGGATATTTGATATAGGTTGTGTGTATTCCTATACTTATTTGTATGATTTATTTTGTTAATGACATACCTACACTACTTTCTATTAAGGGAGGTTTTCGCGTCAGGACAGTCATATCGTGATGAGCCTTTGGGGGGATTTTTGACTTATGCCTCAGAATATAAAACCTAAGTACGGGTTATCTGTGATAATGATAGTGATGACGGTCATATGGGTTCGTAGGTATGTGCGTAGCCCATAGGTTTGGAACTATATTCACTGTCAATAATTGTTATTTGTGATGATGGTTCGAGTGAGATTCTGAACCAATGGTCCTTTATACGGTGCGTGATGTACCGGGACTTGATATCAGAGTATGCATGCACCGCATGTCTCACCCTAGGAGTGTTGTATTATATATATATAATTACTATGATAAATATATATACTTGTGATTTATTCTACTACGTGTTCTTGCTAGATAATGTACCAGGACATTATAGCATAGTATACTCGCATCGTAACTCACCTTGAGGGTGCCGTGTTAGTGTATATATAACAGTGTGATATATGTATACATGTGATTTTATTCTACTATCTGAGGTTCTTAGAAGAGAAAGATAGTGACATCACAAATAACTATATTATGGGGAGAAATAAACATTTACAGAGAAACTTATAACGGGATAAAAGATAGGGAAATTCGATAACATATTGTGTGGGTAATACGGGTGGGTACAATGAGTTAGTATGTAGAAAGAGACTTGTTATCTCTAGTTAGGTGGGATAGCTTAACTTGGAAAGGTAGAAGACAAGCGTTAAGTGTGCCCATTAGATGATGGGTGATCTACGTCTCAAGAGACAGCGACGCTAGCTCAAATATGAAAAGTGGGCATGCATATTTAATTATTGCAATTTAACTTCTTGCTAAATATTTTCAAAATTTCTTATAAAGTAATTAAGGTCTGGATTGAAGTTGAAAAGCTTTGGAGTTTAAAAATGGTGGAAAAAGCACTCGGGGAAGATGACTGGTATCTTATCAATCGATCCATCGACCCCTTCGGTTATTGTAAAATATGAGATTATAGATCTTTTCGACATGGTCGCGTGGTCACCAACCTCTTATTTTTCTGATTTTTTTTGGTATTTGATATGACTTTCCTACAATAGGGTGACTGAGACTGACATCTTTAGGAAGAAATAAATTCCCAGTATTTGGAGATGTTCGTAGATGAGTAAAGGACTTTGTAAAAATATTATTGAATATTATTTTATCCTTGGATTAGATAGGGATGAATCTAGGGTATGGATTTAGGAGTATTTATAATGAATGACATTCGATAATATATGACGAAAATATACGAACGTATTCGAATGGGAATTTTGGATAAATTTAGCATATGGGTGGGAATCTTAAGGTGGAATTTAATTAATAGAAATTAAATGGAACCTAATACTTAGATTCTTATGGGATGAGTATTAAGGACTATTAAATTTAATAAGGGTGTTAAACTTATTAACCAAAATTGGTGAAATGAACTTTAAAAGGTTAAAATACGGACCAATAAAGGGAGTTCGAGCATTTTGGTTGAGTGATACCACTCGGATAAAAATTAATTGAGGTGATAGTAATTAAATTAAGGGTCGGGGTTTTGACTCTAATATTTCTCATGCTAGTGCTGCGGGAGTTAGGCTCAACTTGCTGGTTTAATTTATTATAGAGATATATAATAAATTATCGAATAGTGAATTTAACGAGAGGTGTTAACTTAATAGTTGTTTTTATGTGTAAAAAATTCTAAAGGATGAAAATACGGACCATACCAGTGAGTCAGAGTATTATAGTTGGGTGACACTACTTTAATAAATTAATTAATGTGAAATTGATTAGATTAACTGGTATAATTTAAAATGTAACGAATTCGGGGGATGAGCGAAATTATAACTTAGATCAGTAGGATATGAGTGAATTACCAACTGCAATATTTTAAAGGATAATTGGAACGCTTCGAGTAGTGAGGGATACTCAGTAATATACGATAAGAAGTGTAAATTGGAATTTAATATTACGTAGGATATTCGGGAGATATATATGCTACATATGGGATATATGATATAGGTTGTGTGTACGCTTATACTGATTCGTATGATTTATTATGTTTATGACATAACTACGCTGCATGCTATCACGGGAGGTTTTCGCGTCGGGACAGTCATATCGTGATGAGACTTTGGGGGGATTTTTGACTTGTGCATCAGAATATAGAACCTAAGTACGGGTTATCTTTGATAATGATAGTGATGACGTTCATATGGGTGCGTAGGTATGTGCGTAGCCCATAGGTTTGGAACTATATTCGCCTCCAATAATTGTTATTTGTGATGATGGTTCGAGTGAGATTCTGAACCAATGGTCCTTTATACGGTGCGTGATATACCGGGACTTGATACCAGAGTATGCATGCACTGCAGGTCTCAACCTAGGGGTGTTGTATTGTATATATATAATTAGTGTGATAAATATATATACTTGTGATTTATTCTACTACGTGTGCTTGGTAGATCATGTACCAAGACATTATAGCATAGTATACTCGCATCGTAACTCACCCTGAGGATGCCGTGTTAGTGTATATATATATATATATATATATATATATATATATATATATATATATATATATATATATATATATATGTGTGTGTGTGTGTGTGATTTTATTCTACTATGTGAGGTTCTTAGCAGAGAAAGATAGTAACATCACAAATAACTATATTATGGGGAGAAATAAACATTTATTGAGAAATTTATAACGGGATAAAAGACAGGGAAATTCGCTAACATATTGTGTGGGTAATACGGGTGGGTACAATGATTTAGTATGTAGAAAGAGACTTGTTATGGCTATTAAGGTGGGGTATCTTAACTAGGAAAGGTATAAGACAAGCGTTAAGTGTGCCCATTAGATGATGGTTGATCTATGTCTTAAAAGAGTGTGACGCTAGCTGAAATATGAAAAGTGGGCATGCATATTTAATTATTGCAATTTAACTGCTTGCTAAATATTTTCAAAATGTCTTATAAAGTAATCAAGGATTGGATTGAAGTTGAAAAGCTTCGAAATTTAAAAATGGTGCAAAAAGCACTCGGGGAAGATGACTGGTATCTTGTCGGTCGATCCATCGACCCCTTCGGTTATTGTTAAACATGAGATTATATATCTTTTTGCACGATCGCGTGGGCACCAACCTCGTATTTTTCTTATTTTTTTTCCCGATTTGATATGATTTTCCTACGATAGGGTGAGTGAGACCGACATCTTTAGGAAGTAATAAATTCGGATTATTTGGAGATGTTCGTAGATGAGTAAAGGACTTTGGAAAAATATTAATGAATATTATTTTATCCTTGGATTAGATAGGGATGAATCCAGGGTATGGATTTAGGAGTATTTATAATGAACGACATTCAATAATATATGTCAAAAATATACGAACGTAATCGAATGGGAATATTAGATAAATTTAGCATACAGGTGGGAATCTTAAGGTGGAATTTAAATGATAGAAATTAAATGGAACCTAACACTTAGATTCTTATGGGATGAGTATTAAGGACTATTAAATTTAATAAGGGTGTTAAACTGATTAACCAAAATAGGTGAAATGAATTCTAAAGGTTAAAATACGGACCAATAAAGGGAGTCCGAGCATTTTGGTTGAGTGATACCACTCGGATAAAAATTAATTGAGGTGATAGTAATTAAATTAAGGGTCGGGGTTTTGACTCTAATATTTCTCAGGCTAGTGTTGTGGGAGTTAGGCGCAAACTTGCCGGTTTAATTTATTATAAAGATATATAATAAATTATCGAATAGTGAATTTAACGAGAGGTGTTAACCTTAATAGTGGATTTTTGTGTAACAGATTCTAAAGGATGAAGATAGGGACCATATGAGTGAGTCAGAATATTATAGTTGGGTGACACTACTTTAATAAATTAATTAATGTGAAATTGATTAGATTAATCGGTATAATTTGAAATGTAACAAATTCGGGGGATGAGCGAACCTATGGCTTAGATCAGTCGGATATGAGTGAATTACCTACTACAATATTTTAAAGGTTAATTGGCACACTTCGAGTCGTGAGGGATGATCGGGAATATACGATAAGAAGTGTAAATTGGAATTTAATACTATGTAGGATATTCGGGAGATATATATGCTACGTATGGGATATATGATACAGGTTGTGTGTATACCTATAATGATTTGTATGATTTATTATGTTTATGACATACCTACGCTACTTGCTATCACGGGAGGTTTTTGCGTCGGAACAATCATATCGTGATGATCCTTTTGGGGTATTTTGGACTTGTGTCTCTAAATATAGAACCTAGTTACGGGCTATCTGTGATAATGATAGTGATGACGGTGATATAGGTGCGTAGGTATGTGTGTAGCCCATAGGTTTGGAACTATATCCCTCTAATATGTGTTATTTGTGATGATGGTTCGAGTGAGATACTGAACCAATGGTCCTTTATATTGTGCATGATGTACCAGGACTTGATAGCAAAGTATGCATGCATCGCAGGTCCTAGCCTAGGGGTGTTGTATTGCATATATATAATTAGTGTGCTAAATATATATACTTGTGATTTATTCTACAATGTGTGTTTGGTAGATGATGTACCAAGACATTACAACATAGTATACTCGCATCGTAACTCAACTTGGGCGTGCCATGTTAGTGTCTATATAATAGTGTGATATATGTATACGTGTGATTTTATTCTACTGTGTGGGGTTATTTGAAGAGAAAGATAATGACATTAGAAATAACTATATTATGTGGAGAAATAAACATTTACTGAGAAATTTATAACGGGATGAAAAGACAGGGAAGTTCGGTAACATATTGTGTGGGCAATACAAGTGGGTATAATGAGTTAGTATGTAGAAAGAGACTTGTTATGGCTAGTTAAGTGGGGTAGCATAACTAGGAAAGGTAGAAGACAAGCATTAAGTGTGCACATTAGATGAGGGGTGAGCTATGTCTCAAGAGAGTGAGACATTAGCTTAAATTTGAAAAGTGTGCATGCATATTTAATTATTGCAATTTAACTGCTTGCTAAATATTTTTAAAATGTTTTACTGGGGCTCTGACCCATGTTAAAATCTTTTCCAAAATATTTTAGGCGTCCAGCCACAGGGACGCCCGATTTGAGGATTCTATTTAGGAATGTGTAGCTGAAGCTCATGCGGAATTTGCGCAACTTTGTTATAGACGATTCATTCATTTACCCCTAGTGTAGGAACTTTTCATTACTCATTTGGCATGTCGCCCTCAGATTTTATATTTAGTTTACTTATCAGACTTTGTGTATCCCGGTTATTGTTTCAGTTACTGTTGTATTTTATTGTGGAACTGATAGTTAATTCGTTTATCTTAATTTATGTTATTTATCTTTATGGGATTCAGTTATTAGTTGCGTTGATGGTTGTATTATTATTTATTTTTCGCCTGTTGTTAATTATTGAAAGAAAAAATTTGGCACCAATCTAATTAAATTACTAGGTGGTTAGTAACTTTAAAATGTTTTCGACAGTGATGCTAAGAATGAGCCCTATGAGACCAACGTTTTATTTTGATCACGGGCAGGCCACCCGGTATTTTAGTAGGCGGGGTGTCACAGGTGGTATCAGAGCATCGGATTCTAAAGTCCTTAGGATTTTTTCAACTTATTACGTTTCAGTGTAGCATTTTTGCTATAGAGCCTTGTTATTGGATTGATGTATTCCTTCATGTATGAGACTTACGTTCTCCTTCTATTAAGTATAGTGGATGCGATTCATATACGAGTTCGGTTGGGATTCATACTGAAAAACTTTAGAACGACCTACGAGGGCCGTTAGAAGGACTGCAGGAGGGAGACCCAACAAACGGCATGGAATATTCTGGAAATGGTGATCACGATGGAATTCACTATAATTATTATTTATGATAGATGGCGTTAAGATAAACAACAAGGTGCATTAGTTTCCTCAAACACCTTCGTAGAAAGCGGTGGTGCATATTCAAACCCACCCAGTGTAGTCGGTGAAAGGGTTGAGTCAAGGGAACTCCTTTAAAGAGCTATCTATGAGTATTCGGGAAAGAAGGGGAGTGTAACGGATTAATGGAAAGAGATAACCCAAAGGCAATTGAGTAAGGTGGAGTGCACAGACACCCAGGGTTAAATTTTAGGAAAAAATTTGGCTCATAGGAGAGGTGTATTAGTGACGGGATATGATCACCACAACCATGTAGAGATACCATGGATAATGAGGAAATTGGGGTGCAGTTTAACCGAAAATCCCCTCATTAGTTGTTTAAATAGAGGGGTAAAGGAAATTTCATTCCTATTTCAGAAGGGTCGGGCAGTGGCAAGACATGAAATAGAGTTGACTTGCTTAGCGAACTTCGTACCCAATGAGGTGGATACGGAGAATAAAAAAAGGGGTCCGTAAGTTGAAAATGGACTCGTGGTGAAAATACACAAGCTAGGACTGGGAAACTTTGGCTAGAATGACGGCTGTTATTGCATATTCTCATGTGAAATGGGTTTAGTAGAGGTATCGTAAATACAACTATAGTGTGTGGTTATTTACCGTTGAGTAGAGGGGATCTCTTTAGATCCATCCGCAGGGGAGTGGGTGTGAACACTGACATTATATATATATATATATATATATATATATATATATATATATATATATATATATATATCTTATGAGGCTATCTCGTTTTGAGAGGTAATGTTCGAGGTATGGTTTTATCCTAAGTACGGACTGTTAAGCTATGGTGAGTGGTTACATCATGCCTATTATGTTCGTTGTTCCGGGGTAGGATGGGTATCTTTGTGATGTCTCATGTAAAAGAGGGTCGAGCTCGTGACGATAGTTTTTTAATGTAGACTTCAGAGAGTACATAGGTCAAGTTATATTCCCGGTGCATAGGGACTTTTACTAATGTGATTCAGGGTATGTCGATTTTATCATTGAGTGGAGAGATTTAACTCATTATTGTGTAATTACTGAGAACTTAGTGATAGTGAGAGCATAGTATCGTGTGACGCCTTGAGAGATATGGGAATAAATGATTTGATTATTGGGAGAAAAAAATTATGATATCTTGGTTATGTGCTTGGAATGGATGAATTTTGATGACCGACAATGCTAGGGGATAGTGCATTGGGGAAAGTTCTTTTGAACTTCTTTACGGGAGGTTACACACATGGATAGTAATAAACGTTGGGAATAATGAGACATTGCTGGATGCTAGTGCATAGGTTTTAAATGTTAAATTATTAAACAAGTAGAGAAAACACTTTAAGCTGGGAGTTAATACTATTTATGGCCAGTGGAGCTAGGTAGTGCTATAAAGGATGCATTAAGAAAAACATTTCACCACAAGTTAATGGATGGGGCAGGCTCGAGAAGGACTTAATTTGAAAATAGGGGTTATTGAGAGTACCCATATGATATAGCCATACCGAGAGTGATGAGCAGAACTTGAGATAAATATATTACGTTCGAGACGTTATTAATAATTATACTGAAATGTTTGGGATATAGTATATAGTATGGTGAGACTTAGTGTTCATTTTTTTGAGATATGATTTACATGTGCTAGTTATCACCTGAAAGAGGGTCCAACTAATATATTCGTGTATATATATTATCGTGTGTTACATAATAGACTTATGAGAAAATGTTTGTATTATTACATTTGATCCCGGTAAGTAGGGATGCTTACTGATGAGATTCAGAGAGGATATGTTTAGTAACGAACGAGGATATATAGCTTGTGATTGACTCGCGCTAAGATACTAGTGATAGTAAGGGTCGCTATATTGTACGATGTGTTTGGTAATAGGAAAATGGTCGAGTATGCTTTTTTGTCAAGAGACGGGATTTATGGGTACATGCTATGGACTGAGGGCCAAACGGATCTCATCGACCAACAATGCTAGGTATTAGTGTATCGGCGGGTACTTGTTTCGATTTCCCACGCATGAAACTTAGCGCAACGTTGTAAGTGGGGAGATGTTTGGACACTAGCACATAGTTTTGTTACCTTGGATATTATGCATTGACGTAGTTATAACTATAAGTTGAAAGTTGTATTACAATTTAAGACTAGTGGAGTCGGGTAACCTTTGTGCAGTTATGCATGGGTATAGGGTGTATGGGCGCCCTGGATAATTAATGTAATTTTAATAAAATTCGCGATTAGATGGGGTAGAAATATGTGTAGCGATCTTAGATACATGCGAGTAAGGTAGTATTCGAGGCTTGGAGTGCTAGACTCATCTTAATTTCGAGGACGAAATTCCATTGTAAAGGGGGAAGTATGTAACACCCCATATTTTTTAGGATAAATAATTTATGTAATTTGGAGAATTAGAATTTGAACTAAAATGATGATTTGGAGAAACTATTTAAATTGGAGAATTTATTCAAATTGGAAGATTCAATTTATTTGGAGAATTGAGATTTAAATTAATTCATGTTATTTCTTTTAAACATACATGTGTCGTAATTTGAGGTGGAAATTTGAGATTTTAGTTAAGTAACTCGGATGATGATTTTGAGTGTACGGTTGAGTCCAGAAGGGTCGAGATAGTCAAAATAGAATACCCGGGGGTAATTATTGGGTCCGAGGTGTTTTTAGGCATAATAGGACCCACGCGGGAGTCTTTGAGCCATTTTAATAGATCCCACAAGACTAAAAACGAGATTGGCATAATAAAATCAAAATTTGAAAGGGTATGGAAGCCATAATTCCTTTTAGAAAAACCCTAGTTTCAGCGGAGAAAAGTGGTATCAAGTGGGAGAGCTTTTGGGAGTCACGCCACGAGGAGAATGATGTGTTCTTCGTCAAAATCTCCACCTACATCAAAGGATCAGACTCTACGAACTTTTCAGGCAAGTAGTTAAACTTGGTTTCATTTAAATTGCGATATTGTTATTCATATCATGGTGGGTGTAAACCATATTCATTTTGGGATGAGTTATTGTGTCCATCCCTGATCCTCGCGGGCGGAGAAAGAGGGTTCAATATTCGTGGTGAGAGGATCTTGGTCCCGTGCATCCCTCTCGGGAGAGCTTCGGACATTGTCGGCGATGTGTGTGAGGTGGGAAATGTAGAGAGATGGAGTCGCCAATCTATTTTACTCAAAACAGAGAAAAAAAGTGAATCCATTCCAAAGGAAAGCATCAAAGACATACTGATACATACGAAACAAAAAATGATTCGATTAGGGTTCGGAGGATAAGTTACGAAATGGAAAGGTGTTAGGCACCCATTCCACCCTTCATGGATTCACTACAAGAAAAATGAATATTAGGGATGGGAGTATTAAGGACGGTTTTAATTACCGTCCCTTATGCTATATCAAAAGGGACGATTTTAATTACCGCCCTTTTTGATAGTCGCAAAAGGGACGGTTTTTAAAAACCATCCCTTTTGATACATACCATAAAGTACGGTAATTAAAATCGTCCCTTAAAGTATATGGGATTTTTTTGCACTAATTTTTCGCGGGCTAATATAAGGGACGGATTTTTAAACCGTCTCTTTTACTATACCAAATGGGACGGATTTTTAAAATCCGTCCCATTTGGTATAGTAAAAGAGACGGTTTATAAATCCGTCCCTTTTGGTATATCTCAAACTTTTAGTTTTTTGCCAAACAAATATGAGGGATGGATTTTAAAATCGTCCCTTTTAGTATAGCAAAAGGGACAGTTTTTAAAATCCGTCCTATTTAATGGGAGAGTATGTGCATGCGTTCAAAGAAGGAAATTATATATTAAACACCTTTTAAACCAAACAAACCCTAAACATGCAACAATATGTGATTGAATAAGATAATGAACTAAGCAAGAACATTCAAACACATGCTTGTGAGGAAAAATCCCTCAAAGGGGCAAAACCATTTATTTTCATTATAATATTGTAACTGTACAATTCGGATTATAATGAAAATACAAGTGACTAAGAATTACCCTCACGTGTCGGATTTTGTAGTCGGCGGCTGGAAATATCCCTTTCCATGAGGGCTACAATGAAGAAGAAGAACGGTCTTCTCCACAAGGGTTGAACAGCAACTGGTTGTGTTCTAGGGTTACAAACAGATTCACAAATGTTTGGAAATTTGTGTGAATCAAAAAACTTAGAGTATTGGGACTCAACAGGTGAAGACTTAGAGTTTTTATACTCTGAAAATCGTGTATAGATGTCTTGGAAAACCACTTCCCGTAGTGGGTTTATAAAGGAAACGTTTAGCCTAAAAAATCTGACCACGATCTGTTAAAGTTTATCCCAGGTGAACATGTCCGGGTCTGAGGCGGATCGGTCCGGGTAGGCGGACCGGTTCTTTTTATTTTTGGCTTATTCGGTTCGCTTGCGGTCCGGGGTGTACTGGATTTTCAGCAGGCAGAACGGTCCGGGTCTGAGGTAAACCGATTCACAGGCGGATCGGTTCTTTTTCCAGGGCGGACCTGTCCGGCCTATCAGACTTTGATTGCTCTTCTTCTTTTGATATTCGGATCCTTTGATGACTGTATGAATCTTTGAATTTATTCAACGGTGTAACGGCATATGACATAACAAATTGATAATGGACAAAAAAATGTCCTTACAAATCTCCCCCTATGTCTATGCCGGTACATACATAAAAATAAACATTTGAATTATCAACCAACTAAAAAATTCCTATACAAATCTACCCTTCCATGAACCGAAAACTGGAAAGATACAATTGAATAAGACTTCATCATTTGTTCTTCAACTCTTCAGGAATCTTCAACGCTTTTCTCATCAGGGTGTGCAATCCAATGTTAATCCATGTAGTACCTACACGCATGAGAAAAAGCAAAATACCAAGTGACGTATCGAGTTTAAAATGAGATAAACAGATATGCCAATATGCTAATTGGTGATAAACAACTCAACACTACAAAACTCACTCCCCCTTAATGTGATAATTCTTTCTCCCCCTTTTTATGATGTCCGCAAAAAGACAAATGAGAGAAATAATGCAAACAAGCAATGGCGTGGTGTCACAAGGAAATACACAACTATTTTTTTAATTTTTCAAAAAAAATTCAAACAAAATCACACCATTAATGAACACAAAGCAACCAAGTTGATGATAGCGTTAATGAATGGGTGTGAACATAATTCCATAGGAAGATTAATGCATACAAAGAAGACATATGTGCATGATGAATGTCGGATACTCCTAACGAATGAACTCAAAGTCTTCCTTTGGTGTAAAAAAAATGGAAATATAAGATATTGACTTAATCAAATCAACAAATCAAAGCGAAAAATGATTTCTACACCAATGACGTCCAAAACCTTTTATGCTTTTTTAGGACTTTCAAGGAAGTGCAAACCCGTTTATATTCTCCAACCAAACTCCCTCAGATATAATTTTGAATAGAGGATTTCTAAATTCTCAAACTTTGGAGAATTGATGGTGAAACCTAAGTGGCCCATATTTGGCATGAATTGCTTGTTATTGCCTTTAAATTTTTTCGAGCTCTTTTAACCTCTTTGGACCTCGGATATTAAAATTCCTCAATTTTTTAGGTCCTTTTTTAATGGTGTCTTTTGCGCAAAGGATAGATGATTACCTTTCGCAGCCCCTCCCCGTTATACAAAAACACACAGTCTCACCAAAACGGTTTTTACATGCATTCCAATCTTGTCAAGTTTTATCGCATATTGAAAGTTGTATAGACAAAATTGAGATGGAAATACTCAAGCCAATATTTGATAGACAAGTGAAATAATCAAATATAGCCGTGCATGTGTGCAATAAAGGATATAGGAGTCAAACATGTAGGAAGATATCACTAATTACATCTCAAAGACTCCAAACAATGTAAAGCACATAGATGAAATGATGTAGCCTCTCAAATCTCTATCAAACAGTCACATGGATATATGGAATGAAGTTGTGACTTGGCTATCTTAAATGCTCATCCATAAAAGGAGCAAAACCAGAAATCTTTTTGGATTTTTCAAAAATTTTATCAAAATAAAATCTTTTTGTGCTTTTCTTAAAATTTTTCTTAAAGGAAAATGTTTTTGGAATTTTTGTTTTAACGAAATAAAAAATGAACAAAAATAAAACAAACTAATGGTACATGCTAGTAATAGGCAAAAGAAACAGCATGAAAATCAACCTATGCTAGCAACCAAGACAAGATCCCAACTGGGAGTAACGGTGGAGTTTTCCAAAGATGGTGACATCATTTGAACACACTCCACTAGATCATGTGTTGTCTTGATCAAAAACTTCACTTGCTCGCGAATATGTGCAAACTCTCTATCATAATGTGTAGGCAAAATGTCATGAGTGGGTGTATGTGCATGAATATGTGAAGTGGCATGATATGGTACAAAACCCAACTTGGAACAAAACTCCCTAAGATGTCCTCGCTTCTTGCAGTGGGAGCAAACATAAACCGGTTTAGGAAGTAATTTGTCAATAATTTTGGGAAGAACATTCCTAGACGGGCTCCCATGGGACTCACTCACCAAGGTGGATATAGGCTCGGGTGCATTAAAAATAGTGAATGTACCATCATTACCTTTTCCAACATCATTCAAAAAGGGATAGGAAACCATCTTATCAACCTTCTCAGATGCATTCTCTAATGTGACTTGGACCTCTCGTGCTTGTTTGAGATCATCCTCGAGATGGGATACACGTGTCGTCAAACTAGGCACCGTGTTGGTCAAGTCACCTGTTTCCCTTTTTAGCTAATCATTCTCTCCCTTCAACTCACGAATTCGAAGACCTTGGATCCTATTTGACCTTTTTATTTCCATGGTCTCGATAAAAAACTTTCTAAATGCTTTTCGGATCACACTTTCATCACCATCACCATCCTCACTATCAGTTAAAGAAGTGGTAATGGCATCTTTCTTACGCTCTCTCCTAAGTTTAGTGGGACACTCAAATTTCTTGTGCCCTATCCCATCGCACTCAAAACATCTTATCTTCTCAAGTTCTTTCTTTCTTTCTTTTCCACTCTCACCACAACTCTCTCTTTTTCCAAACACTCTTAAATCTTTCTCTAAAGTGGTGATCCTAAGAACTAATGCTTTATTAGGCTTCTTGGTTTCAAATGATTCAGAATATAACTCGGCGTATGTGTATTGGATATCACACTCGCTCTCACTTGAGTCATCCTCCCCCTCACTCTCATCGCTCTCACTATCGAGGTGTCCTTGTGACGTAGCATCCTCATCATCGTGAGAAGCATTGGAGGTATTCATATGACTTGCCATGAGTGCGGTGATGTTATGCTCATGCGGTGACTCATCTCCACATTCCACCGACTCAACCTTACTGTCGTCACTAAGGGTAGCATTTAGGACAACTTTCCCTTTCTCTATTTTCAGACGTGTGGCACACTCAAAGGCTCTATGACCCCTACCATCGCATTCAAAGCATCTCTCACTGTCTGTCTTAGGAGGATCTTTAAAATATTTTTCATTTTTCTTTTCAACCTTATTTTTCTCAAATTTCTTTTTATCTTTAAAATTGTCATTTTTCTTAAATTTAAGAATCCTCTTGAAATTTTTTGCAAAAAGAGCCAAATCATCTAAGTCAAAATCACACTCAGAATCTGACGTGTCAGTCTCTCTCTTTCTAGATGACTCTTCCCTCTTTCTAGCCGACCCCTCACTCTTTTTCTCTTTGGCATTAAGTACGATTCCCTTATCTTGAGACCTAGCAGTTTTAGGGAACATATCAATTTCATAAGTTTGCAAATCTCCTACAAGTTCTTCCAATTTTAGCGTATTTAAATTTCCCATAGAATTTAGCACAGTGACTTTAGGGATAAAACGCTTAGGCAAGAACGAAGAATCTTTTTGACAACTCTAGCATTAGGAATATGTTCACCAAGATTAAAGCTAGTATTAACAACGTCAGAAAGTCTAGCATAGAAATCATCAAAACATTCAGTCTCATGCATGGTGATGGTTTCAAATTAAGTTGTCAAATTTTGCAATTTAGACTCTTTCACATCATTTGTTCCTTCATGGGTGAGTTGTAAAACATCCCATGCCTCCTTTGACGTGGTGCACGCCATGATATGTCGGAACTCATCGGGAGTGATGGAACAGAAAATAGCACTCAAACCTTTAGAGTTAAAAGAGCACCATCTAAATTCATCTTCAGTCCAAGAGGTGACAGGTTTTAAATTAGTCACGTTTTCCACAGTGACGGAGGGAGGTGTCCACCCTCTTTCAACTAAAATCCAGACCCTTTCATCTATGGATTTTAAAGTCGACCTCATGCGGGCTTTCCAATAAGCATAATTTGTCCCGTCAAAAACAGGTAATTTATTATATGATTTCTCCATTTGAACACACACTTTTCAAAAATCAATTTTTTCAGAAAAATAATATCTTAGAAAAGATTTTGCGTAAAATAGGAATACACGATAGATTAGCGTAACCTGCTCTGATACCAATTTGAGAGAGTATGCGCGTGCGTTCAAATGAGGAAATTATATATTAAACACCTTTTAACCCAAACAAACCCTAAACATGCAACAATATGTGATTGAATAAGATAATGAACTAAGCAAGAACATTCAAACACATGCTTGTGAGGAAAAATCCCCCAAATGGGCAAAACCATTTATTTTCATTATAATATTGTAACTATACAATTCGGATTACAATGAAAATACAAGTGACTAAGAATTACCCTCAGGTGTCGGATTCTGTAGTCGGCGGCTGGAAATATCCCTTTCCAGGAGGGTTGCAATGAAGAAGAAGAAGAACGGTCTTCTCCATAAGGGTTGAACAGCAACTGGTTGTGTTCTAGGGTTACAAACAGATTCATAAATGTTTGGAAATTTGTGTGAATCAAAAAACCTAGAGTATTGGGACTCAACAGGTGAAGACTTAGAGTTTTTGTACTCTGAAAATCGTGTATAGAAGTCTTGGAAAACCAATTCCCGTAGTGGGTTTATAAAGGAAACGTTTAGCCTAAAAAATCTGACCACGATCAGGTAAAGTTTATCCCAGGCGGACCGGTCCGGGTCTGAGGCGGATTGGTCCGGGTAGGCGGACCGATTCTTTTTATTTTTGGCTTCTTCGGTTCGCTTGCGGTCTGGGGTGTACTTGCTTTTCAGCAGGCGGACCAGTCTGGGTCTGAGGCGGACCGGTTCGCAAGCGGATCGGTTCTTTTTCCAGGGCGGACCGGTCCATCCTGTCAGACTTTGATTGCTCTTCTTCTTTTGATATTCGGATCCATTGATGACTGTATGAATCTTTGAATTTCTTCAACGGTGTAACGGCGTATGACATAACAAATTGATAATGGACAAAAAAATGTCCTTACATTTAAAATACCAAAAGGTATGGTTTTAAAATCCGTCCCTTTTGCTATACTAAAAGGGACAGATAACATTTCACTCCCGCTCTCTCTCTCTCTCGCTCGCAGCTCTCAAATCGGTCTCCATCCAGATCTCTCTTTCCCTTCTCTCCGCCACCCCACCTTCCTCTCCCGTGCGCCGGCCAACCTCGCCCAACCCCTCCTCACCCCTGCGCCGCCCAATCGCGCGCCCACCCCGCTGCATCTTTACACCCGCTCCACCCCACCAAGCTGCACCCCAATCCTCCTCTCCATGCGCCTCCCCAAACCAGGTACTCTCTCTCTCTCTCTCTATATATATATATATATATATATATATATATATATATATATAAATGAATGTATTTACTACATAGTTTAGATTAGGTTGGATTTGATTGCTAAATTGTGCATTTTGTTTTCTTTAAGATATCAGGTAGCTGCTAGGGCTAAATTGAGTTGCTGAATTGGGCATTTTGTTATTTGTTAATTTGTTTAATTTTTTATTTGTTAATCTATGTTTTTGGTTAATAAATTGAAAATATATTAGTGATAAGGTAAATGTATCAAATGCATTTTAGGGGTCATTAAAAAAAACTATAATTTTGTATAGTTTGAAAATATTTATTATATATGCATACATATTATGTGTTAATAAACTGAAAATATATTAGTGCTAAGGTAAATGTATCAAATGCATTTTAGGGGTCATGGGAAAAATTATTTATTATATGTGCATACATGTTCTTTTTATGTTGATATTAAGGCGTACAAAATTGTATAGGCTTTCTTCACATATCCCAAACCTTTTAATCCATATATACTTGAGACTTGAATTTATTTTGACAGTGAAATGTATTATCAATCACTTAAACCAATATCTCTCTAAGGTAAAAAAACATTTGAATTCGGATGCCAATATTTTTGGGTCTGCAGAGTCAGGTGGGTTCTCTATAGTTTATGCCATATGCGGGGTGTCCTGATCCTACGAAGCTAGCGTGCTACTGCTCATGGCTCAACCTCTATCAGGATCCTCTGCCAAGTACGATTTTCATCTTTTAATCGTTAATTTCTTGATTTAATTATTTTGTGTTGAAAATGTTTAGGGCTATGGATTTTTCATTAAAAATTGTTCATTTTTCATGTTTTGTGTTTTGGTTTTGCAGGTATTGATTTGGTGATTATATTTTTATTTATATGGTTTAGCAAATCATGTATACTCATCTCTTTCTCCCTATTTTTTTTAACGCAGGATGCTATTTTCAGGTTAAAATGAAGTATCATGATACAAAAATTAGTTTAACCTCAAAATTTGTGTGTTTTCTTTGTAAAAGAGAATAGTAATCCCAACTCTGGATTCAGTTCTATAAATGTGGTAGTGATGTGGAAGGAATTTAATTAATTGACATCGACTGGATGGTTTAGATGTTTAAGATATTACATTTTTTTTAATGTTGTTTCAAGTTCACACTTTCTAGCGCTATATCAAAAAGTTAGGTGTTTGTGTCCCTATTGAACAAGCTCTGGTTTTCTTCCTTTGGTTTTGAATTTGTTTTTTTGGTTTTACCATTTTTTTAATTGAACAAAACTATTTGCATAAAATTCATTATTTTTTCACTGTCATAGGATACATTGATGTTGGGGGTGAACTACAATCAAACATAATCTAAAATTGCTTCGTTGTTGGCATAGGGAAGGTTCTAATTGACGTTGGGTGTAACAAAATATTCAGGTAATGGACAAACCTATGATGAACTTTATTATATGGTTAAATATGCATTGATTCAATTTTTTAATTATTTTGGGTTTGGATCCTATTTATTTCTAAACCCCGTAATTTTTATTCTTTTGGGTTTGGATCCTGTTTATGCCCAATGTGTTTGAGATGTGCTAATTTGCAAGTAGAACGTAATTGGAGTAAAGGTATGAAATAATGGTCACTTCTTGGGTATTGTTGGCGCATTTGTTTCTTGTCACTTCTAGTGGGGGGGGGGGGGCAGTACATAACTTTTGAACAAAGAATAGTTAGGGTGAACACTAGAAGAAGAAAGCATTATCCAATGGATTGCCACTTTCTAGGTTTAAGGCACATCAATTTCTCTGCAATGGTCCACATTAAACTAATTGGTAACCATTTGTTTATTACCTTAAAGCTATTCTTGATTAGTCCGAGCTGAATAGGAGAGGTGTGAAAATGGGAATAAAAATTAGTCATGGTTCGAAAGTTATTCTTGGGTTTGTAATTTGTGACAGCCCATCTTATTCACTTGTCGCACGGGACCAATGCGACTCGTATATACTGAACGCGTAGTCACGGGGCTCTCGGTTTGAGTGTACCACGTAAATTTTCAAAAAAGCTAGACTTAAGCAAAATCATATGCCATTGGAAGGTGAAAACGTAAGACAAACACAAAAAGGTCCCGTAAGAGTGACGAACACCATGCACGGGACCAATGTAACTCATAGAAACCGACCGCGTAGTCAAGGGGCTCCCGATTGGAGTGTACGGCGTAAATTTGCAAAAAAATAGACTTAAGCATAAAAACATCCCATCGAAGGGTGAAAATATAAAACAACCAGAAAACGATCCGGTAAGAGCCACGAACACCTCGCACGGGACCAATGTAACTCGTAGGAACCGACCGCGTAGTCACGGGGCTCCCGATTTGAGTGTACGAGGTAAATTTGCAAAAAATTAGACTTAAGCATAAAAATATACCATCGAAGGGTGAAAACGTAAAATAGCCATAAAACACTCCGGTAAGAGTCACGAACACCTCGCATGGGACCAATGTCACTCGTAGGAACCGACCGCGTAGTCACCGGGCTCCCGATTGGAGTATATGACGTAAATTTGCAAACAATACCATCGAAGGGTGAAAACGTAAAACAACCATAAAACGGTCCCATAAGAGTCATCAACACCTCGCACGGGACCAATATAACTCGTAGGAACCGACCGTGTAGTCATGGGGATCCCGATTGGAGTGTACGACTTAAATTTGAAAAAAATTAGACTTAAGCATAAAAACATGATATTGAAGGGTGAAAAAGTAAAACAGCCATAAATCGGTCCCGTAAGAGTCAAGTACACCTCGCACGGGACAATGTGACTAGTAGGAATCGATCGCATAGTCACCGAGCTCCCAGTTGGAGTGTAGGATGTAAAATTGCAAAAAATTAGACTCAAGCATAAAAACATGCCATTGAACGGTGAAAACATAAAACACCCATAAAAAGGTCCTGTAAGAGTCATGAGCACCTCGCACTACACCAATATAACTCGTAAGAACCGAACGCCTAGTCACGGGGATCCGGTTGGAGTGTACGTCGTAAATTTGTAAAAAATTAGACTTAGGCATAAAAATAAGCCATCGAAGGGTGAAAATGTAAACAAGTCATAAACGGTCCGACAAGAGTTACGAACACCTAGCACGGGACCAATGTAACTCGTAGGAACCGACCGCGTAGTCACGGGGCTGCCAGTTGGAGTGTAGGGCATAAATTAGCAAAAAATTAGACTTAAGCATAAAAACATGCCATCGAATAGTGAAAACGTAAAATAGCCATAAAACGGCACGGGACCAATGTAACTCGTAGGAACCGACCGCGTAGTCACGGACCTCCCGATTGGAGTGTACGGCGTAAATTTGCAATATATTAGAATTAAGCATAAAAACAAGCCACCGAAGGGTGAAAATATAAAACAGCCATAAAACGGTCCGGTAAGAGTCACGAACACCTCGCACGGAACCAATGTAACTCGTAAGAACGGACCCCATAGTCACGGGGCTCCCGGTTGGAGTGTACGACGTAAATTTGAAAAAAAATAGACGTAAGCATAAAAACATGCCATCGAAGGGTGAAAATGTAAAACAACCATAAAAAGGTCCGGTAAGAGTCACGAACACCTCGCACGGGATCAATGTCACTCGTAGGAACCGATCGCGTAGTCACGGGGATCCCGATTGGAGTGTAAGACGTAAATTTGCAAAAAATTAGACTTAAGCATAAAAACATGTAATCGAAGGGGAAAAACGTAAAATAACCATAAAACGGTTCAGTAAGAGTCACGAACACATCGCACGAGACTATTGTAACTCGTAGGAACCGATCGCGTAGTCATGGGGCTTCTAGTTGGAGTGTACAACGTAAATTGGTAAAAAATTAGACTTAAGCATAAAAACCTACCATCGAAGGGTGAAAACACAAAAGTCCATAAAATGGTCTCGTAAGAGTCACGAACACCTCGCACGGGACCAATGTTACTCGTAGTAACTGACCGTGTAGTCACGGGGCTCCCGGTTGGAGTGCACGACGTGAATTTACAAAAAATGGACTTCAGCATAAAAACATGCGATCAAAGGCTGAAAAGGTAAAACAACAAGAAAGCAGCCCGGTAAGAGTCATGAAACCTTGCACGAGAGCAATGTCACTCGTAGGAACTGACCGCGTAGTCACGGGGCTCTCGGTTTGAGTGTACGACGTAAATTTGTAAAAAATTATACTTAAGAATAAAACCATGCCATCGAAGGGTGAAAATGTAAAACGGACATAAAACGATCCGAAAAGAGTCACAAACCCTAGTACGGGACCAATGTCACTCGTAGGAACCGACCACGTCATCATCGGGCTCCCGATTGGAGTGTACGATGTGAATTAGCAATCAGTTAGACTTAAGCATAAAAACATGTCATCGTAGGGTGAAAACATAAAATAGCTGTAAAACGGTCCCGTGAGAGTCACGAACACCTCGTACGGGACCATTGTAACTCGTAGGAACCGATCACATAGTCACGGGGCTCCCGGTTGAAGTGTATGGCGTAAATTAGAAAAAACTTATACTTAAGCATAAAAACATGCCATCGAAGGGTAAAAAGGTAAAACAACCATAACGCGATCCGGTAAGAGTCATGAACACCTCAAACGGGACCAATGTCACCCGTAGGAACCGACCACATAGTCACGGGGCTCCCGGTTGGAGTGTACGACGTAAATTTGCAAACAATTAGACTTAAGCATAAAAACATGCCATCGACGGGTGAAAATTTAAAACACCCATAAAACAGTCCCGTAAGAGTCACGAACACCTCGAATGGCACCAATATAACTTGTAGGAACTGACCGTTTAGTCACGGGGCTCCCAGTTGGACTGTACGACGTAAATTTGCAAAAAATTAGACTTAAGAATAAAAATATGCCATCGAAGGTTAAAAATGTAAAACAACCATAAAACGGTCCCGTAAGAGTCACGAACACCTCGCACGGGAGCAATGTGACTCGTAGGAACCGATCGCGTACTCACAGAGCTCCCGGTTGGAGTGTACGACGTAAAATTGCAAAAAATTAGACTTAAGCATAAAAACATGCCATCGAAGGGTGAAAACATAAAACAGCCATAAAGCGGTCCGGTAAGAGTAACAAACATCTCGCACAGGACCAATGTCACTCGTAGGAACCGACTGCGTAGTCACAGAGCTCCCAATTGGAGTGTACAATGTAAATTTACAAAAAATTAGACTTGAGCATAAAAACATGCCATCGAAGGGTGAAAATGTAAAACAACCATAAAACGGGCCCGTAAGAGTCACGAACACCTCGTACGGGAGCAACGTAACTCGTAGGAACCGACTGCGTAGTCACGGGGCTCCCCATTGGACTGTACGACGTAAATTTGCAAAAAATTAGACTTATGCATAAAAGCATGCCTTCAAAGGGAAAAAACGTAAAACAACCATAAAACGATTTGGTAAGAGTCACGAACACATCGCACGGGACCAATATAACTCATAGGAACCGATTGCGTAGTCACAAGGGTTCTTGTTGGAGTGTAAAATGTAAATTTGCAAAAAAATAGACTTAAGCATAAAAACTTGCCATCAAAGGGTGAAAATGAAAAAATTCCATAAAATGGTCCCGTAAGAGTCACAAACACCTCGCACGGGACCAATGTAACTCATAGGAATCGACCGCGTAGTCATGGCGCTCCCGGTTGGAGTGTACGATGTAAATTTGCAAAAAATTAGACTTCAGCATAAAAACATGAGATCGAAGGTTAAAACATAAAACCACCAGAAAACGGCCTGGTAAGAGTCACGAAGACCTCTCACGGGACCAATGTAACTCGTAGGAACTGACCGCATAGTCACGGGACTCCCGGTTTGAGTGTACGACGCAAATTTGGAAAAAAATAGACTTAAGAATAAAAGCATGCCATCGAAGGGTGAAAACGTAAAACGGTCGTAAAATGATCCGGAAAGAATCACAAACACCTCTCCGGGATCAATGTCACTCGTAGGAACCGACCGCGTCGTCACCGGGCTCCCGATTGGAGTGTACGACGTAAATTTGAAAAAAATAAGACATTAGCATAAAAACATGTCATCTAAGGGTGAAAATGTAAAATAGCCCTAAATCATTCCTGTAAGAGTCACGAACACCTCGCACGGGACCAATGTAACTCGTAGGAACCGATCGCGTATTAACGAGGCTCCCGGTTGCAGCGTACGATGTTAATTTTTCAAAAAATTCAACTTAAGCATGAAAATAAGCCATTGAATGATGAAAACGTAAAATAACCATAAACGGTCTGATAAGAGTCACGAACACCTCGCACGGGACTAATGTAACTCGTAGGAACCGATTGTGTGGTCACGGGGCTCCCGGTTGGAGTGTACGACGTAAATTTGCAAAAAATTAGACTTAAGCATAAAAATATGCCATCGAAGGTTAAAAATGTAAAACAACCATGAAATGGTCCAGTAAGAGTCACGAACACCTCACACGGAACCAATATGACTCGTAGGAACCGACTGCGTAGTCACGGAGCTCTCGGTTGGAGTGTACGACATAAATTTGCAAAAAATTAGACTTAAGCATAAAAACATGTCATCGAAGGGTGAAAACGTAAAACAGCCATCAAACGGTCATGCAAGAGTCACGAACACCTTGCACGGCCCAATTTAACTCATAGGAACCGACCATATAGTCACGGGGCTCCCAGTTGGAGTGCACGACGTAAATTTAAAAAAAATAGACTTCAACATAAAAAATATGCGATCGTAGGCTGAAAAGGTAAAACAACCAGAAAACGGCCCACTAAGAGTCACGAAACCTCACACGGGACCAATGTAACTCGTAGGACCTAACCGTGAAGTCACTGGGCTCTCGGTTTGAGTGTACGACGTAAATTTGTAAAAAAATAGACTTAAGAATAAAAGCATGCCTTCGAAGGGTGAAAATATAAAACAGCCATAAAACGATCCGAAAAGAGTCACAAACACCTAGCACCAGACCAATGTCACTCGTAGGAACCGACCAATTCATCTCCGGGCTCCCGATTGGAGTGTACGATGTGAATTATCAAACAGTTAGACTTAAGCATAAAAACATGTCATCGAAGGGTGAAAACGTAAAATAGCTATAAAACGGTCCCGTAAGAGTCACGAACACCTCGCATGGGATCGTTGTAACTCGTAGGAACCGACCACGTAGTCACGGGGCTCCCGGTTGAAGTGTATGGCATAAATTTGCAAAAAATTATACATAAGCATAAAAACATGACATCGAAGGGTGAAAAGGTACCACATCCATAAAACGGTCCGGTAAGAGTCACGAACACCTCAAACGGGACCAATGTCACTCGTAGGAACCGACCGCGTAGTCACGGGGCTCCCGGATGGAATGTACGACGTAAATTTGCAAACAATTAGATTTACGAATAAAAACATGCCATCGAAGGGTGAAAACATAAAATAGCCATAAAACGGTCCCGTAAGACTCATGAACACCTCGCACGGCACCAATATAACTGGTAAGAACCGACCGCCTAGTCACGGGGATCCCGGTTGATGTGTAGGTCGTAAATTTGTAAAAAATTAGACTTAAGCATATAAACAAGTCATCGAAGGGTGAAAATGTAAAATAGTCATAAAACGGTCCCGTAAGAGTCATGAACACCTCGCAAGAGACCAATGAAACTCTTAGGAATCGACCGGGTAGTCACGGGGACCCCGGTTGGTGTGTACGACGTAAATTTGTAAAAAAATAGACTTAAGAATAAAAACATGCCATCAACGGTTGAAAAGGTAAAACAACTATAAAACGGTCCGATAAGAGACATGAACACCTCCCACGGGACCAATGTGACTCGTAGGAACCGACCGTGTAGTAGCGGGGCTCCCAATTGGAGTGTACGATGTAAATTTGTAAACAATTGAAACATAAAAACATGCCATCGAGGGTGAAAACGTAAAATATACATAAAACGTCACGGGTCTATTGTGACTCGTAGGAACCGACTGCGTAGTTACGGAGCTCCCAGTTGGAGTGTACGATGTAAATTTGTAAAAAATTAGACTTAAGCATAAAAACATGCCATCGAAGTGTGAAAACATAAAACAACCATACAATGGTCCCGTAAGAGTCACAAAAACCTCGCACGGGCCCAATGTCACTCGTAAGAACCAACCGCATAGTCATGGGGCTCCCGATTGGAGTGTACGACGTAAATTTGCAAAACATTAGACTTAAGCATAAAAACATGCCATCAAAGGGTGAAAACATAACACAACCATAAAACGGTCCGGTAAGAGTCACAAACACCTCGCACGGGACCAATGTAACTCCTAGGAACCGACCGTGTAGTAACCGGGCTCCCAGTTGGGGTGTAGGACATAAATTAGCAAAATATTAGACTTAAGCATAAAAACATGCCATCGAATAATGAAAACGTAAAATAGCCATAAAACGGCACGGGACTAATGTGACTCGTAGGAACCGACTGCGTAGTCACGGAGTTCCTGGTTGGAGTATACGACGTAAATTTGCAAAATATTAGAATTAAGCATAAAAACAAGCCACCAAAGGGTAAAAATGTAAAACAGCCATAAAACGGTATGGTAAGAGTCATGAACACCTCGTACGGAACCAATGTAACTCGTAAGAATAGACCCCATAGTCATGGGGCTCCCGGTTTGAGTGTACGATGTAAATTTGAAAAAAATAGACGTAAGCATAAAAACATGCCATCGGAGTGTGAAAACGTAAAACAACCATAAAACGGTCCGGTAAGAGTCACGAACACCTCGTACGGGATCAATGTCACTCATAGGAATCGACCGTGTAGTCACGGGGCTCCTGATTGGAGTGTACGACATAAATTTGAAAAAAATTAGACTTAAGCATAAAAATATGTCATCGAAGGGTGAAATCATAAAACAACCATAAAACGGTTCGATAAGAGTCACGAACACGTCGTACGGGACCATTGTAACTCGTAGGAACCGATCGCGTAGTCACGGGGCTTCTAGTTGGAGTGTACAACGTAAATTTGTAAAAAATTAGACTTAAGCAAAAATACTTGCCATCGAAGGGTGAAAACACAAAAAGTCCACAAAACGGTCTCGTAAGAGTCACGAACACCTCGCACGGGACCAATGTTACTCGTAGGAACCGACCGTGTAGTCACGGGACTCCCAGTTGGTGTGCACGACCTAAATTTACAAACAATTAGACTTCAGCATAAAAACATGCCATCGAAGGGTGAAAATATAAAACAACAATAAAACGGTCCCGTAAGAGTCACGAACACCTCGAATGGCACCAATGTAACTCGTAGGAACCGACTGTGTAGTCACGGGGCTCCCTGTTGGAGTGTATGACGTAAATTTGCAAAAAATTAGACTTAAGAATAAAAACATGCCATCGAAGGTTGAAAATGTAAAACATCCATAAAACAGTCTGATAAGAGTAACGAACACCTCACACGGGGCCAATGTGACTCGTAAGAATCGATCGCGTAGTCACGGAGCTCCCGGTTGGAGTGTACGACGTATATTTGCAAAAAAATAGACTTAAGAATAAAAACATGCCATCGAAGGGTAAAAATGTAAAATAGTTATAAAATGGTCATGTAAGAGTCACTAACACCTCGCACGGGGAAAAATCTAACTCGTAGGAACTGATCGTGTAGTAACGGGGCTCCCGGTTGGAGTGTATGACGTAAATTAGCAAAAAATTAGACTTAAGCATAAAAATAGGCCATCGAAGGGTGAAAACATTAAATAGCCATAGAATGGCACGGGACTAATGTGATTCGTAGGAACCGACCGCGTAGTCACAGAGCTCCCGGTTGGAGTGTATGATGTAAATTTGCAAAAAATTAGACTTAAGCATAAAAACAGGCCATCAAAGGGTGAAAACTTAAAACAGCCATAAAGCGGTCCAGTAAGAGTAACAAACATCTCGCACAGGACCAATGTGACTCGTAGGAACCGATTGCATAGTCACGGAGCTCCCGGTTGGAGTGTACAATGTAAATTTACAAAAAAATAGACTTGAGCATAAAAACATGCCATCGAAGGGTGAAAACGTTAAACAACCTTAAAACGGGTCTGTAAGAGCCACGAACACCTCGTACGGGACCAATGTAACTCGTAGGAACCGACCGTGTAGTCACGGGGCTACCCATTGGAGGGTACGACATAAATTTGCAAAAAATTAGCCTCATGCATAAAAGCATGCCATCGAAACGAGCACATCGTACGGGACCAATGTAACTCGTAGGAACCGATCGCGTAGTCATGGGGGTTCTTGTTGAAGTGTAAAATGTAAATTTGCAAAAAATTATACTTAAGCATAAAAACTTGCCATCGAAAGGTGAAAACACAAAAAGTCCATAAAATGGTCCCGTAAGAGTCACGAAAACCTTGCATGGGACCAATATAACTCGTAGGAACCGATCGCATAGTCACGGGGCTCCCGGTTGGAGTGTACGACATAAATGTGCAAAAAATAGACTTCAGCATGAAAACATGCGATCGAAGGTTAAAACATAAAACAATCCGAAAATGGCCTGGTAAGAGTCACGAAGACCTCGCACGGGACCAATGTAACTCGTAGGAACTGACCGCGAAGTCACGGGGCTCCCGGTTTGAGTGTACGACGCAAATTTATAAAAAAATTAGACTTAAGAATAAAAACATGCCATCGAAGGGTGAAAACATAAAACGATCATAAAATGATCCGAAAAGAGTCACAAACACCTCACCGGGATCAATATCACTCGTAGGAACCGAGCGCGTCGTCAATTGGAGTGTACGATGTAAATTTGCAAAAAATAAGACTTAAGCATAAATACATGTCATCGAAGGGCGAAAATGTAAAACAACCCTAAATCGGTCCCGCAAGAGTTACGAACACCTCGCTCGGGATGAATGTAACTCGTAGGAACCGATCGTGTAGTAACGAGGCTCCCGGTTGCAGCGTACGATGTTAATTTTCAAAAAATTCGACTTAAGCATAAAAATAAGCCATCGAATGATGAAAACGTAAAACAACCATAAACGGTCTGATAAGAGTCACGAACACCTCGCACAGGACTAATGTAACTCGTAGGAACCGACTGTGTAGTCACGGGGCTCCCGGTTGGAGTGTACAACGTAAATTTGCAAAAAATTAGACTTAAGCATAAAAACATGCCATCGAAGGGTGAAAATATAAAACATCCATAAAACAGTCCCGTAAGAGTCACAAACACCTCGAATGGCACCAATGTAACTCATAGGAACCGACCGTGTAGTCTTGGGGCTCCCTATTGGAGTGTACGACGTAAATTTGCAAAAAATTAGACTTAAGAATAAAAACATGCCATCCAAGGTTGAAAATATAAAACAGCCATAAAACAGTCTGATAAGAGTAACAAACACCTCACACGGGACCAATGTGACTCGTAAGAATCGATTGCGTAGTCACGGAGCTCCCGGTTGGAGTGTACGATGTATATTAGCAAAAAAATAGACTTCAGAATAAAAACATGCCATCGAAGGTTAAAAATGTAAAATAGTTATAAAATGGTCTGGTAAGAGTCACTAACACCTCGCACAGGGAAAAATGTAACTCGTAGGAACCGATCATGTAGTAACAGGGCTCCCGGTTGGAGTGTACGACGTAAATTAGCAAAAAATTGGACTTAACCATAAAAATAGGCCATCGAAGGGAAAAAACATAAAACAACCATAGAATGGCACGGGACTAATGTGATTCGTAGGAACCGACCGCGTAGTCACAGAGCTCCCGGTTGAAGTGTACGATGTAAATTTGCAAAAAATTAGACTTAAGCATAAAAACAGGCCATCAAAGGGTGAAAACGTAAAACAACCATAAAGCGGTCCGGTAAGAGTAACAAACACCTCGCACAGGACCAATGTGACTCGTAGGAACCGATTGGATAGTCATGGAGCTCCCGGTTGGAGTGTACAATGTAAATTTACAAAAAAAATATACTTGAGCATAAAAACATGCCATCGAAGGGTGAAAACGTTAAACAACCATAAAACGGGCCCGTAAGAGCCACGAACACCTCGTACGGGACCAATGTAACTCGTAGGAACCGACCGTGTAGTCACGGGGCTCCCCATTGGAGTGTACGACGTAAATTTGCAATAAATTAGACTCATGCATTAAAGCATGCCATCTAAGAGGAAAAACGTAAAACAACCATAAAACGGTTTGGTAAGAGTCACGAGCACATCGCACGGGACCAATGTAACTCGTAGGAACTAATCGCGTAGTCACGGGGGTTCTTGTTGGAGTGTAAAATGTAAATTTGCAAAAAATTTGACTTAAGCATAAAAACTTGCCATCGAAGGGTGAAAACACAAAAAGTCCATAAAATGGGCCCGTAAGAGTCACGAACACCTCGCACGGGACCAATGTAACTCATAGGAACCAATCGCGTAGTCACGGGCCTCCCGGTTGGAGTGTACGACATAAATTTGCAAAAAATAGACTTCAGCATAAAAACATGCAATCGAAGGTTAAAACATAAAACAACCGGAAAACGGCCTGGTAAGAGTCACAAAGACCTCTCACGGGACCAATGTAACTCGTAGGAACTGACCGCGTAGTCACGGGGCTCCCAGTTTGAGTGTATGACGCAAATTTATAAAAAATTAGACTTAAGAATAAAAACATGCCATCGAAGGGTGAAAACATAAAACGACCATAAAATGATCCGGAAAGAGTCACAAACACCTCACCGGGATCAATGTCACTCGTAGGAACCGACCGCGTCGTCACCGGGCTCCCGATTCAAGTGTACGATGTAAATTTTTAAAAAATAAGACTTAAGCATAAATACATGTTATCGAAGGGTGAAAATGTAAAACATCCCTAAATCGGTCCCGCAAGAGTCACGAACACCTCGCTCGGGATGAATGTAACTCGTAGGAACCGATCGTGTAGTAACGAGGCTCCCGGTTGCAGCGACGATGTTAATTTTTCAAAAAATTTGACTTAAGCATAAAAATAAGCCATCGAATGATGAAAACGTAAAACAACCATAAACGGTCTGATAAGAGTCACGAACACCTCGCACAGGACTATTGTAACTCGTAGGAACCGACTGTGTAGTCACGGGGCTCCCGGTTGGAGTGTACAACGTAAATTTGCAAACAATTAGACTTACGCATAAAAACATGCCATCGAAGGGTGAAAATATAAAACAACCGTAAAACGGTCCCGTAAGAGTCATGAACACCTCGCATGACACCAATGTTACTCGTAGGAACAGACCGTGTAGTCACAGGCCTCTCGATTGGTGTGTACGACGTAAATTTATAAAAAAATAGACTTAAGAATAAAAACATGCCATCGAAGGTTGAAAATGTAAAACATCCACCAAACAGTCCGGTAAGAGTCCTGAACACCTCGCAAGGGACCAACGTGACTCGTAAGAACCGACTGCGTAGTCACAGAGCTCCCGGTTGGAGTGTATGACGTATATTTGCAAAAAATTTGACTTAATCGTAGAAACATACCATCGAAGGGTGAAAACATAAAACAGCCATAAAACGGTTCCATAAGAGTCACGAACACCTCACACGGGCCCAATGTAACTCGTAAGAACCGACCGTGTAGTCACGGGGCTCCCGGTTGGAGTGTACGACGTAAATTTGTAAAACATTAGACTTAAGCATAAAAACATGCCATCGAAGGGCAAAAATGTAAAATAGTTATGAAACAATTCGGTAAGAGTCACGAACACCTCGTACGGGACCAATGTGACTCGTAGGAACTGACTGCATAGTCACGAAGCTCCCGGTTGGAGTGCACAATGTAAATTTATAAAAAAAATAGATCTGAGCTTAAAAACATACCATGGAAGGTTGAAAACGTAAAACAACCATAAAACGGGCCCGTAAGAGTCGCGAACAACTCGTACGGGACCAATGTAACTCGGAGGAACCGACCGCGTAGTCACGGGGCTCCCCATTGGAGTGTAGGACCTAAATTTGCAAATAATTAGACTTAAGCATAAAAACATGCCATCGAAGGGGAAAAAGGTAAAACAACCATAAAACTTTTTGGTAAGAGTCATGACCACATCGCACGGGACAAATGTAACTCGTAGGAACCGATCGCGTATTCACGAGGATTCTTGTTGGAGTGTACAATGTAAATTTGCAAAAAATTAGAGTTAAGCGTAAAACTTGCCATCGAAGGGTAAAAACACAAAAAGTCCATAAAATGGTCCCGTAAGAGTCACGAACACCTCGCACGGGACCAATGTAACTCGTAGGAATCGACCGTGATAGTCACGGGGCTCTTGCTTGGACTGTACGACGTAAATTTACAAAACATTAGACTTAGGTATAACAACAGTCCATCGAAGGATGAAAACGTATAACAACCATAAAACGGTCCGGTAAGAGTCACAATCACCTCGCACAGACCAATGTAACTCGTAGAAACCGACCGTGTAGTAACGGGGCTTCCGGTTGGAGTGTACGTCATAAATTTGTATAAAATTAGAATTAAGCATAAAAACATGCCATAGAAGGGTGAAAACGTAAAACAGCCATAAAATGCCATGGGACTAATGTAACTCATAGGAACCCACCGCGTAGTCAAGGAGCCAGAAAATTTGCAAAAAAACATGCGATCGAAGGTTGAAAACGTAAAACAACCAGAAAATGGCCTGGTAAGAGTCACGAAGACCTCGCACGAGGCTAATGTAACTCTTAGGAACTGACCGCGTAGTCACGGGACTCCTGGTTTGAGTGTACGACGTAAATTTTCAAAAAAACATGCGATCGAAGGCTGAAAATGTAAAACAACCAGAAAATGGCCCAGTAAGAGTCACGAAGACCTTGCAGGGGACCAATGTAACTCGTAGGAACTGACCGCGTAGTCACGGGGCTCCCGATTTGAGTGTACGACGTAAATTTGAAAAAAATTAGACTTAAAAATAAAAACATGTCATCGAAGGGTGAAAACGTAAAACGACCATAAGTAGATCCGATAAGACTCACAAACAACTCGCACGGGACCAATGTCAATCGTAGAAACCAACCACGACGTCATCGGGCTCCCGATTGGACTCTACGGCGTAAATTAGCAAACAATTAAACTTAAGCATAAAAACATGCCATCGAAGTGTGCAAATGTAAAATAGTTGTAAAACGGTCCCGTAAGAGTCGCGAACACCTCGCACGAGACCATTGTAACTCGTAGGAACTGACCGCACAGTTACGGGGCTCCCGGTTGGTGTGTATGACGTAAATTTGCAAAAAATTAGATTTAAGCATAAAAACATGTCATCGATAGGTGGGAACGTAAAACAACCGTAAATTGGGCCTGTAATAGTCACGAACACCTAAAACGGGACCAATGTAACCCGTAGGAACCGACCACGTAGTGACGGGGATCACGGTTGGAGCGTACGACGTAAATTTGAAAAAAAATTAAAGCTAAGCGTAAAAACAAGCCATCGAAGGGTGAAAATGTAAAACATCCATAAAATGGTCCTGTAAGAGTCATGAAAATCTCGCACAGGCCCAATGTAACTCGTAAAAACCGACCGCATAGTCATGGGGCTCCCGATTGGAATGTACGACGTAAATTTGCAAAATATTACACTTAAGCATAAAAACATGCCATCGAAGGGTAAAAACATAAAATAGCCATAAAACGGCCTGGTAAGAGTCACGAACACCTCGCACGGGACCAATGTAACTCGTAGGAACCGACCGTGTGGTAACGGGGCTCCCAGTTGGAGTGTACGACTTAAATTGGCAAAAAATTAGACTTAAGCATAAAAACATGCCATCGAATAGTGTAAACGTAAAATAGCCATAAAACGGCACGGGACCAATATGACTCATAGGAACCGACTACGTAGTCACGGAGCTCCCGTTTGGAGTGTACGACGTAAATTTGCAATATATTAGAATTAAGCATAAAGACAAGCCACCGAAGGGTGAAAATGTAAAACAGCCATAAAACGGTCCGGTAAGAGTCACGAACACCTCGCACGGGACCAATGTAACTTGTAAGAACAAACCCCATAGTCACGGGGCTCCCAGTTGGAGTGTACGACGTAAATTTGTAAAAAGTTAAACTTAAGCATAAAAACATGCCATCGAAGGGTGAAAATGTAAAACATTTATAACACGATCCAATAAGAGTCACGAACACCTCTCACAGTACCAATGTAACTCGTAGGAACTGACCGCGTAGTCACGGAGATCCCGATTGGACTGTACGACGTAAATTTGTAAAATAATAGACTTAAGCATAAAAACATGCCATCGAAGGGTGAAAACATAAAAAAATGATAAAACGGTCCAGTAAGAGTCACGAACACCTCGCACGTGATCAATGTCACTCGTAGGAACCGACCGCGTAGTCACGGGGCTCCCGATTAGAGTGTACGACGTAAATTTGCAAGAAATTAGACTTAAGTATAAAAATAAGCCATTGAAGGGTGAAAACGTAAAACAACCATAAAATGGTTCGATAAGTGTCACGAACACATCACATGGGACCACTGTAACTCGTATGATCTAATCGCCTAGTCACTGGGCTTCTGGTTGGAGTGTACGATGTAAATTTGCAAAAAATTAGACTTAAGCTTAAAAACCTGCCATCGAAGGGTGAAAAAACCAAAAGTCCATAAAACGGTCCCGTAAGAGTCACGAACACCTCACATGGGACCAATGTTACTCGTAGGAACCGACCGTGTAGTAACGGGGCTCCCGGTTGGAGTGCACGACATAAATTTACAAACAATTAGACTTGAGCATAAAAACATTCCATCGAAGGGTGAAAATATAAAACAGCTGTCAAACGGTCCCGTAAGAGTCACGAACACCTCGCTCGGGACCAATGTAACTCATAGGAACCGATCGTGTAGTCACGGGGACCCCGGTTGGTGTGTAGGACGTAAATTTGCAAAAAATTAGACTTAAGCATAAAAACATGCCATCGATAGGTGAAAACATAAAACAACCGTAAATCGGACCTGTAATAGTCACGAACACCTCAAATGGGACCAATGTAACCCGTAGGAACCGACCGCATAGTGACGGGGCTTTCGGTTGGAGCGTACGGCGTAAATTTGGAAAGAAATTAAAGCTAAGCGTAAAAATAAACCATCAAAGAGTGAAAACGTAAACATCCATAAATCGGTCCCGTAAGAGTCACGAAAACCTCGCACGGTCCCAATGTAACTCGTAAGAACCGATCGCGTAGTCATGGGGCTCCTGATTGGAGTGTACAACGTAAATTTGCAAAACATTAGACTTAAGCATAAAAACATGCCATCGAAGGGTGAAAGCGTAAAATAGCCATAAAACGGTCTGGTAAAAGTCATGAACACCTCACACGGGACCAATGTAACTCGTAGGAACCGACCGTGTAGTAACGGGGCTCCCAGTTGGAGTGTACAACTTTAATTAGCAAAAAATTAGACTTAAGCATAAAAACATGTCATCGAATAGTGAAAATGTAAAATAACCATAAAACGGCACGGGACCAATATGAATCGTAGGAACCGACCGCATAGTCACGGAGCTCCCGGTTGGAGTGTACGACGTAAATTTGTAATATATTAGAATTAAGCATAAAAACTAGCCACCGAAGGGTGAAAGTGTAAAACAGCCATAAAACGGTCCGGTAAGAGTCACGAACACCTCGCACGGGACCAATGTAACTTGTGAGAACAGACCCCATAGTCACGGGGCTCCCGGTTGGAGTGTACGACGTAAATTTATAAAAAGTTAGACTTAACATAAAAACATGCCATCGAAGGGTGAAAATGTAAAGCAATTATAACACGATTAGGTAAGAGTCACGAACACTTCACACGGTACCAATGTAGTACGTAGGAACTGACCGCGTAGTCACGGAGATCTCGGTTGGACTGTACGACGTAAATTTGCAAAATAATAGACTTAAGCATAAAAACATGCCATCGAAGGGTAAAAACATAAAACAACCATAAAACGGTCCAATAAGAGTCACGAACACCTCGCACGGGATTAATGTCACTCGTAGGAACCGACCGCGTAGTCACGGGGCTCCCGATTGGAGTGTACGACGTAAATTTGCAAGAAATTAGACTTAAGCATAAAAAGAAGCCATCGAAGGGTGAAAATGTAAAACAACCATAAAACGGTTCGGTAAGAGTCACGAACACATCGCACGGGACCACTGTAACTCGTAGGAACCGATCACCTAATCAAAGGGCTTCTGATTGGAGTGTACAACGTAAATTTCCAAGAAATTAGACTTAAGCTTAAAAACCTTCCATCGAAGGGTGAAAAACCAAAAGTCCATAAAACGGTCCCGTAAGAGTCACGAACACCTCGCACGGGACCAATGTTACTCGTAGGAACTGACCGTGTAGTAACAGGGCTCCCGGTTGGAGTGCATGACGTAAATTTACAAACAATTAGACTTAAGCATAAAAACATGCCATCGAAGGGTGAAAACATAAAACATTCATAAAATGGTCTCGTAAGAGTCACGAACACCTCGGACGGGACCAATGTAAGCCGTAGGAACCGACCGTGTAGTCACGGGGACCCCGGTTGGTGTGTAGGACGTAAGTTTGAAAAAAATTAGACTTAAGAATAAAAACATGCCATCGATAGGTGAAAATGTAAAACAACCCTAAATCGGACCTGTAATAGTCACGAACACCTCAAACGGGACCAATGTAACCAGTAGGAACAGACCGTGTAGTGACGGGGCTCCCAGTTGGAGCGTACGACGTAAATTTGAAAAAAATTAAATCTAAGCGTAAAAACAAGCCATCTAAGGGTGAACACGTAAAACATCCATAAAATGGTCCCTTAAGAGTCACAAAAATCTCGCACGGGCCCAATGTAATTCTTAATAACCGATCGCGTAGTCATGGGGCTCCCGATTGGAGTGTACGACGTAAATTTGCAAAATATTACAGTTAAGCATAAAAACATGCCATCGAAGGGTGAAAATGTAAAATAGCCACAAAACGGTCTGGAAAGAGTCACGAACACCTCGCACGTGACCAATGTAACTCGTAGGAACCGATCGTGTGGTAACGGATCTCCCAGTTGGAGTGTACAACTTAAATTGGCAAATAATTAGACCTAATCATAAAAACATGCCATCGAATAGTGAAAACGTAAAATAGCCATAAAACGGCACGGGACATATATGACTCGTAGGAACCGACCGCGTAGTCACGGAGCTCCCAGTTGGAGTGTACGACGTAAATTTGCAATATATTAGAATTAAGCACAAAAATATGCCATCGAAGGTTGAAAATGTAAAATAACCATAAAACGGTCCGATAATAGTCACGAACACCTCGCACGGGACCAATGTAACTTGTAAGAACAGACGCCATAGTCACGGGGCTCCCGGTTGGAGTGTACGACATAAATTTGCAAAAAGTTAGACTTAAGCATAAAAACTTGCCATCGAAGGGTGAAAATGTAAAACATTTATAACACGATCCGGTAAGAGTCACGAACACTTCTCACGGTACCAATGTAACTCGTAGGAACTGACCGCGTAGTCACGGAGATCCCAGTTGGAGTGTACGACTTAAATTTGCAAAATAATAGACTTAAGCATAAAAACATGCCATCGAAGGACGAAAACATAAAACAACCATAAAACGGGCCCGAAAGAGTCACGAACACCTCAAACGGGACCAATGTCACTCGTAGGAACCGACCGCGTAGTCACAGGGCTCCCGATTGGAGTGTACGACGTAAATTTGTAAAAAATTAAACTTAAGCATAAAAATAAACCATCGAAGGGTGAAAATGTAAAACAACCATAAAACGGTTCGGTAAGAGTCACGAACACTTGGCACGGGACCAATGTAACTCGTAGGAACCGATCGCCTAGTCACGGAACTTCTGGTTGGAGTGTACAACGTAAATTTGCAAAAAATTAGACTTAAGCTTAAAACCTGCCATCGAAGGGTGAAAAAAACAAAAGTCGATAAAACGGTCCCGTAAGAGTCACGAACACCTCGCACGGGACCAATGTTACTCGTAGGAACCGACCATGTAGTCACGGGACTCCCCGTTGGGGTGCACGACATAAATTTACAAAAAATAGACTTCAGCATAAAAACATGCGATCGAAGGCTGAAAAGGTAAAACAACTAGAAAACGGCCCAGTGAGAGTCATTAAACCTCACACGGGACCAATGTAACTCGTAGGAACCGATTGCGTAGTCACGGGGCTGCCGATTTGAGTGTACGATGTAAATTTGTAAAAAATTAGACTGAAGAATAAAAACTTGCCATCGAAGGGTGAAAATGTAAAACGGCCATAAAACTATTCGAAAAGAGTCACAAACACCCAGCACGGGACCAATGTCACTCGTAGGAACCGACCACGTCATCACCGAGCTCCCGATTGGAGTGTACGATGTGAATTAGCAAATAATTTGCCTTAAGAATAAAAACTTGTCATCGAAGGGTGAAAATGTAAAATAGCTATAAAACGGTCCCGTAAGAGTCATGAACATCTCTTACGGGACCATTGTAACTCGTAGGAACCGGCCAAGTAGTCACGGGGCTCCCGATTGAAGTGTATGGCGTAAATTTGTAAAAATTAGACTTAAACATAAAAACATGCCATCGAACGGTGAAAAGGTAAAATAGCCATAAAATGGTCCGTTCAGAGTCACGAACACCTCAAACGGGACCAATATCACTCGTAGGAACCGACCGTGTAGTAAGGGGCTCCCAATTCGAGTGTACGACGTAAATTTGCAAAAAATTAGACTTAAGCATAAAAACATGCCATCGAAGGTTGAAAACATAAAACAACCATGAAACGGTCTGGTAAGAGTCACGAACACCTCGTACGGGACCAATATGACTCGTAGGAACTGACCGCGTAGTCACGGAGCACCCGGTTGGAGTGTACGACGTATATTTGCAAAAAAATCAGACTTAAGCATAAAAACATGCGATCGAAGGTTAAAATCGTAAAATAGCCATAAAACGGTCACGTAAGAGTCACAAACACCTCGTACGGGTCCAATGTAACTCATAAGAATCGTCCGCGTAGATACGGGGATCCCGGTTGGAGTGTACGACGCAAATTTGCAAAACATTAGACTTAAGCATAAAAACATGCCATCGAAGGGTAAAAATGTAAAATATATATAAAGCGGTCCGGTAAGAGTCACGAACAACTCGCACGGGCAAATCTAACTCGTAGGAACCGATCGTGTAGTAACGGGGCTCCCGGTTGGAGTGTACGACGTAAATTTGTAAAAAATTAGACTTAAGCATAAAAATATGCCATCGAAGGGTGAAAATGTAAAATAGTCATAAAATGGCATGGGACCAATGTGACTCGTAGGAACCCACTGCGTAGTCATGGAGCACCCGGTTGGAGTGTACGACGTAAATTTACAAAAAATTAGACTTAAGCTTAAAAAACATGCCATCGAAGGGTGAAAATATAAAACAGCCATAAAACCGTCATGTAAGAGTCACGAACACCTCGCACGGGACCAATGTAACTCGTAAGAACCGACCCCATAGTCATGGGGCATTCTGTTGGAGTGTATGGCATAAATTTACAAAAAACTCGACTTAAGGATAAAAACATGCCATCAAAGGGTGAAAATGTAAAACAGCCATAGAACGGTCCTCTAAGAGTCACAAACACCTCGCACGGGAACAATGTAACTCGTAGGAACCGATCGTATAGTCACGGAGTTTTCGATTGGAGTCTACAACATAAATTTGCAAAAAATTAGACATAAGCGTAAAAACTTGCCATCGAAGTGTGAAAACGTTAAAAGTCCATAAAACGGTCTCGTAAGAGTCACGACACCTCGCACGAGACCAATGTAACTCATAAGAATCGACCACGTAGTCACGGGGCTCCCGGTTGGAGTGTACGACGTAAATTTGTAAAAAGTTCAACTTAAGCATCAAAACATGCCATCGAAGGCTGAAAACATAAAAAGTCCGTAAAACGATCCCGTAAGAGTCATGAACACCTCGCACGGGACCAATGTAACTCGTAGGAACCGATCGCGTAGACACGGGGCTCCCGGTTGGAGTGTATGACGTAAATTTGCAAAAAAATTGACTTCAGCATAAAAACATGTGATCGAAGGTTGAAAACATAAAACAACCAGAAAACGGCCAGGTAAGAGTCACGAAGACCTCGCACGAGACCAATGTAACTCGTAGGAACTGATCGCATAGTCACGGGGCTCCCGATTTGAGTGTACGACGTAAGTTAGTAAACAAATAGACTTAAATATAAAAACATGCCATCGAAGGGTGAAAATGTAAAACGGCCATAAAATGATCCGAAAAGAGTCACAAACACCTCGGAGGGGACCAATGTCACTCGTAGGAACCGACCGCGTCGTCGCCGGTCTCCCGATTGGAGTGTACGGCGTAAATTAGAAAACAATTAGACTTAAGCACAAAAATATGTCATCGAAGGTTAAAAATGTAAAATAGCTGTAAAACGGTCCCGTAAGAGTCACGAACACCTCGTACGGGACCATAGTTACTCGTAGGAACCGACCGCGTAGTCATTGGGCACCCGGTTGAAGTGTACGACGTAAATTTGTAAACAATTAGGCATAAGCATAAAAACATGCTATCAATGGGTGAAAAGGTAAAACGGGCATAAACGGTCCGGTAAGAGTCATGAACACCTCTAACGGGACTAATGTCACTCGTAGGAACCGACCGCGTAGTCACGGGGCTCCAGGTTGGAGTGTACGACGTAAAATTGCAAATAATTAGATTTAAGCATAAAAACATGCCATCGAATGGTGAAAACATAAAACAGCCGTAAAACGGTCCCGTAAGAGTCACGAACACCTCGCACGGCACCAATGTAACTCGTAGGAACAGACCGTGTAGTCACGGGGTTCCCGGTTGGAGTGTACAACGTAAATTTTTAAAAATAGACATAAGCATAAAAATATGCCATCGAGGGTTGAAAACGTAAAACAGCCATAAAACGGCCAGTAAGAGTCACGAACACCTCATACGGGACCAATGTGACTCGTAGGAACCGACCGCGTAGTCACTGATCTCTTAGTTTGAGTGTACGGCGTAAATTTGTAAAAAATTAGACTTAAGCATAAAAACACGTCATCGATGGGTGAAAACGTAAAACAGCTATAAAACGGTCTCGTAAGAGCCACGAACACCTCACATGGTCCCAATGTAACTCTTAAGAATTGACCGCGTAGTCACGGCGCTCCCGATTGGAGTGTACGACGTAAATTTACAAAAAAATTGGCTTAAGCATAAAAACATGCCATCGAAGGGTGAAAATATAAAACAGCCATAAAACAGTCCCGTAAGAGTCACAAACACCTCGCACGGGGCTAATGTAACTCTTAAGAACCGATCGCGTAGTTACGGGGCTCCCGATTGGAGTGTACGACTTAAATTTGCAAAACATTAGTCTTAAGCATAAAAGCATGCCATCGAAGGTTGAAAACGTAAAACAGCTATAAAACGGTTCAATAAGAGTCACGAACACCTCATACGGGACCAATGTGACTTGTAGGAATCGACTGCGTACTCACACAGATCCTGGTTGGTGTGTACGGCGTAAATTTGCAAAAAATTAGAATTAAGCATAAAAACATGCCATCGAATGGTGAAAACAAAACATAACTATAAAATGGTACCCTAAGAGTCACGAACACCTCACACGGGCCCAATGTAACTCTTAAGAACCGACCGCGTAGTCACGGGGCTCCCGGTTGAAGTGTATGACATAAATTTGCAAAACATTAGACTTAAGCATAAAAACATGCCATTGAAGGGTGAAAATGTAAAACATCCATAAAACGATCCGATAAAAGTCACGAACACCTCGCACGGGAACCGACCGTTTAGTAACGGGGCTCCCGGTTAAAGTTTACGACGTAAATTTGCAAAAAATTAGACTTAAGCTTAAAAACATGCCATCGAAGGGTGAAAACTTAAAACAGACATAAAACAGCACGGGACCATTGTGACTCGTAGGAACCGACTGCGTAGTCACGGAGCTCCAGATTGGAGTGTACGACGTAAATTTGCAAAAAATTGGACTTAAGCATAAAAACATACCATCGAAGGGTGAAAGCGTAAACCAGACATAAAACAATCCATTAAGAGTAACGAATACCTCGCACGGGACCAATGTGACGCGTAAGAACCGACTGCATAGTCACGGAGCTCTCGGTTGGAGTGTACAACGTAAATTTATAAAAAAATTAGACTTGAGCATAAAAACATGCCATCGAAGGGTGAAAACATAAAACAACCACAAAATTGGCCCGTAAGAGTCACGAACACCTCGCACGGGACCAATGTAACTCGTTGGAACGGACCGCGTAGTCATGGGGCTCCCGATTGGAGTGTACGACGTAAATTTGCAAAAAGTTAGACTTAAGCACAAAAGCATGCCATCGAAGGGTGAAAACGTAAAAACTCCATAAAATGGTCGCGTAAGAGTCATGAATACCTTGCACCGGACCAATGTAACTCGTGGGAACCGATCGCGTAGTCATGGGGCTCCCGGTTGGAGTGTATGACGTAAATTTGCAAAAAATTAGACTTCAGCATAAAAACATGTGATCGAAGGATGAAAATATAAAAAATTTGAAAACGGCCTGGTTAGAGTCACAAAGACCTCGCACGGGATCAATGTAACTCGTAGGAACTGACCGCGTATTCATGGGGCTTCCGATTTGAGTATACAGCGTAAATTTGTAAAAAATTAGACTTAAGAATAAAAACATGCCAACGAAGGGTGGAAACATAAAACCACCATCAAACGATCCGGAAGGAGCCACAAACACCTCGCACGGGACCAATGTCACTTGTAGGAATCGACCACGTCGTCCTCGGGCTCTCGATTGGAGTGTACGACGTAAATTAGGAAACAATTAGTCTTAAGCAAAAAAACATGTCATCGAAGGTTGAAAACGTAAAATAGCTGTAAAACGGTCCCGAAAGAGTCACGAACACCTCACACGGGACCATTGTAACTCTTAGGAACCGATCGCGTAGTCACGGGGCTCCCCGTTGGAGGGTACGACGTAAATTTGCAAAAAATTACACTTAAGCATAAAAACATACCATCGAAGGCTGAAAAGGTAAAATAGCCATAAAACGGTTCGGTAAGAGTCACGAACACCTCAAACGGGACCAATGTCACTTCTAGGAACCGACCGCGTAGTCACGGGGCTCCCGGTTGGAGTGTACGACGTAAATTTATAAACAATTAGACTTAAGCATAAAACGATCCCATCAAAGGGTGAAAACATAAAACAACAGTAAAACGGTCCCGTAAGAGTCACGAACACCTCGCACGCGACCAATGTAACTCGTAAGAACAGATCGCGTAATCACGGACCTCCTGTATGGAGTGTACGACGTATATTTACAAAAAAATAGACTTAAGAATAAAAACATGACATCGAAAGTTGAAAATGTAAAACAACCATAAAACAGTCCAGTAAGAGTCAAGAACACCTCATACGGGACAAATGGGACTCGTAGGAACCGATCGCGTAGTAACGGAGCTCCCGGTTGGAGTGTACGACATAAATTTGCAAAAAAATAGAGTTAAGCTTAAAAACATGTCATCGAAGGGTGAAAACGTAAAACAACCATAAAACGGTCCCGTAAGAGTCACGAAGACCGTGCATGGGCCCAATGTAACTCTTAAGAACCGACCACGTAATCACGGCACTCCCGGTTGGAGTGTGCGACGTAAATTTGAAAAATATTAGACTTAAGCATAAAAACATGCCATTGAAGGGTAAAAACGTAAAACAGCCATAAAACGGTCCGATAAGAGTCACGAACACCTTGCACGGGACCAATGTAACTCGTAGGAACCGACCGTGTAGTAACGGGGCTCCCGATTGGAGTGTACGACGTAAATTTGCAAACAATTAGACTTAATCATAAAAATATGCCATCGAAGGGTGAAAACATAAAATGACATAAAATGACACGGGACCAATGTAACTCGTAAGAATCAACCCCATAGTCACGGGGCTTCCTGTTGGAGTGTACGACATAAATTTACAAAAAATTAGATTTAAGCATAAAAACATGCCATCGAAGGGTGAAAATGTAAAACAACCATAGAACGGTCAGGTAAGAGTCACGAACACCTTGCACAGGACCAATGTAACTCGTAGGAACCGATCTCATAGTCACGGTGTTTTCGATTGGAGTCAACAACATAAATTTGCAAAAAATTAGACATAAGCCTAAAAACTTGCCTTCGAAGTGTGAAAACATTAAAAGTACATAAAACGGTCTCGTAAGAGTCACGACACCTCGCAGGAGACCAATGTAACTCATAGGAATCGACTCCGTAGTCACGGGGCTCCCGGTTGGAGTGTACGACGTAAATTTGTTAAAAAATCGACTTAAGCATAAAAACATGCCATCGAAGGATGAAAACATAAAAAGTCCGTAAAACGATCCCGTAAGAGTCACGAACACCTTACACGGGACTAATGTAACTCGTAGGAACCGATCGTGTAGTCACGGGGCTCCCGGTTGGAGTGTATGACGTAAATTTGCAAAAAAATTGACTTCAGCATAAAAACATGTGATCGAAGGTTGAAAACATAAAACAACCAGAAAATGGCCCGGTAAGAGTCACGATGACCTCGCACGAGACCAATGTAACTCGTAGGAATTGATCGTGTAGTCACGGGGCTCCCGATTTGAGTGTACGACATAAATTTGTAAACAAATAGACTTAAATATAAAAACATTCCATCGAAGGGTGAAAATGTAAAACGGATAAAATGATTCGGAAAGAGTCTCAAACACCTCGGAGGGTACCAATGTCACTCGTAGGAACCGACCGCGTCGTCGTCGGTCTTTCGATTAGAGTGTACGGCGTAAATTAGCAAACAATTAAACTTAAGCACAAAAATATGTCATTGAAGGTTGAAAATGTAAAATAGCTGTTAAATGGTCCCGTAAGAGTCACGAACACCTCGCACGGGACCATAGTTACTCGTAGGAACTGACCGCGTAGTCACGGGGCACACGGTTGAAGTGTACGACGTAAATTTGTAAACCATTAGGCATAAGCATAAAACATGCCATCAAACGGTGAAAAGGCAAAACGGGCATAAACGGTCTGGAACGAGTCACGGGCACCTCAAATGGGACCAATGTCACTCGTAGGAACCGACCGCGTAGTCACGGGGCTCCCGATTGGAATGTACGACGTAAATTTGTAAATAATTAGACTTAAGCATAAAAACATGCCATCGAAGGGTGAAAACATAAAACAGCCGTAAAACGGTCCCGTAAGAGTCACGAACAACTCGCACGGACAAATGTAACCCGTAGGAACTGACCGTGTAGTCACGGGGTTCCCGATTGGAGTGTACAAAGGAAATTTTAAAAAAAATGGACATAAGCATAAAAATATGCCATCGACGGTTGAAAACATAAAACAGCCATAAAATAGTCTAGTAAGAGTCACGAACACCTCATACGGGACCAATGTGACTCGTAGAAATCGACCGCGTAGTCATGGAGCTCCTAGTTGGAGTGTACGACGTAAATTTGCAAAAAATTAGACTTAAGCACAAAAACATGCCATAGATGGGTGAAAACATAAAACAGCTATAAAACGGTCTCGTAAGAGGCACGAACACCTCACATGGGCCCAATGTAACTCTTAAGAACCGACCGCGTAGTCACGGGGCTCCCGATTGGAGTGTACGACGTAAATTTGCAAAAAAATTGACTTAAGCATGAAATCATGCCACCGAAGGGTGAAAATATGAAACAGCCATAAAACGGTCCCGTAAGAGTCACGAAAACCTCGCACGGGGCTAATGTAACTCTTAAGAACCGATCGTGTAGTTACGGGGCTTCCGATTGGAGTGTACGACTTAAATTTGCAAAACATTAGTCTTAAGCATAAAAGCATGCCATTAAAGGTTGAAAACATAAAACAGCCATAAAACGGTCCGGTAAGAGTCACGAACACCTCATACGGGACCAATGTGACTCGTAGGAACTGACTGCGTACTCACGGAGCTCCCGTTTTGTGTGTATGACGTAAATTTTCAAAAATTAGACTTATGCATAAAAAACATGCCATCGAATGGTGAAAACATATAACATCTATAAAACGGTCCCGTAAGAGTCACTAACACCTCACACGGGCCCAATGTAACTCTTAAAAATCGACCGCGTAGTCACGGGGCTCCCGGTTGGAGTGTATGACGTAAATTTGCAAAACATTAGACTTAAGCATAAAAACATGCCATCGAAGGGTGAAAATGTAAAACATCCATAAAACGGTCCAATAAGAGTCACGAACACCTCGCACGGGAACCGACCGTTTAGTAACGGGGCTCCCGGTTGAAGTGTACGACGTAAATTTGCAAAAAATTAGACTTAAGCTTAAAAACATGCCATCGAAGGGTGAAAACGTAAAATAGACATAAAACGGCACGGGACGATTGTGACTCGTAGGAACCGACCGCGTAGTCACGGAGCTCCAGATTGGAGTGTACGACATAAATTTACAAAAAATTAGACTTCAGCATAAAAACATGCCATCGAAGGGTGAAAACATAAAATAACCACAAAAACAGCCCGTAAGAGTCACGAACACCTCGCACGGGACCAATGTAACTCGTTGGAACTGACCGCGTAGTCATGGGGCTCCCGATTGGAGTGTACGACGTAAATTTGGAAAAAATTAGACTTAAGGATAAAAGCATGCAATCGAAGGGTGAAAACGTAAAAAGTCCATAAAACGGAACCGTAAGAGTCACGAACACCTTGCACGGGATCAATGTAACTCGTAGGAACCGATCGCGTAGTCATGGGGCTCCCGACTGGAGTGTATGACGTAAATTTGTAAAAAATTACACTTCAGCATAAAAACATGTGATCGAAGGGGGAAAACGTAAAAAATTAGAAAATGGCCCGGTTAGAGTTACGAAGACCTCGCACGGGATCAATGTAACTCGTAGGAACTGACCGCGTAGTCATGGGGCTCCAGGTTTGAGTATACGACATAACTTTGTAAAAAAATAGATTTAAGAATATGCCAACTAAGGGTGAAAACATAAAACCCCCATCAAACGATCTGAAACGAGCCACAAACACCTCGCACAGGACCAATGTCACTCGTAGGAATCGACCGCGTCGTCTTCGGGCTCCCGATTGGAGTAAAACGTAAAATAGCTGTTAAACAGTCCCGAAAGAGTCACGAACACCTCGCATTTGACCATTGTAACTCGTAGGAACCGATCGCGTAGTCACGGGGCTCCCCATTGAAGTGTAAGACGTAAATTTGCAAAAAATTACAATTAAGGATAAAAACATTCCATCGAAGGGTGAAAAGGTAAAATAGCCATAAAACGGTTCAGTAAGAGTCACGAACACCTCAAACGGGACCAATGTCACTCTTAGAAACTGACCGCGTAGTCACAGGGCTCCCGGTTGGAGTGTACAATGTAAATTTATAAACAATTAGAATTAAGCATAAAAAGATGCCATCAATGAGTGAAAACATAAAATAGCCATAAAACGGTTCCGTAAGAGTCACGAACACCTCGCACGGGACCAATGTAACTCGTAAGAACCGATCGCGTAGTCACAGAGCTCCCGGTTGGAGTGTACGACGTATATTTGCAAAAAAAATAGACTTAAGAGTAAAAATATGCCATCGAAGGCTAAAAACGTAAAACAGCCATAAAACAGTCCAGTAAGAGTCAAGAACACCTCATACGGGACAAATGGGACTCGTAGGAACCGAACGCGTAGTAACGGAGCTCCCGGTTGGAGTATACGACGTAAATTTGCAAAAAATTAGACTTAAGCATAAAAACATGACATCGAAGGGTGAAAACGTAAAACATCCATAAAATGATCCCGTAAGAGTCACGAACACCGCGCATGGGCCCAATGTAACTCTTAAGAACCGACCGCGTAATCACGGGGCTCCCGGTTGGAGAGTAAGACGTAAATTTGAAAAACATTAGACTTAAGCATAAAAACATGCCATCGAAGGGTGAAAACGTAAAACAGCCATAAAACGGTCCGATAAGAGTCACGAACACCTTACACGGGACCAATGTAACTCGTAGGAACTGACCGTGTCGTAACGGGGCTTCCGGTTGGAGTGTACGACGTAAATTTGCAAATATTTAGACTTAATCATAAAAACATGCCATCGAAGGGTAAAAACATAAAATAGACATAAAACGGCACGGGTCCATTGTGACTCGTAGGAACCGACTGCGTAGTCACAGAGCTCCCGATTGGAGTGTATGACGTAAATTTGCAAAAAATTAGACTTAAGCATAAAAACATGCCATCGAAGGGTGAAAATGTAAAACTACCATAAAATGATCCGGTAAGAGTAACGAACACCTCGCACGGGACCAATGTGACTCGTAAGAACTGACTGCATAGTCACGGAGCTCCCGGTTAGAGTTTACAACATAAATTTACAAAAAATTAGATTTTAGCATCAAAACATTCCATCGAAGGGTGAAATTATAAAACAACCATAAAACAGGCCCGTAAGAGTCATGAACACCTCGCATGGGACCAATGTAACTCGTAGGAACCGACCGCGTAGTCACTGGGCTCCTGATTGGAGTGTACGACATAAATTTTCAAAAAATTTGGACTTAAGAATAAAAACATGCCATCGAAGGGTGAAAATGTAAAACAACCATAAAACAAAGCGGTAGGAGTCACAAAGACATCGCACGGGACCAATGTAACTCATAGGAACCGATCGCACAGTCACGGGGCTTCTGGTTGGAGTGTACAACGTAAATTTGCGAAAAATTAGACTTATGCATAAAAACTTGCCATCGAAGGGTGAAATATAAAAATTCCATAAAACGGTCTGAAAGAGTCACGAACACCTCGCACGGGACCAATGTAACTCGTAGGAACCGACCGCATAGTCACGGGGCTCCCGGTTGGAGTGTACGCCGTAAATTTGCAAAAAAATAGACTTCAACACAAAAACATGAGATCAAAGACTGAAAATGTAAAACAACCAGAAAATGGCTCGGTAAGAGATACGAAGACCTCGCACGGGACCAATGTAACTCGAAGGAACTGACCGCGTAGTCACGGGGCTCCCGGTTTGAGTGTACGACGTAAATTTGTAAAAAATAGACTTACGAATAAAAACATGCCATCGAAGGGTGAAAACGTAAAACGGCCATAAAACGATCCGAAAATAGTCACAAACACCTCGCACGGGACCAATGTCCCTCATTGGAACCGATCGCATCATCACCGGGTTCCCGATTAGAGTGTACAACGTAAATTAGCAAACAATTAGACTTAAGCATAAAAACATGCCATCGAAGGGTGAAAATGTAAAATAGCTGTAAAATGGTCCCGTAAGAGTCACGAACACCTCGCACGGGACCAATGTAACTCGTAGGAACCGACCGAGTAGTCACGATCTTCCCGGTTGGAGTGTATGACGTAAATTTATAAAAAAAATAGACTTAAGAATAAAAATATGCCATAGGAGGATGAAAAGGTAAACCAACCACAAAATGGCCCGGTAAGAGTCACGAACACCTCAAATCGGACCAATGTCACTCGTAGGAGCCGATCGCGTATTCACGGGGCTCCCGGTTGGATTGTATGACGTAAATTTGTAAAAAAATTGACTTGAGCATAAAAATTTGCCATTGAAGGGAGAAATTGTTAAATGGCTATAAAACGCTCTGGTAAGAGTCACGAACAACTCGCACGGGACCAATGTCACTCGTAGGAACTCACCGCGTAGTCAGGAGGCTCCCGATTGGAGTATACGACGTAAATTTGTAGACAATTAGACTTAAGCATAAAAACATGCCATCGACGGGTGAAAACGTAAAACAACCGTAAAACGGACCCGTAAGAGTCGCGAACATCTCACATGAGACCAATGTAACTCTTAGTAATCGATCGTGTAGCCACGAGGCTCCGGGATGGAGTGTACGACGTAAATTTGCAAAAAATTAGACTTAAGCATAAAAACATGCCATTGAAGGGTCAAAACGTAAAACAACCATAAAATGGTCTGATAAGAGTCATGAACACCTCGCACAGGACCAATGTGACTCGTAGTAACCGATCGCGTAGTCACGGAGCTCCCAGTTGGAGTGTACGACGTAAATTTGCAAAAAAATAGACATAAGCATAAAAATATGCCATCGAAGGGTGTAAACGTTAAACAACCATAAAACGGTCTCGTAAGAGTCACGAACACCTTGCACGGACCCAATGTAACTCGTAAGAACCGATCGCGTAGTCACGGGGCTCCTGGTTAGAGTGTACGACGTAGATTTGGAAAAATTAAACTTAGGCATAAAAACATGCCATGGAAGGGTGAAAATGTAAGACATCCATAAAATAGTCCGGTAAGAGTCACGAACACCTCATACGGGACCAATGTAACTCGTAAGAACCGCCCGTGTAATAACGGGGCTCCCGGTTGGAGTGTACGACGTAACTTTGCAAAAAATTAGACTTAAGGATAAAAACATGCCATCGAAGGTTGAAAATGTAAAACAGCCATAAAATGGTCCAGTAAGAGTCACGAACACCTCGCACGGGACCAATGTGACTCGTAGGAACCGATCGCGTACTCACAGAGCTCCCGGTTGGAGTGTACGACGTAAAATTGCAAAAAATTTGACTTAAGCACAAAAACGTGCCATCGAAGGGTGAAAACGTGAAACAACCATAAAACGGTCCCGTAAGAGTCACGAAAACCCCACACAGGACCAATGTGACTCGTACTAACCGATCGCGTAGTCATGGAGCTCCCAGTTGGAGTGTACGACGTAAATTTACAAAAAAATAGACTTAAGCATAAAAATATGCCATCGAATGGTGAAAATGTAAAACAACCATAAAATGGTCCCGTAAGAGTAACGAACACCTTGCACGGATCCAATGTAACTCGTAAGAACCGATCGCGTAGTCACGGGGCTCCCGGGTAGAGTGTTCGACGTAAATTTGGAAAAAATTAAACTTAAGCATAAAAGCATGCTATGGAAGGGTGAAAACATAAAACAGCCATAAAGAAATCCGATAAGAGTCACGAACACCTCGCACGGGACCAATGTAACTCGTAGGAACCGACCGTGTAATAATGGGTTCCCGATTGGAGTGTACGACATAAATTTGTAAAAAATTAGACTTAAGCATAAAAACATGCCATCAAATCTTGAAAACATAAAACATCCATAAATGGTCAGGTAAGAGTCACGAACACCTCGCACGAGACCAATGTGACTCATAGGAACCAATCGCATAGTCACGGAGCTCCCGGTTGGAGTGTACGACGTAAATTTGCAAAAATTTAGACTTAAGCACAAAAACATGCCATCGAAGGGTGAAAACATAAAACAATCATAAAATTCTCCCGTAAGAGTCACAAACACCTCGCACAGGACCAATATAACTCGTAAGAACCGACTGCGTAGTCACGAGGCTCCCGGTTGTATGTACGACGTAAATTTGCAAAAAATTAGACTGAAGCATAAAAACATGACATCGAAGGGTGATAATGTAAAACAACCATAAAACGGTTCGGTAAGAGTCACGAACACCCCGCAAGGGACAAGTGTAACTCATAGGAACCGATCGCGTATTCACGGGGCTCCCGATTGGAGTGTACGACGTAAATTTTTAAAAAAAAAGACTTAAGAATAAAAACATGCCATCGCAGGGTGAAAACGTAAAACAACCATGAACTGATCTGGTAAGAGTCATGAACACCTCGTACAGGACCAATGTCACTCGTAGGAACCGACCGTGTTGTCATGGGGCTCCCGGTTGGAGTGTACGATGTAAATTTGTAAAAAAAATAAACTTAGGCATAAAAACATGCTATCGAAGGATGAAAATGTAAAATAATAATAAAACGGTCCGGTAAGATTCACGAACACCTCGCGCGGGACCAATGTCACTCATAGGAATCGATCGCGTAGTCACGGGGTTCCCGATTGGAGTGTACGACGTAAATTTGCAAAAAATTAGACTTAAGCATAAAACTATTCCATCGATAGGTGAAGATGTAAAACAACCATAAATCGGACCTGTAAGAGACACGAACATCTCAAACGGGACCAATGTAACCCGTAGGAACCGACCACATAGTGACGGGGCTCCCGGTTGGAGCGTATGACATAAATTTAAAAAAAAATTAAAGCTAAGCGTAAAAACAAACCATCGAAGGGTGAAAACGTAAAACATCCATAAACGGTCTAATAATAGTCATGAAAATCTCGCACAGGATTAATGCAACTCGTAGGAATCGATCGCCTAGTCACGGGGCTCTCGGTTGGAGTGTACGACGTAAATTTACAAAAATTTAGACTTCCGCATAAAAACATGACATCGAAGGCTGAAAACGTAAAACAACCAGAAAATGGCCTGGTAAGAGTCACGAAGACCTCGCACGGGACAAAGGTAACTCGTATGAACCAACCTCGTAGTCACAGGGCTCCCAGTTTTGAGTGTACGACGTAAATTTGCAAAAAATTAGACTTGAGCATAAAAACACGCCATCGAAGGGTGAAATTGTTAAATGGCTATAAAACACTCCGGTAAGAGTCACGAACACCTCGAATGGGACCAACGTCACTCGTAGGAACCGACCGCGTAGTCAGGAAACTCCCGATTGGAGTATACGACGTAAATTTGTAAATAATTAGACTTAAGCATAAAAACATGCCATCGACGGGTGAAAACGTACTACAATCGTAAAACGATCCCGTAAGAGTAACGAACACCTCACACAGAACAAATGTAACTCGTACTAACCGATCGTGTAGTCACGGTGCTCCCGGTTAGAGTGTACGACGTAAAGTTTCAAAAAATTAGACTTAAGCGTAAAAACATGCCATTAAAGGATCAAAATGTTAAACAACTATAAAAAGGTCTGATAAGAGTCATGAACACCTCGCACAGGACCAAAGTGACTCGTACTAACCGACCGCGTAGTCATGGAGCTCCCAGTTGGAGTGTACGACGTAAATTTACAAAAAAATAGACTTAAGCATAAAAATATTCCATCGAATGGTGAAAATGTAAAACAACCATAAAATGGTCCCGTAAGAGTCACGAACACCTTGCACGGACCCAATGTAACTCGTAAGAACTGATCGCGTAGTCACGGGGCTCTCGGGTAGAGTGTACGACGTAAATTTTGAAAAAATTAAACTTAAGCATAAAAGCATGCTATGGAAGGGTGAAAACGTAAAACAACCATAAAAAAATCCGATAAGAGTCACGAACACCTCGCACGGGACCAATGTAACTCGTAGGAACCGACCGTGTAATAATGGGTTCCCGATTGGAGTGTACGACGTAAATTTGTAAAAAATTAGACTTAAGCATAAAAACATGCCATCAAATCTTGAAAACATAAAACATCCATAAATGGTTCGGTAAGAGTCACGAACACCTCGCACGAGACCAATGTGACTCATAGGAACCAATCGCGTAGTCACGGAGCTCCCGGTTGGAGTGTACGACATAAATTTACAAAAATTTAGACTTAAGCACAAAAACATGCCATCGAAGGGTGAAAACATAAAACAATCATAAAACGCTCCCGTAAGAGTCACAAACACCTCGCACAGGACCAATATAACTCGTAAGAGCCGACTGCGTAGTCACGAGGCGCCCGGTTGTAGTGTACGACGTAAATTTGCAAAAAATTAGACTGAAGCATAAAAACATGACATCGAAGGGTGATAATGTAAAACAACCATAAAACGGTTCGGTAAGAATCACGAACACCCCGCAAGGGACAAGTGTAACTCGTAGGAACCGATCGCGTATTCACGGGGCTCCTGATTGGAGTGTACGACGTAAATTTTCAAAAGAAAAGACTTAAGAATAAAAACATGCCATCGCAGGGTGAAAACGTAAAACAACCATGAAATGATCTGGTAAGAGTCATGAAGACCTCGCACAGGAACAATGTCACTCGTAGGAACCGACCGCGTTGTCACGGGGCTCCCGGTTGGAGTGTACGATGTAAATTTGTAAAAAAAATAAACTTAGGCATAAAAATATGCTATCGAAGGATGAAAATGTAAAATAATAATAAAATGGTCCGGTAAGATTCACGAACACCTCGCACGGGACCAATGTCACTCATAGGAATCGACCGCGTAGTCACGGGGCTCCCGATTGGAGTGTACGACGTAAATTTACAAAAAATTAGACTTAAGCATAAAAATATTTCATCGATAGGTGAAAATGTAAAACAACTATAAATCGGACCTGTAAGAGTCACGAACACCTCAAACGGGACCAATGTAACCCGTAGGAACCGACCGCATAGTGACAGGGCTCCCGGTTGGAGCGTATGACATAAATTTGAAAAAAAATTAAAGATAAGCGTAAAAATAAACCATCGAAGGGTGAAAACGTAAAACATCCATAAACGGTCAAATAATAGTCATGAAAATCTCGCACAGGACTAATGTAACTCGTAGGAATCGACCGCCTAGTCACGGGGCTCCCGGTTGAAGTGTACGACGTAAATTTACAAAAAATTAGACTTCCGCATAAAAACATGACATCGAAGGTTGAAAACATAAAACAACAAAAAAATGGCCTGGTAAGAGTCACGAAGACCTCGCACGGGACCAATGTAACTCGTATGAACCGACCTCGTAGTCACAGGGCTCCCAGTTTTGAGTGTACGACATAAATTTGCAAAAAATTAGACTTGAGCATAAAAACACGCCATCGAAGGGTGAAACTGTTAAATGGCTATAAAACACTCTGGTAAGAGTCACGAACACCTCGAATGGGACCAACGTCACTCGTAGGAACCAACCGCGTAGTCAGGAAGCTCCCGATTGGAGTATACGACGTAAATTTGCAAATAATTAGACTTAAGCATAAAAACATGCTATCGACGGGTGAAAACGTACTACAATCATAAAACAGTCCCATAAGAGTAACGAACACCTCACACAGGACAAATGTAACTCGTACTAATCGATCGTGTAGCCACGGGGATCCCGGTTAGAGTGTACGACGTAAATTTACAAAAAATTAGACTTAAGCGTAAAAACATGCCATTGAAGGGTCAAAATGTTAAACATCCATAAAAAGGTCTGATAAGAGTTATGAACACCTCGCACAGGACCAATGTGACTCGCAGTAACCGACCGCGTAGTCACGGAGCTCCCAATTGGAGTGTACGACGTAAATTTGTAAAAAAAATAGGATTAAGCATAAAAATATGCCATCGAAGGGTAAAAATGTAAAACAACCATAAAACGGTCCGGTAAGAGTCACTAACACCTTGCACAGACCCAATATAACTCGTAAGAACCGATCGCGTAGTCACGGGGCTCCCGGGTAGAGTGTACGACGTTAATTTGGAAAAAATTAAACTTAAACATAAAAACATGCTATGGAAGGGTGAAAACGTAAAACAGCCATAAAACAGTCCGATAAGAGTCACGAACACCTAGCACGGGACTAATGTAACTAGTAGGAACCGACCGTGTGGTTTTCGGTTGGAGTGTACGACGTAAATTTGTAAAAAATTAGACATAAGCATAAAAATATGCCATCGAAGGTTAAAAACATAAAACATCCATAAATGGTCCGATAAGAGTCACGAACACCTCGCACGGGACCCATGTGACTCATAGGAACCGATCGCGCAGTCACGGAGCTCCCGGTTGGAGTGTCCGACGTAAATTTGCAAAAATTTAGACTTAATCATAAAAACATGCCATCGAAGGGTGAAAACGTAAAATAACCATAAAACGGTCCTGTAAGAGTCACAAACACCACGCACAGGACCAATATAACTCGTAAGAACGACCGCGTAGTCACGAGGCTCCCGATTGTAGTGTACGACGTAAATTTGCAAAAAATTAGACTGAAGCATAAAAAGATGCCATCGAAGGGTGAAAATGTAAAATAACCATAAAACGGTTCGGTAAGAGTCACGAACACCTCGTAAGGGACAAGTGTAACTCGTAGGAACTGACCGCGTATTCACGGGGCTCCCGATTGGAGTGTATGACGTAAATTTTCAAAAAAATACTTAAGGATAAAAACATGACGTAAAACAACCATGGACTGATCTGGTAATAGTCATGAACACCTCGTACGGGACCAATGTCACTCGTAGGAACCGACCGCGTAGTCACGAGGCTCCCGGTTGGAGTGTAGGATGTAAATTTATAAAAAAAATAAACTTAGGCATAAAAACATGCTATCGAAGGGTGAAAATGTAAAACAACAATAAAACGGTCCGGTAAGATTCACGAACACCTCGCACGGGACCAATGTCACTCATAGAAATCGATCGCATAGTCACGGGGCGCCCGATTGGAGTGTCCGACGTAAATTTATAAAAAAATAGACTTAAGCATAAAAACATGCCATCGATAGGTGAAAATGTAAAATAATCATAAATCGGACCTGTAAGAGTCGCGAACACCTCAAACGGGATCCATGTAACCCGTAGGAACTAACTGCATAGTGACGGGGCTCCCGGTTGCAGCGTACGACGTAAATTTGAAAAAAATTAAAGCTAAGCGTAAAAACAAACCATCGAAGGGTGAAAACGTAAAATATCCATAAATGGTCTGATAATAGTCACGAAAAGCTCGCACGGGACTAATGCAACTCGTAGGAATCGACCGCATAGTCGCGGGGCTCCCGGTTGGAGTGTACGACGTAAATTTGCAAAAAATTAGACTTCCGCTTAAAAACATTCCATCAAAGGCTGAAAATGTAAAACAACCAAAAAATGGCCTGGTAAGAATCACGAAGACCTCGCAAGGGACCAATGTAACTCGTAGAAACCAACTGCGTAGTCACAGGGCTCCCGATTTGAGTGTATGACGTAAATTTGAAAAAATTAGACTTAAGAATATAAACATTTCATCGAAGGGAGAAAACATAAAACATCCATAAAACGATCCGGTAAGAGTCACAAACACCTCGTACGGGACCAATGTCACTCGTAGGAGCCGATCGCGTCGTCACGGGGATCCCGATTGGAGTGTACGATGTAAATTTGCCAAAAATTAGACTTAAGCATAAAAACATGACATTGAAGGGTGAAAATGCAAAAACAGCCATAAAACGGTCTGGTAAGAGTCACGAACACCTCAAACGGGACCAATGACACTCGTAGGAACTGACCACGTAGTCACGGAGCTCCCGATTGGAGTGTACAACGTAAATTTATAAAAAATTAGACTTGAGAAAAAATACATGCCATCGAAGGGTGAAAACATAAAACAACCATAAAACGGGCATGTAAGAGTAGCGAGCAGCTCGCACAGAACTAATGTAACTCGTAGGAACTGACCGCGTAGTCACGGGGCTTCCGATTGGAGTGTACAACGTAAATTTGTAAAAAATTAGGCTTAAGCATAAAAACATGCAATCGAATGTTGAAAATGTAAAACAGCCATAAAACGGTCCAGTAAGAGTCACGAACACCTCATATGGGACCAATATGACTCGTAGGAACCGAACGCGTAGTCACGGAGCTCCCGGTTGGAGTGTACGATGTAAATTTGCAAAAAATTAGACTTAAGCATAAAAACTTGCCATCGAAGGGTGAAAACGTAAAACATCCATAAAACGGTCCCGTAAGAGTCACGAACACCGCGCATGGGCCCAATGTAACTCTTAAGAACCGACCGCGTAATCACGGGGCTCCCGGTTGTAGAGTAAGACGTAAATTTGAAAAACATTAGACTTAAGCATAAAAATATGCCATCGAAGGGTGAAAACGTAAAACAACCATAAAACGGTCCGATAAGAGTCACGAACACCTTACACGGGAGCAATGTAACTCGTAGGAACTGACCGCGTAATCACGGAGCACCCGGTTCATAAAAAGTCCGTAAAACGGTCACGTAAGAGTCACGAACACCTCGCTTGAGACCAATGTAACTCGTAGGCACCGACCGCGTAGTCACAGGGCTCCCGGTTGGAGTGTACGATGTAAATTTGCAAAACATTAGACTTCAGCATAAAAGCATGCCATCGAAGGGTGAAACTGTAAAACAACCATAAAACGGTCTGATAAGAGTAACGAAGACCTCACACGGGATCAATGTAACTCGTAGGAACCGATCGCGAAGTCACGAGGCTCCCGATTTGAGTGTACGACGTAAATTTGTAAAAAATAAGACGTAAGAATAAAAAAATGTCATCAAAGGGTCAAAACGTAAAATGACCATAAAACGATCCGAAAAGAGTCACAAACACCTCGCACGGGACCAATGTCCCTCGTAGGAACTGACCGCATCGTCACCGGTTTCCCGATTGGAGTGTACGACGTAAATTAGCAAACAATTAGACTTAAGCAGAAAAACATACCATCGAAGGGAAAAAATATAAAATAGCTGTAAAACGGTCCCGTAAGAGTCACGAACACCTCGCACGGGACCATATAACTCGTAGAAACCAACCGCGTAGTCACGGGGCTCCCGGTTGGAGTGTACGACGTAAATTTTCAAAACAATTTACTTGAGCATAAAAACACGACATCGAAGGGTGAAACTGTTAAATGGCTATAAAACGCTTCGATAAGAGTCACGAACACCTCGCACGGGACCAATGTCACTCGTACAAACCGACCGCGTAGTCAGAAGGCTCCCGATTGGAGTATACGACTTAAACTTACAAACAATTAGACTTAAGCATAAAAACATGCCCTCGACGGGTGAAAATGTAAAACGGTCCCGTAAGAGTCATGAACACCTCACACGGGACCCATATAACTCATACTAATAGATCGTGTAGTCACGGGGGCTCCCGATTGGAGTGTACGACGTAAATTTGCAAAACATTAGACTTAAGCATAAAAACATGACATTGAAGGGTCAAAACATAAAACAGCCATAAAATGGTCTGATAAGAGTCACGAACACCTCACACATGACCAATGTGACTGGAAGGAACCGATCGCGTAGTCACGGAGCTCCCAGTTGGAGTATACGACGTAAATTTCAAAAAAATAGACATATGCATAAAAATATGTCATCGAAGGGTGAAAACGTAAAACAACCATAAAATGATCCCGTAAGAGTTACGAACACCTTGCACGGACCCAATATAACTCGTAAGAATCGACTGCGTAGTCACGGGATTCCCGGTTAGAGTGTACGACATAAATTTGGAAAAAATTAAACTTAAGCATAAAAACATGCCATGGAAGGGTGAAAATGTAAGGTAGCCATTAAACAATCCGGTAAGAGTCACGCACATCTTGCACGGGACCAATGTAACTCGTAGGCACCGATCGTGTAATAACGGGGCTCCCGATTGGAGTGTACGACCTAAATTTACAAAAAATTAGACTTAAGCATAAAAACATGCCATCGAAGGTTGAAAACGTAAAGCAGTCATAAAATGGTCCGGTAAGAGTCACGAACACCTCGCACGGGTCCAATGTGACTCGTAGGAACTGATCGCGTAGTCACGGAGCTCCCGGTTGGAGTATACGACGTAAATTTGCAAAAAATTAGACTTAAGCATAAAACATGCCATCGAAGGTTGAAAATGTAAAATAGCCAAAAAATGGTCCGATAAGAGTCACAAACACCTCGCACGGGACCAATGTGACTCGTAGGAACCGATCGCATAGCCAAGGAGCTCCCGATTGGAGTATACGACGTAAATTTACAAAAAAAATAGACTAAAGCATAAAAACATGCCATCGGAGGGTGAAAAGGTCAAACAACCACAAAACGGTCTGATAAAAGTCACGAACACCTGAAACGGGACCAATGTCACTCGTAGAAACCGACCGCGTAGTCACGGGTCTCCCAGTTGGAGTGTACGACGTTAATTTGCAAAAAATTAGACTTAAGAATAAAAACATGCCATCGAAGGTTGAAAATGTAAAACAACCATAAAACACTCCGGTAAGAGTCACGAACACCTCGAACGGGACCAATGTCACTCGTACGAACCGATCGCCTAGTCAGGAGGCTCCCGATTAGAGTATACGATGTAAATTTGCAAAAAATTAGACTTAAGCAAAAAAACATGCCATCGACGGGTGAAAACATAAAACAATCGTAAAACGATCCTGCAAGAGTCACGAACACCTCGCACGAAACCAATGTAACTCGTAGGAATCGATCATGTAGTCACGGGGCTCCTAGTTGGAGTGTACGGAATAAATTTGCAAAAAATTAGACTTAAGCGTAAAAATAAGCCATTGAAGGGTCAAAACGTAAAACAGCCATAAAACGATCTGATAAGAGTCACGAACACCTCGCACAGGAGCAATGTGACTCATAGGAACTGACCGCGGAGTCACGGAGCTCCCAGTTGGAGTGTACGACGTAAATTTGCAAAAAATAGACTTAAGCACAAAAATATGCCATCGAAGGGTAAAAATGTAAAACAACCATAAAACGGTCCCGTCAGAGTCACGAACACCTTGCACGGACCCAATGTAACTTGTAAGAACCGATCGCGTAGTCACGGGGCTCCCGGTTTGAGTGTACGACGTAAATTTAGAAACAAATTTAAATTTAAGCATAAAAACATGCCATGGAATGGTGAAAACGTAAAACTGCCATAAAATAGTCTGGTAAGAGTCACGAACACCTCGCTCGGGACCAATGTAACTCGTAGAAACCGACCATTTAATAACGGGGCTCCCAGTTGGAGTGTACGACGTAAATTTGCAAAAAAATTGACTTAAGCATAAAAATATGCCATCAAAGGCTGAAAATGTAAAACAACAGTAAAACGGTTCGATAAGAGTCACGCACACATCGCAGGGGACCAATGTCACTCTTTAGGAATCGACCACGTAGTCACGGGGCTCCCGATTGGAGTATACGACTTAAATTTGCAAAAAAATTAGACTTAAGCATAAAAACATGTCATCGATAGGTGAAAACGTAAAACAGTCGTAAATCGGACCTGTAAGAGTCACGAACACCTCAAACGGGACCAATATAACCCGTGGGAACCGACCACGTTGTGACGGCGCTCCCGATTGGAGCGCACGATGTAAATTTGAAAAAAATTAGTGTTAAGAGTAAAAACCAGCCATCGAAGGGTGAAAACAAAAAACACCCATAAACGGTCTGATAATAGTCACGAAAACCTCGCACGGGAATACTATAACTCGTAGGAACCGATCACGTAGTCATGGGGTTCTCGGTTGGAGTGTACGACGTAAATTTACAAAAAATTAGAATTCTACATAAAAACATGCCATCGAAGGCTAAAAACGTAAAACAACCAGAAAATGGACTGGTAAGAGTCACGAAGACCTCGCACGGGACAAATGTAAGTCATAGGAACCGACCGCGTAGTCACAGGGAACCTGGTTTGAGTGTACGACGTAAATTTGCAAAAAATTAGACTTAAGAATAAAAACATGTTATCGATGGGTGAAAACATAAAACAGCCATAAAATGATCCGGTAAGCATCACGAACATCGCAAACGGGACCAATGTCACTCGTAGGAACCGACCGCGTAGTGACGGAACTCCCGGTTGGAGTGTACAACGTAAATTTGCAAAAAATTAGACTTGAGCATAAAACCATGCGATCGAAGGGTGAAAATATTAGACGGCCGTAAAACGGTCCCGTAATAGTCACGAGCACATTGCACGGGACCAATGTAACTCGTAGGAACCGACCGCACAGTTATGGGGCTCCTGGTTGGAGTGTACGACATAAATTTGCAAAAAATTAGACTTAAGCATAAAAACATGCCATAGAAGGGTAAAAATGTAAAACAAGCACAAAACGGTCCCATAAGAGTCACCACCACCTCGCATGGGACCAATGTAACTCGTAGAAATCAACCGCGTAGCCACGGAGTTCCATGTTGGAGTGTACGACGTAAATTTGCAAAACATTAGACTTTACCATAAAAGCATGCCATCGAAGGGTGAAAACATAAAACTAGAACAAAACAGTCCTATAATAGTCACGAACACCTCGCACGGGACCAATGTAACTCGTAGGAACCGACCGCATAGTAACGGGACTCCCAGTTGGAGTGTACGACGTAAATTTGCAAAATATTAGACTTAACCATAAAAACAAACCATCGAAGGGTGAAAATGTTAAACGATCATAAAACGGTCTGATAATAGTCACGATTACCTCACATGGGACCAATGTAACTCATAGGAACCGACAGGATAGTCACAGGGCTCCCAGTTGGAGTGTACGACGTAAATTTACAAAAAATTAGACTTAAGCATAAACACATGCCATAGAAGGGTGAAAACGTAAAATAGCCATAAAACAGTCTGTTAAGAGTCACGAGCACCTCGCACGGGACCAATGTAACTCGTAGAAACCGACCGTGTAGTAACGGGGCTTCCGGTTGAAGTGTACGGCATAAATTTGCAAAAAAATAGACTTAAGCATAAAAACATGCCATCGAATGGTGAAAACGTAAAATATCCATAAAATGGCACGGGACAATGTGACTCGTTGGAACCGACCGCGTAGTCATGGAGATCCCGGTTGGAGTGTACTACGTAAATTTGCAAAAAATTAGACTTGGGCATAAAAACATGCCATTCATGGGTGAAAATATAAAACAACCATAAAACGGTCCCATAAGAGTCAGGAACACCTCGTACGGGACCAATCTAACTCATAGGAGCCGACCGCATAGTCACGGGGCTCCCGGTTGGAGTATACGACGTAAATTTGCAAAAAATTAGACTTGAGCACAAAAACATGCCATCGAAGGGTAAAAATGTAAAATGACCATAAAACGGTCCGGTAAGAGTCGTAAACACCTCAAACGGGACTAATGTCACTCATAGGAACTGACCGCGTAGTCACGGGGCTCTCGGTTGGATTGTACAATGTAAATTAGAAAAAAATAGACTTGTGCATAAAAAGATGCCATCGAAGGGTAAAAACATAAAACAACCATAAAACGGTCCCGTAAGAGTCACAAACATATCGCGTGGGACAAATATAACTCGTAGGACCCAACCGCGTAGTCGCGGGGCTCCCGGTTCGAATGTACAACGTAAATTTGCAAAAAATTAGACTTAAGCATAAAAACATGCCATCGAAGGGTGAAAACATATAACAGCCATAAAACGGTTCGATAAGTGTCATGATCACATCTAACACGTAGGAACCGACATCGTAGTCACGAGGCTCCCGATTGGAGTGTACGACGTAAATTTGTAAAAAAATAGGATTGAGCATAAAAACATGCCATCGAAGGGTGAAAACATAAAATAGTTATAAAACGGTCCCATAAGAGTCACAAACACCTCGCACGGGACCAATGTAACTCGTAGGAACCGATCGCATAGTAACGGGGCTCCCGGTTGGAGTATACGACGTAAATTTGCAAAATATTAGACTTAAGCATAAAAACATGCCAACGAAGGGTGAAAACATATAACAGCCATAAAATAGTTCGATAAGTGTCACGATCACCTCGCACGGGACCAATCTAAAATGTTGGAACCGATCGCATAGTCACGAGGCTCACAGTTGGATTGTACGACGTAAATTTGAAAAAAAAAATAGACTTAAGTATAAAAATTGGCCATCGAGGGTGAAAACATAAAACAACTATAAAATGGTCCTGTAAGAGTCACGAACACCTCACACTGGACCAATGAAACTCATAGAAACCGACCGCGTAGTCACGGGGCTCCCGGTTGGATTGTACGATGTAAATTTGTAAAAAATTAGAATTGAGCATAAAAACATGCCATTGAAGGGTGAAAACATAAAATAGCTATAAACCGGTCCCATAAGAGTCACAAACACCTCACACGGGACCAATGTAACTCGTAGGAACCGATCGCGTAGTAACGGGGCTCCTGGTTGGAGTGTACGACCTAAATTTGCAAAATATTATACTTAAGCATAAAAATAAGCCATGGAAGGGTGAAAACGTAAAACAACCATAAAATGGTCCAGTAAGAGTAACGAACACCAAGTACGGGACTAATGTCAGTCGTAGGAATCGACCCCGTAGTCACGGGGCTCCCGGTTGGAGTTTAGGGTGTAAATTTGCAATCAGTTAGACTTAAGCATAAAAATATGCCATCAGAGGGTGAAAATGTAAAACAACTATATAACGGTCCCATAAGAGTCACGAACACCTTTCACGGGACCAATGTAAATCATAGGAACCAACCGCGAAGTCACGACGCTCCCGGTTGGAGTGTACGACGTAAATTTGAAAAAAAATTAGACTTAAGCATAAAAACATGCCATCGAAGGGTGAAAACGTAAAACATCCATATAACTATCCTATAAGAGACATAAACACCTCGCACGGGACCAATGTAACTCGTAGGAACTGACCGCGTAGTCACGGGGCTCCTAGTTGGAGTATACGATATAAATTTGTAAAAAATTAGACTTAAGCATAAAAACATGCCATCGAAGGGTAAAAATGTAAAACAGCCATAAAATGGACCGATAAGAGTCACGAACACCTCGCACGGGACCAATGTAACTTGTAGGAACTGATCGCGTAGTCACGGGGCTCCCAGTTGGAGTGTTGACGTAAATTTGCAAGAAATTAGACCTAAGCATAAAAACTTGCCATCGAAGGGTGAAAACATAAAACGGCCATAAAACGGTTCGATAAGAGTCAAAAACACCTTGAACGGGACCAATGTCACTCGTAGGAATCGACCGCGTAGTCATGGGGCTCCCGATTAGAGTGTACGACGTAAATTTTCAAAAAATTAGACTTGAGCATAAAAACATGTGATCGAAGGATGAAAACATAAAATAGCCATAAAACGATCCGGTAAGAGTCACGAACACCTCGCACGGGACCAATGTGGCTCGTAGGAACCGACAGTGTAGTCATGGATCTCCCGATTGGAGTGTACGGCGTAAATTTGTAAAAAATTGGACTTGAGCATAAAGACATGCCATCGAACGGTGAAAACATAAAAAAACCATAAAACGGTCCAATAAGAGTCACGATCAGCTCGCACGGGACCAATGTAACTCCTGGGAACCGACTGCGTAGTCACGGGGCTCTCGATTGGAGTATACGACGTAAATTTACAAAAAAATAGACTTAAGCATAAAAACATGCCATCGAAGGGTGAAAACATAAAACAACTGTAAAACAGTCCCGTAAGAGTCACAAACACCTCGCACGAGACCAATGTAACTCGTAGGAACCGATCGTGTAGTCACGGAGCTCCCGGTTGGAGTGTACCACGTAAATTAGCATAAAATTAGACTTGTGCATAAAAAGATGCCATCGAAGGGTGAAAAATATAAAACAACCATAAAACGGTCCCGTAAGAGTCACGAATACCTCGCACGGGACCAATGTAACTCATAGGAACCGACTGTGTAGTCATGGGTCCCGCAGTTGGAGTGTATGATGTAAATTTGCAAAAAAAATAGACTTGAGCATAAAAATATGCCATCGAAGGGTGAAAATATCAAACAATCATAAAACGGTCCCGTAAGAGTCACGAACACCTCCCACGGGACCAATGTAACTCGTAGGAATCGACCACGTAGTAACGGGGCTCCCGGTTGGAGTGTACGACGTAAATTTACAAAATATTAGACTGAAGCATAAAAATAAGTCATCGAAGGTGAAAACATAAAATGACCATAAAACGGTCCAGTAAGTGTCACGAACACTTCGAACGGGACCAATGTCACTCGTAGGAACCGACCGCGTAGTCACGGGATTCCCCGTTGGAGTGTACAACGTAAATTTGCAAAAAATTAGACTTGAGCATAAAAACATGTCATCGAAGGGTGAAGATGTTAAACAGCCATAAAACGGTCCAGAAAGAGTCACAAACACATCGCACAGGACCAATGTAACTCGTAGGACCCGACCGCATAGTCACGGGGCTCCCGATTGGAGTATACGATGTAAATTTACAAAAACTTTGACTTAAGCATAAAAACATGCCATCGAAGGGTGAAAAAGTAAAACAACCATAAAACGGTCTGATAAGAGTCACAGTCACCTCGCACGGGGCCAATGTAACTCGTAGGAACCGACCGCGATGGGAGTGTACGACGTGAATTTGGAAAAAATTAGACTTAAGTATAAAAACTTTCCATCGAAAGGAGAAAATGTAAAACAGCCATAAAACGATCCCGTAAGAGTCATGACCACCTCGTACGGGCGCAATGTAACTCATAGGAACCGACCACATAGTCATGGGGCTCCCGGTTGGAGTGTACAACGTAAATTTGCAAAAACTTAGACTTGAGCATAAAAACATGTCATCGAATGGTGAAAACATAAAATAGCCATAAAACGGTCCCGTAAGAGTTACGAACACCTCGCACGGGGCCAATGTAACTCATAGGAACCGATCGCGTAGTCACGGGGCTCCCGATTGGAGTGTACGACGTAAATTTGTAAAAAATTATACTTGAATATAAAAATATGCCATTGAAGGGTGAAAATGTAAAAAAAGCACAAAACAGTCCCGTAATAGTCACGAACACCTTGCACGGGACCAATGTAACTCGTAGGAACTGACCGCATAGTAACGGGGCTCCCAGTTGGAGTGTGTGACGTAAATTTGTAAAATATTATACCTAAGCATAAAAACAAGCCATCGACGGATGAAAACATAAAATAACCATAAAACGGTCCAGTAAGAGTTACGAACACCTCGCACAGGATCAATGTCACTCATAGGAACAGATCGCGTAGTCACGGGGCTCCCGGTTGGAGCGTACGACATAAATTGGCAATCAATTAGACTTAAGCATAAAAACATGTGATCAGCGGGTGAAAATGTAAAACAACCATAAAACGTTCCCATAAGAGTCACGAACACCTCGCACGGGACCAATATAATTCATAGGAACCGACCGCGGAGTCACGGTGCTCCCGATTGGAGTGTACGACGTAAATTTGCAAAAAATTAGACTTAAGCATAAAAACATGTCATCTCAGGGTGAAAATGTTAAACAGCCGTAAAACGGTCTGGTAAGAGTTATGAACACATCGCACAGGATCAATGTAACTTGTAGAAACCGATCGCAGAGTCACGGGACTCCCAGTTGGAGTGTATGACGTAAATTTGCAAAAAATTAGACTTAAGCCTAAAAACTTGCCATCAAAGGGTGAAAATGTAAAACAGTCATAAAACAGTCCCGTAAGAGTCACGAACACCTCGAACGGGACCAATGTACCTCGTAGGAACCGACCGCGTAGTCACGGGGCTCCCGGTTGGAGTGTACGACGTAAATTTGTAAAAAATTAGACTTAAATATAAAAACATGCCATCGAAGACTGAAAGTATAAAACAACAAGAAAATGGCCCAGTAAGAGTCACGAAACCTTGCACGGGACCAGTGTAACTCATAGGAACCGAGCGCATAGTCATGGGGCTCCCGGTTTGAGTGTACGACGTAAATTTGCAAAAAAATGGACTTGAGCATAAAAACATGCCGTCGAAGGGTGAAAATGTAAAATAGCCATAAAATGGTCCGATAAGAGTCACGAACACCTCGCACCGGACCAATGTAACTCGTACGAACCTATCGAGTAGTTATCGAGCTCCCGGGTTTAGTATACAGAGAGAATTTGTAAAATTTAGACTTATGGCTAAAAACATGGCTTCAAGGGGTGAAAACGTAAAACAATCCCAAAACGGTTTCGTAAGTGGCATGGACACCTCGCACGGGACCAATGTAACTTCTATAAACTGACTGCGTAGTCACCGGACTCTCCGTTTGGGTATACAACGAGATTTGTTAAAAATTAAACTTGGTCTAGAAAACTTGGTGTCAAGGGGTGAAAGCATAAAAAAACCACAAAACGATCCCGTTAGAGGCACCATCACCTCTCATGAAACCAATGTAACTCATATGAATCTACCGCGTAGTCACGGGACTCCCGGTTTGAGTATACAATGAGAATTTGCAACATTTAGACTTTTAGGTTTAAACATTATTTGATTACTGATATCTTTTTTGTTTTGTTTCTTATATTTTTTTTAGGATAACATTTTAAGGTTATATTTTATTCGCGTGGAACACATGAACAAAGAAATGGTTTGCTACAGGTAGATTGTTTATTTATTATTATTGTTGATATGCGAGATTGTTGTTTTTATTTTTTTTACTCGCCGTGCGGGCTTTTGTGTTGATTAAACAGGTTGATTTTCATGTATAAGCAAAGGAGATTCTGTCGAATTTTTTTAAAAATTGTAAAGAATTGTTGACATGGGAGATTTTTCAATTTTTTTATGGTCGTGCGGCTTTTGTGTTGATTAAACAGGTTGGTTTTCATGTATAAACAAATGAGACTTTGTCGAATTTTTTTAAAAATTGTAAAGAGTTGCTGATATACGAGATTCTTATACCCGTGCGGGCTTTTGTATTGATTAAACATGTTGGTTTTCATATATAAATAAAGGAGACTCTATCAAAAAAAATTTAAAATTTTAAAAAGTTGTTGATACGATTAACTAATATATTTGGATATTTTATTTTTCTATAATATTATTTTGATAAAATGATTATTTATTGATTGCAGTTTGTGCACAAGAAGTTGAAGATACATGCTTTCGAGTGTGTCTACTATATGTGACACTAAGAGAAGTTTTAGAAGCGTGACAACCATATTTATCATCTTAATTTAGGGATGATATTTTTTTTACGATTGTATATCTTATTAATTAGTATGATCTTGTCCTCGTTTAAATATTTCGACTTAAATGTAGTTTAATGGAAGAAATTGTTATTGGATACGTGCTTCAATGAATGTGGTTGATATATTGTGTTTTTTATCGAATGATTTGATTTATAATGCATATTAGACGTCAATTATTATTGCAACATCAAACATATAATAATATAACTATTTATGAAATTTTTTTATTTATCAATTGGGACGGTTATAAACCATCCCTAATAATAATTTGTATTAATTGAGAATACCTTTTGGGACGGTTTTTACCGTCCCTAATACTCATTTTTGCATAATTGAAATTACCTTTAGGGACGGTTTTTATCGTCCTAATTGGGTTACCAGAATCTCAGTAGTATTAGGGACAGTTTATCCATCCCTAATACTATTGGCGGGAGCGGGAATTTTTTCGCAGGAACACCATTTGGGACAGAAAAATCCTTCCCTAATGCCAAATGCAGAGTGTTCATTAGTTAACATTTAGGATGGTAAAATCCGTCCCTAAAATATTTTAGACACCTAGTATAAGGGCCGAATTTTTACCGTTGCAAACACAATCCCTAATACTCTTTAGGGACGGTTTTGGTACTTTTAGGGACGATTTGTTACCGTCCCTAATACTCATTTTTCTTGTAGTGATTGTTGCAATTTTCATTTATTTCCATGTGATATGTGTGCATGTGTATAAGTAGTGGAGATAGGAATCCTCAACTTGTATCATGGAAGAGATAAAGCGAGTCATCCGTAGGAATGTTCCGAAAAGTGATATTAGAAAATAGGATTTATGCGATTATCCTTGCGTTGGTCGATATAATGGAACAATAACGTGTATGAAATAATATACCACTAAGAAAAAATATACGTATATATAAATATATAGAATCTAAGAGAATTAAGTTAAAGAATATAAAAAAATAACAAAAATGGAAAGAATAGGACTCGAGTCTCGAGTTTTACCGCGAGATGCCTACGTAGCTTATAGAGGCATCAAAGTCCACGTAGTTCGTATGCAAAATGAGGGGTGGGATTTATCTCAAAAATGCAACCGGGGGCTTCTCTTATAGGTGTGTGGGTGTGTAAATAAGTGTTTTAGTTGTGAGAAAAGTGTGAGAATTCCCGTTTGGAATTTATGAGCAAACCCTCTTTTTCTTATTTTTGGGTTTATTTATATGAAAATAGGAGATGTGAAATAATACTAAATAAAAATTATATTAGGATATATGAGATGAGAGAATAAAAGTGCTAAGTAATAAAATAAGTTAATGTGAATTTAGGAGAATTTGAAGGGAGAGTTGAGAAAGTTGGACCTTCTTAAAAATCTTGAGCTTGACCTTGAATGTTGGAGAGCAACCCTTGCACTTGGGTGATGATGAAGGGTAGTTAATTCACTAAATTTGATGAAGAAAATGATGAAAAGTGAAGGCTGGAAAAGAATTTGGATGTGGTAATCACACTGACTTCGAGAGAGGTTTTCTGAGTGTACTGAGAGTGATGGATTTCAGATCTTGGGTTCTTTTTTGCAATGAGGTCAGGCCCTCCTTTTGATAGTCCCAAGTCATTGCCGATCGACATAGCCTTGGTCCTGCCAATTGGCAGGTGTTTTAGTCACACTATCGATAGGCAGGGTTTGGAACCTACCGTTTGGTAGTCTCTTTCAGGTTCCTTTGGAAAAATGGGCGTAAAATGCAAACCGTTGATCCGAATCGTGCACGAGGAGAACCAATGGAAAGGTATTGGACTGCTCCCGGGTCCGGGAGTTAACTTTGGGTCAAATATGGCTCAGAAGCACTCGTTAGTCCTTTGGACAGGGCTTTATCGTACGCAAATGGATCGTTCATCTGCATGGTAAGTCATAATTGGGCACGTGGCGGACCGTTGGAAAGGTTAGGAGATGTACTTCGACATTCCAAAGAGTTTGAATCATTTTGAGGAGTTGACTTTGGTCAACCAGGGCCTGAAAACGTTCGGTGACCTTTCGGAGTAAAACAGATCATTTGTCCGTACCATAAGTCAGAATCACACATGGGGCGGACCGTTGGCAAAGGGTTTTAGTGACCTTCAAAGATGCATTCAGTCTCGATCGAGCTGAAGAGTTAACTTGGATTAAATGGATCTCGAGAGCGTCCGGTGGGCTCTAGGTCAGGTTTCAAGGGAAAATGGGTCGTTCGTCCGCACCGTAAGTCAGAATCACGAACGAGGTAGACCGTTGGAAAGGGGTTTGAGCGCCCTTGAAGATTCATTCAGCCTCAGTCGAGCTGAAGAGTTTGACTTTTGGTCAAACGGAGCCTGGGATTGTTCGATGGCCTCTAGGTCAGTACTCGGGGTATGACTTAGGTTTATAGTGACGAAGGGAAGTGCTAGGGACCTAAGGAGAGGTTAGGGGGGTGCCAGAATGGGGTGTCTATAGTTATTATATCAAAATTCATTTTTGGAGGGTATCATATGTTAAATTTAGGTTTTAGGGATTTAAGCATTAAGATTGAAATTGATGTTTAATTGATGTGAGAATAATATCATATGAGGATAGAATATGATTTAGAATTGAAGACCTGTAGAATTTTTTATTGAATTATGATTATTGAATCAAATTGAGAATTGTTATTTAAGGGGTATTGAGAAAAACACAATTTACGAACCTTAGAATTTTAATGAAAATCACTGAGGAGTAATGTCATATATTAGTTTTTGAATATGTTTATAAATGAAATAAATATGGGAGATAAAGTAATCGAGGCCTGGATTGAAGTTGGAAAGCTTCGGAGTTTAAAAATGGTGGAAAAAGCACTCGAGGAAGATGACTGGTATCTGGTTGATCGATTGATCGACCCAATTCGTCGATTGATCAACCCCTTCAGTTTTTGTAAAATATGAGATTGTAGATATTTCCGTCATAGTCGCGTGGGCACAAACCTCTTATTTTTTTGGATATTCTACGATAGGGTGCGTGAGATTGACATCTTTATGAAGAAATAAATTCGAATTATTTACATATGTCCGTAGATGAGTAAAGGACTTTGAGAAAAATATTAAGGAACATTATTTTATCCTTGGATTAGATAGGGATGAATTTGGGCATGAATTTAGGAGTATTTATAATGAGCGACACTCGATAATATATGTCGAAAATATATGAACGTATTCGAATGGGAGTTTTGGATGAATTTAGAATACGAGTGGGTATCTTATGGTGGAATTTAATTAATAGAAATTAAATGGAACCTAATACTTAGAGTCTTATGGGATGAGCATTAAGGACTATTAAATTTAATAAGGGTGTTAAACTTATTAACCGAATTTAGTGAAATGAATTCTAAAACGTTAAAATACGGACCAATAAAAAAGGAGTCCGGGCATTTTAGTTGAGTGATACCACTCGGATAAAAATTAATTGAGGTGTTAGTAATGAAATTAAGGGTCGGGGTTTTGACTCCAATATTTCTCAAGCTAGTGCTACGGGAGTTAGGCACAGACTATCCGGTTTAATTTATTATAGAGATATATAATAAATTATCGAATAGTGAATTTAACGAGAGGTGCTAACCTTAATAGTGGATTATTTTGTAACAAATTCTAAAGGATGAAGATAGGGACCATATGAGTGAGTCAGAGTATTGTAGTTGGGTGACACTACTTTAATAAATTAATTAATGTGAAATTGATTAGATTAATCGGTATAATTTGAAATATAACGAATTCGGGGGATGAGCGAACCTGTGACTTAGATCAGTAGGATATGAGTGAATTACCTACTACAATATTTTAAAGGATAATTGGCACACTTCGAGTCGTGAGGGATGCTCGGGAATATATGATAAGAAGTGTAAATTGAAATTTAATACTACGTAGGATATTCGGGAGATATGTATGCTACGTATGGGATATATGATACAGGTTGTGTGTATACCTATACTGATTTGTATGATTTATTATGTTTAGGACATACCTACGCTACTTGCTATCACGGGAGGTTTTCACGTCGGGACATTCATATCTTGATGAGCCTTTGGGGGGATTTTTTTAATTATTATTTTTTAATTATTTTGCTTTCCTTAAAATATAGAACCTAAGTACGGGCTATCTGTGATAATGACAGTGATGATCGTCATATGGGTGCGTAGATATGGGCGTATCCCATAGGTTTGGAACTATATTCTCCTTCAATATGTGTTATTTGTGATGATGGTTCGAGTGAGATACTGAACTAATGGTCCTTTATACGGTGCGTGATATACAGGGACTTGATGGCAGAGTATGCATGCACCGCAAGTCTCAGCCAAGGGGTGTTTTATTGTATATATATAATTAGTGTGATAAATTTATATATACTTATGATTTATTCTACTACATGTGTTTGGTAGCTGATGTACCAAGACATTATAGCATAGTATACTCGCATCATAACTCAGCTTGGGGGTGTCGTGTTAGTGTATATATAATAGTGTGATATATGTATACGTGTGATTTTATTCTACTGTGTGGGGTTAGTAGAAGAGAAAGATCGTGACATTAGAAATAACTATATTATGGGGAGAAATAAACATTTACTGAGAAATTTATAACGGGATAAAAAACAAGGAAATTCGGTAACATATTGTGTGGGTAATACGGGTGGGTACAATGAGTTAGTATGTATAAACAGACTTGTTATGGCTAGTTAGGTGGGGTAACTTAACTAGGAAAGGTGGAAGACAAGCGTTAAGTGTGCGGATTAGATGAGGGGCGAGCTATGTCTCAAGAGAGTGCAACACTAGCTTAAATATGAAAATTGTGCATGCATATTTAATTATTGCAATTTAACTGCTTGCTAAATATTTTCAAAATGTTTTACTGGGGCTCTGACCCGTGTCAAAATCTTTTTCAAAATATTTTAGGTGTCCAGCCACAAGGACGCCTGGTTTGAGGATTCTATCCAGGAATGCATAGCTGGAGCTCATGTGAAAGTTGCGGGACATTGTTATAGACGCTTCGTTCATTTAATCATAGTGTAAGAACTTTTCATTACTCATTTGGGCATGTCTCCCTCAGATTTTGTATTTAGTTTACTTATCGAACTTTGTGTATCCAAGTTATTGTTTCAGTTACTGTTGTATTTTATTATGGAATCGATAGTTAATTCGGTTATCTTAATTTATGTTATTTATCTTTGTGGCATTTAGTTATTAGTTGTGTTGATGGTTGTGCTATTATTTATTTTTCGCTTGTGGTTAATTAATGAAAGATAAAAATTGGCACCAGTCTAATTAAATTACTAGGTGGTTAGTAAATTTAAAAAGTTTTGGACAGTGATGCTAAGAATGAGACATATGAGACCAACATTTTATTTTGATCACGAGCTGACCACCCGGTATTTATTTGGCGGGGTGTCATAACCAGGTGAGTATTTACTTTTTTTTATTAATTAATTTGCTTTCCTCTATGCACGTGTATCAATCTTTGATTTATATATTTATTTTTAAATCGAGTGTGTAGATCATGGTCTCCATTGTTTGATTTCCATGTCTATGAGGGTTAACTGTTGATTTCAACCTTCATATACTTCTTGGAAACACTAGGTATATATGGGTGTAAACCCTCTGTTCGGATCCGTGTTTAAGAAAAATAAATTAATTTTTGTAAACCCTCGGTTTTGGACCCTCTGTTCAGACCCTCTAAACCGGACAACGTCGAGTGAGGTACACATCCCCTGCGACTGCAACTCAGAACGCAGCATGCCATTTTAATACCAGATCTATGAATAAAACATTTTCAGTGTATGATTCATAATTTTTTAACTCTTAATTTCAATATTTTTTCATTGAGTCCTTTTATTGTAACCGAATTTTTGACATAATTTTTAACTGAAATGGCACATGGAGGCGTGTTATTGATTGGTTCTTTGAACCCGCTGACACGGACCCCACAGACTAATCAATAAAAGCCCACCACGTAATTCGGTATCTCCACCTTTGGTAATTTTTTGTTGAGAGAGTACATTGTCTCGGGTCCCCTATTGTGAACAAAGTTTTAGGGCTCCCAAATTTTTGATTCCATGTATATATATATATACATATATAGGTCAAGTCCAAGCCATTCCCCCACCCCCCAAACCAAATATGTATATCAAAAAAACTATATTTATAGTTTTATATACTGTATTTTTTAGTAATTTCAATACTTATAGGGTCCCATTATAGGATTTGACTTGGGTCATAAAATCTCTGCCTTACCCTATGTCTTTGTATATGCACGGTTCCAATATCATTTTCCTTTTTCATTTTACCCATTCTCAACTCTCACGCCTACAGATCTACAAATCTAATACTAAATGCCTTTATTGTTCGAGATCTGATTTTTTTATGGTTTAACCAGAGATCTGATCTCTCTCTCTGATCCAATGACTGAAGGCCTCTATTGTCTAGAAGAAAATTGAAACATTCTGCAAAGAAAAACGCATACTAGTTTAACCTCATATGTGATATCTCTCTCGCCGACCTAAAGACTGACAGTAGAAAATAAATGTTTCAAGCAAAGAATATTTTTCCCACCACACGCAGACCCTCAATAGCACATAATCATTTTTATTAGCTTTGTGATTTTTTTGCCTAGCCTGGCACAGGTTAATAGAAGGTTTGCTTGAAGTTGTGTTTTTTCCCTAACCAAGCACACATTATGTATAATGGGTGGTTGAGTGGACTTTGGTGTTTGTACTTTCAAAATTATTGAACATGGTTTGAATGACATGCATGATTTTTAGGGGGATTTGAAAATTTATTAGGGAGGTTTTTTTAATTTTTTTTTAAATGGGTCTGATGAATATTACCTGATTTTTTAGAGAATTTTAAAAATAACGGGTGAGTAATAACGATATTTGTTAAGATAGTAGTGCTTTTTGTTTGTGAAGGCGATGCTTAGAGATATAATACGTTTTTTTTACCTTTTTTTCAAGAATATTTTTATGATAATTGTTTATAAATATTTTCTGAGTAGTGCAATTTATTTAAGTTATAAATGATGGTTGGGAATGCTTTAATATTCAAAGAGCTCTTCTACTACAACCAAAATTTCAACTAAAATTTCACGAACAAAGTGATGTGGCGGCTTTTTATTAATTGATTTTTTTATCCCACTGGTGTAGACCCAAAAAAGTAATCCATAAAATGCCTCGACCTATCCGGATCTCTTCACTTTCAGTAAAAAAAATGGGCACAGCATCATTTTTTATATTTAAATTCTTAAGCATTCTAACAGATGGATAAGTGTGATATTTTATTTCATTCGAAAACAGGTTAAAAAAACAAGTGAATATGTTAAAAAGACATTTTCTTACTTGCATCCTAGCTGTTTGAAAAAAAAAATCAAATGCCAAATTTTGACAACATAACCAAACCCATACCCATCTGCTATGCCCATTAATGCTATATGTTTGCGATTTTATTTTTGTAACTTCTTGCAAGTATCTCAAGAAGATAGTGATTTACGGTTCATATATTGAAGGCGACAATCTTTAAAAAATGAACGGTCATGTATATATGTTTTTCTGGGTGCATTAGAAATGTACATGAATGTAACATGATGGATAAGTTTTCACAGTAAAGATCTTAGTACATACTTACAAATCTTATAATGGCAGCCAATTTAATTACAAGACATTCACATATATGAAAGGTTGCAAAATGTTACAAAATGAACATTTTGTAAAAAAATTGACTATTTAGTTAACATTTGGTTAATTACTTAATTTAAAAATCATGAAATGTTTTAATATTGAAAAGCCCATATTATTTATTCATTATTGTTTTATCATGTGTGTTTATTCATAAATTACGATGAGGAACGATGATAAATTTTCTGGGCATGATGATTAAATATTATTTGAAGAAAAGGTTATGTTTTTCTTATTTTAAAATTTATTTTCATCTACTTTAATTTTTCATTTCATGTTTTAAGAACAAAATTGTTTATCATACATGGGAGTGAGAGTGTACATATGTAGTGTTATAAATGTGTTATGTGAATAAAATCATAGATGGGAGTGTGAGAGTATTTTATAATCACAAATACTCGGAAGTAAATTTATCATTGTGCCATCGACACGGGCACGAGTATCCTATAACCACAAATACTCGAGAAGAATTTTTTTTAGCAAACTATTTCTTTTTAAATTGTCAATAATAATTTTTGTTACACAATTGCTTTATTTTTATTTTTGTGCAATAATTTTTTTCAATTTTATAACAAAGTTTTTCGTATTTTATTACTTTTTTAATCCTATCATTTTCGATATACTATGGGTGAGGGATGTTAACATAAAAAAATAGGTAGATAAGGGTCAAAAGTAATCAAAGTTCCCACCCCGCCTTTTTTTCTCTCTAATGATGTAAATAACATCAATTCCAAAAGCCTAATCTACATAAAAAATAGCAATAATGACTCTACTTGCCTACTCATACCAAAAAGTAATGAACCTACTACTAAAATGTGTAACGTAGTAGTGCAATATCACATCACAATATTGTCTTGGGAGTAAAAGTGACACAATAATATATTTTTTTAACTAAAAATGAATTTGATTAGATTTAATAAGATTGGAACATTATCCAAGGGAAAGTGTCCCAACAAAAAATATATATTTTTTTAAATATTCAAATATTTTTTCAACCGAAAACGAAATCAACCAAAATAAACATGACACAATACGACACAACACACTACGAAATAATTTATTTTACTAATCACGAACACTTTCCAAATAAACGCGGCACAAAAAAATATTTTGTTAACTAAAATTAACCCGATAAAATAAACATGACGACAAGAAATATTATTTTTGTGCTTATCCCGAACACAACTCAAGTATAAGTGGTACAACACAAAATATATTTTTAACCAAAATTGATCCCAACACGTCACAATACAAAATGAAATGAAATATTATCTTTTTGCTTATCTTGAAAATAATTCAAGTAAAAGCAGTACGCAAAAATTTGTTTTCTTAAATCGAAAATGAATTCGATCCACCAAAATATATACGACACGATATGAAATACTTTTATGAAAAATTTTGGTTTGGAAGTACTCTAAACATCTACGTTTGAATTTTGTAATTTAATATTAAACATGTTGGTTTTAATTTTGAATTATGGCCTAATTTTTTTTTTTTGGGCGGGGGGAATGGAAGAAAATCATTATTTTTTGAGATGCTTAACAAGACGCCACACATCATTATTTTGTAATGAAATTTATATATATTATGTTGACAAAAAATTGACTTATGTGAGTGTGAGTGTTCTATAATGACAAATATTTGGGAGCAAATATATCACTGTGCCATCCACACGGGTACACCCTAGTGTATGTGTATCTATATATCATACACACATATATAATTACACACACAAACACACACACACACACACACATATATATATATATATATATATATATATATATATATATATATATATATACTAGCGAAATGCCCGTGCCTAAGGGCACGACGAAAATTTTCAAAATACGTAATCTCAAAATGACAAAATTTTCTAAAGTACATAATTACAAAACGGTAAAAATTTCATTCCCCAACAAAAAATGTGTAGTTTAAAAATAAATGTGACAGTGTAGTTCATTTGATGAGAAATTAGTCCTAGAAGAGTAATTGAAGCGATGCCGAACAAATCATAAAAGGTATAACGACAAAAGTGTAATGCACGCACATCACATACGCGCAAAAAATTAATTTTTTACATTTTTCATCTTCGTATTTGGCATGATTATAATTGAATTAAAATTAAAAATAAATTCTAATTTTCGAATTTTCATTGAATTAAAATTATTTTAGAATTTTAATCTAAATTAAAAATAAATTTTAGAATTTTAAAATAATGATTTAAACATTTTTTGTTAATTATTTAAATGTATTTGTGTGTAAAGTGTGTTTTATATTGTTGTATATTATTTACCCTATATCACATGTTTTACCTCACGATTCATGACTTGAAGCCTTGTTAACCTATGCAATATATCCCTACCTGTCAGGAAATTTTAGCCACACAATATCTTAAATTTTAAGCACCCAATTAGAATTTGATTGGAGTGCCCATTAGCCATAGGCGTACAATATAAGTAATTACTCTCGAGATTAGGTGCCCTCTACACTTTTATTTTTATGACCATCCAATAAGCAAGTGTCTATAAAGTTGTAGCATACACCTACGCCTTACCGTTTATTGCTTTTGAAACCTCATAGGGTACCATTAACTGTACTGGCCATTTTTTTTTTCAAAAACGCTGCTTTTATTTGTCTGACATATACATCACATGGTGGAAAAATATTGAATAGGCTTTTCTTTTACCATTCATGGGAAAATATTGAAAGTAAACAGGTTTTTTTATTAAAATTAAAAAATATTTTTTTTTCATAAATAAAAAAAAATTATATTCACATTCAATAAATGATATGGGTCTGGGATTGTGGGTTCGCGCCAGCGGCACTAATTAATCGCGATATTTTTTCAATAAAAAATATCGCGATTAATTAGTGCCGCTGACGCGGACCCACATTTCCGGACCCAAATCATTTGTTGAGTGTGGCTCCGCGCCAGCGACACTAATTAATCGCGATATTTTTTCTATAAAAAATATCCCGATTAATTAGTGCAGCTGGCGCGGACCCACATTCCCGGACCCACATCATTTGTTGAATGTGGGTACGCGCCATCGACACTAATTAATCGCGATATTTTATGGGTCCGCGCCAACGGCACTAATCAATCGCGATATCATGTCAAAAACATAATTTTTTTCATTTATAAAAAAATATTAATTTTAATAAAAAATTTACTTTCGATAATTTTTTTTTTTTATATTAATAGAAAAAAAGTGTCTTTCTAGATGAAAAACCATTTTTATATTAGAATTTAAAAAAAAAATGGGGGTGAATGCGGTTCCCAGGCGGGCTATGTAGAATCACTCTTTTTCTAAACTGATTTTATCGAGAAAAAAAACTCGTATCGTGTCTTACCTAGCACAATTTAATGACATTAGATAGGACATAGAACTGATTTTATCAACAAAAAGAAACCCCCCCAAAAGATATAGAACTGATTTTAACAAAAAAATGTTATTACCGAAAAAATTTATGTCGTGTTTTTTTAAAACACAATGCATTATATCAATTAATAAAGTGCCAAAACAAAATTAAAATATTTTCTTAATATATTTTTTTAAATTAATAAATAATTAGAATTATGATTTATTTTAGGATCACGAACCCGACTTATTTTGTTTGACTCAGCAACGTGTCGTGTCTACATTGGTTCAATTATATGGTGTGAGTCCCGTCAGGACCCAAAAATGAAGCAATACAAACGCAACACGTCAGTGCGCCACACAAAATGAGTTGGAGTTGTACATCATTGTAGGTCAAAAAATATTTTCACAAAAAAGAATTATTATAAAAAAATATCTTTTCACACCTTAGTGCGTCACAAAAAAAATTATTATCTACAGCGACGCACTGGCGTGTGAAATTTTTTTTTTTGATAATAATTTTTTTGTGAAAATATTTTTTGACTTACAATGATTTACAACTACGACTCATTTTGTGCGACGCACTGACGTGTCACGTCTGTATTGCTTGATTTTTGTGTCCTTACGTGACCCACACCATAGGACCCTCAAAATGAACCAATATAGACACGACACGTTAGTGAGTCGTACAAAATGAGTCGAGTTCGTGATCTTAAAATAAATCATAACTCTAATTGTTTTGGCATTTAAATAAGAAATAATGTTTTTTTAATTATTTTTACGTATTTAGCCCCTCAAATAGCCATTTACCCAATAATTTCTTATTTTTTGAAGTTGGCGTCAATGACACTCCATATTTTTAAAGTCAATTTGTTTTTAAAATCTATTTTTAAAAAAAATATTTTTGATACATTTGGGTGGTTTTAACTTTTATTTTAAGAAAAACAATTCGTGTAACTTTGAGAAAAAAATAATTTTAAAATTGAAACAAAAAACAGCTTTGGAGGTTGCTTTGCTTTGTGGTGGACATCTCTTATTTGTCTTGTTAGTGGGTAAGAAAATGAGTATAAAAATCGTGTCCATGTAGTGTTATTCTTTTTTTTATATATAATACAAATCTTGAAAGATTTGGTAGTGTGTATATAATCTTTGTGCACTACGTAGGGCCCCGCAACTTGCAGTGTACTTACAATGTGTATATAATCTTTGTGCACTACATAGAGGGTTGGAAAGCCCCGTACCTCCACAACGCTGAATTACAATCCAGCACACATACCAAAACCCACAAAAACAGTTTTAAAAGAGAGAAAATGGTATACCTGGTTTGGCAAAAATGAAAACTAACAGGGTTTCGAGATATAATACCCAATTATGAATTACAATCCAGCCCCAAAGTCATTGTTCTTTAACATACAAACTCAAAATGACAAACTCAAAATATGGACTACAATATAGGGGGAAGTTCCCACCATATTGATTTCATAATGAGAACAAAGAAAAATATGGAAACAGAGTTTAAAATTCCCAAATATTACAAAGATTACATGATCACAGCAACCGTTACTCTTAGCAATTGTTTACAAATGTCCACAAATGTTACTCTCAACAGCTGTTTACAATACCAAGCATGTGTTCAATACATATATACAATACTAAGCGTGTGTTCAATACATATATAAACAATAATATATACCAGGAGTTTACAACTGGGTTTATTGAATACTGGGTACCAAAAACACAATACTCAACTGGGTTTAATGAACACACGAAGTTCAATACAAATTTAAAAAAAAATGGGAAGCACAAACAATTTTAATAATGTCCATGAACACCTATAAAATTGAAAACCAACCTAGAACACCAAGACAAATACGAAAACAAAAGCTTGAAACAAAAATGAACATCAAACTTATATTTTGACAATGTTGCTGTTGGGTGAGAGAGACCCATTACGGCCCCTGTTCTTGCTTTGCTCAATGTCCCAAAAACATGGTGAAACCTCCATAAAAACTTATCAACATAAAGAAGCCACAAAAGTGAGATCTATAACCCCAAAAATACAAATAATCTACAGTTTCAAAAAGCTTTATTTGAACGTGACTAAGTTTAGAACGTGGCAAGTTCCTCAAACACAAACACCGTTAAAATTCCCAAATCATATAAATCAAGAATATTGTGAGTAACTAAGTTTAGAACACAAAAATTCAAGAAAATAAGCTGAACATAAATGTCTCTCACCCTTTACCACATCGGCTACAACAAAAGGATTCAAGTTCAACCATCTTTTCAGTTGCGAGTTTTACTGCCAAAACCTCAAAGTTGTGGGTGGAAGCAGGTTGGGGGAGTTGTTAATTGTTGCCAACTGAGAGGGAAAGAGAGATGATTTGTGTTTTTGATAAAAGGTTGAGTGTGAATTGTTGCCGAGAGAGAGAGAGGCTTTAGGTTTAAGGAGTGATTAGGGTAGTGGGTGAGAAACAGAGTCAAGGATGGTACACATATGGGAGTGGCTCGAGGCAGTTCGTGATGTAAGGGAGACAGTAGAGAAAATAATCTGAGATAGAGTAGTTGAGATATTAAAGCTCAAATACCTATCTAATGTTTCTTTTACCACGTGAAGCTGGTTTTCAGGCCTGACATTATTAATCCTCAGGTGTAAAACCAAAAGCCAAAAGCTGGTTTTCAGACCGTCCATTTTCTGCCTTGTTGGCATTAATCCTCACCATGAAATGTCTTACAAATTTATTGAACAGTGAAAACACCCTTACTACTTATTATATATATATATATATATATATATATATGGGACAATGGTGTTATGAATAGTAACTCATGTATGATAAGATATGCATGATAAACATGCATGGCATTTTGTGTATTGCATGCTTGCATGCATACACATGCATGTATGCATGCATACATACATACATACATACATATTATTTAATTATTTTTTTATTAAAATATTTTTAAAAAAAATAATTTTTTTTAAATATTTTAAAAAAAATTAATTTTTTTATTTTTTTTTAAGTTTTTTTTTCTAAAAAATGACGGGTTATTATGGGTTGGGTTTTATCACGGGGACAAATTTATCACCGTGCCCTCGGGCACGGGCATTCGCTAGTATATATATATTGTCTCTATACTTGTATATATATCCAACACCCCGACTAATCGTGTCGCTCACTCGTAGCACTAGCCTATATCTCCCACGTCTAAACGCGACTCCAAATTATTAAAAAATAACTGATTTAATTAATTTTCCGTTATAATAATATTATGGACATGTAACCATTCTTAACCAACTCGTATCCCCTTTTTACCGAATTTTCATCACGAATTGATTATTTAAATTTTCTACATATTATTCATCCCAAATGCCCTAACTCTCACCCTAGATGCATACCAATCATCCCAAGAATTTTTATCAGTTTTATGATAATATTGCAGAAGTCTTAACTCATTTACTGACATCATAAAAGAGCATCCGAACTGGCTAAGCTTGAGGGAGAACCGGTTCAGCCCTACAGAATAACCCAGTTTTGCCTATTACAAATTTTTGCCAAATGATCATCACTCCAATTCAACATATAATCCGAATTCAACCAAAAATTCACATTCTCCCACAATCTTATATACGAATATAATAATTTCTAATACATCAATTCATATATACATTATCAAATTCATGGGATTCATCTTTCTATTCAATATTTGTCTAATTTCACAATATAGTCACAACTATTTATAATTAATTGAGAATGCAAAATTATCTAATGGTGTTATCTTATTAATTTCTGATGACAATCAACACTAAATTTTAGGAAAAAATCCCCTTAGGGAAAAACTTTATATTCACTTTATAAAATTTACAGATCGCAACTTACAAATTTTATAAAGGAATGTGCAATGATTCTCTCCAGAACCACACAACCGCAACCTTCCTTCAGTAATGATCCTCACAAGAATCACAAGAACAATAGTCATCCATATTTAACAATGGACACCCCCAAGTTTCACAAGTCAGTCAGAGAGATGCCTTATCCACGAAGGTTGTGTATGCAAGGATACAAACAATAGGGTTTAAACTTTATTCACTAAAATATATTATGGGAATGATTTGTGAACCAAAAAGGGTTTTCAAAAATAAAGTGTTGAAAAAGTTTCCTAAAGATATGCAGAATAAGTTCTGGCAAAAGTCTCAGCGAATAAAACACGAAACATGTATTTATAATACATATACAAATTTTGAGGCAAAAACACTCATTCAACGAAACAGAAGGCTCGTTTGAACGGGAAAAGAACCTTGTTAGAATGATAATAAGATCATTAGAACTATAACCTAATCTTGTTTGTAAAATCTTCGGATGATCTTCGGATGATGTAAAACCGTACGCCTTCCTCAGATGTTTGATGGAAGAAACCTTGAAACGACGACGTCAATTGAAAAGACAATCTCATTTGAACGAAATGCACGTACTTTGAACTACTTTAAATAAAGAAAAACAACCTCAATTTTTAAATTTAAAATTCCGTTTCCAGTTTTAATAAAAAAATATTCCCAAAATAAATGTTATGAATAAATTTAAACTTAATAGCTTTATACCTTTATAGTATGGAGATGCTTGAAAGTCGGAGATGATGGATCTTCGAACTTCGTGTCGGCTCGAATTAAACAGTGGCAAATATGACAAAAACTAATGTAAGCCTTTGCTATATGAGCAATGAGAGAAAAATATGCTCTAACAAATCTCCCTCTTTTTGGCTATTCCGGGACAAACATAAAACCAAAATCCAAATTACAAAAAATTCCCTAAGACGAATACAATATCAAAATACTCTTGAAACCCTAAAATGGATAGGTACAAGATAGAGTTATCTTCAAAATAAAGTCTTTAAAACTTTACTTCATCTTTGTCTTCTTTTGGGCCCTTTGTCTTCATTGACTACAGTCAAAATATGATTTTTCAAAGTACCTACACATATGAAGCAAATCAAATACCCCGTCATGCATTGAGTTTGACGAATCAAATAAAATGCATAAAGATAAGATCCATATAATAAAATCTCCCCCATAAATCAAACTCTCTCTTCTAATTTGTTCTTCCCCTTTATTTTGTCCGGAATAGATAAGGAGTATAAAATGATCAAGAAAAAATATAGAACATCACCAAGAATAAAAAGATATAATCACAACAAGATATGAATAAATAATCATGCAATTATAATCTCAAAAGACATGACAAACTATTTTTGATTTTTTAAATTTTTCTAAAGAGTAAAAAATTTAGAAAAAGAACACACTATGCAGAGAAATAAAAATAAACGAATCGTGGAAACAGAATGTAGGGGTTTGAACACATTCTATAGGTTCATTAAAGTAGACAAACATAACAAATGTGTAGGAAGGAACGAGACACCACTAACGAAAGATCTCAAAATCTACCTTAGGTGAAATAATGGGGAACACAGGTGAAATCGACTTAATCTATTCAACTAATTAAGATCGTGAGTGATTTTCCACCAATGACGCCCAAAATTATGTAATGATTTTAGGAGAATTTTCAGGACGTGAAAACCCATTGATCTTCTACTTGACTCCCTCAAAACTCAAATATTGCACTTTTTCGCTCAAATATTTTTGAAGAAATCAATGCTCATATGTAGTAAAGCATCAATGTTCTTTGAAATTGGCCTGGCACTTTATATTTTAATTTTTATTTGCCTTTAATCTTTTAGGCTATTTTCTTTTTGAAAATGATGGTTATTCATGAAAAGTCAATTGGTGTTTCACAACCCGATTCCATTACTTTAAATATATATCACATTTATTAGAGATATGAATTTCAAATTTTCCAATCTGGGCAATGGTTCTTATAAGCACTACTTTCATTATCTTGTATTTCACATTTTGTTCATTTCAAAAGCAGTATTGAGATGAAAACACTACAACCGACACATGAAAGGTAAGCACAATACTCAGATAATTCCGTGCTCATGTGCATTAAAGGTGACAAGGAGTCAAACATATAGTAAGTAGTCATCATATCACATCTGAATGACTCCACACATTATAAAGCACAAAATAAAATGATGTCACATCTCAAACCAGTACAAAAGGGCAATGCGGATATGGAATGAATGGGTGGCTCAAACATCTTTACTATTCATCAACATATGGTGAAAAAATAAATAAAAAATAATGTCTTTTTGGCTTTTTCTAAAAAAATGAAAATCTTTTTGACTTTTTCAAAAATTTTCAAGAAAAAAAATTATTTTTGGACTTTTAAAAAAATAAATCAAAATGAAAAATATAAGTACAATGATAGTACACACTAGAAATGTATATGTAAAATATGAACATGAAAAGCATCTTATGCTAGAAAAGAAAGTCTCAACCTCAATCATTAGACCCGGAGGAGCTCTCCAAAGGTGATGACATCCTATGAAAAACATCCATTAAATCTTGTGAACTCTTAGCTGAATATTCTACTTGCTCTTAAAAACTCGTAAAATCTCTCATGTGATGTGCTGGACCATACGGAGTAACATGTGTGGGAGTACATGCGGGAACACGTGTACTAGAATATCGTGGAAGATACCTATGAGATATTATCCCTAACTTAAAGAAAAATTCCCTAAGATGACCTCCTTGCTTGCAATAGGAACAAGCCAGCACAATCTTGGGTACACCTCTCTCAAAGCATCTAGGAAGATCACTCCTACATGGATTCAGATGCCTTGGTGGGTTATGTCGAGGGCTATATGAATCTAACACAAACTCGAGAACCGTCTCGGATGCAACATGGGAAGTGGGCGCACCATCATAACCTATTCCTAACCTTTCAACATTACCTAAAGAGGGACCGAGGATCATTTTTACAACCTTCTTAGATGTGTCCTCTAAATTAATGTTGACCTCCAGGGCACGTTCATGATCTTTCTCGAGTTGGGATACACAAGTTTCATATTTCTCATGAATATCTAATGAAGCTTGAAGATCTTCCGTAAGAAAAGCCACGGTGTTTGTCAAATCACTATTTTCCTGGCCTAAGATGATAGACTGCTCACACAAAAAAACCTTAACCTTCTCAGGGTGACTCACAAACTCCTCACACACCCTCAACACTTTCACCTTTGTCTCCAAATATAACACCCTAAGAGACATATCTTTATTTAACTATTTGGTTTTCAACGTCTCTATGTACAAATCACTAAAAGCATTTTGGATATCCCCTTCTCCCTAACTTGTAATCTCATCCACATTATCACTATATCTCGAATGACTCAAATCATCATCGAGGCTCTCACGTTTACATGTGTCCTCATCATCGTGGGAAAAACCAGGCCTGCTAACATGACTAACCATGAATGCAACACATAATTCATATGGTGATTCTCCCGCTGAATCAACACACTCGATGTCACTATTGCTAAGAGTGGATTTATTTGCAATCTCCTTGCCCTTTCTATTTTGTATAGTGGGACATTCAAATGACTTATGCCCTTTACCTTCGCACTCAAATCACCTTATCTCTTCCTCTTTCTCACCGTTATCCTTTATCTCATCTTTATTTTTATTTTTCTCAAAATCTTTTTATTGGAAGCATTCTATTCGAAAAATTTCAGAAACTTTTTAAAATTTTTGCAAACAAGGCTAAGTCATTTATATAAACCCCACCCTCGTATTCACACTAACCAACTCTCTCCTTTTTATTCTTCTTATATTGAGTATTTAAAGATACCCCTATATACTTAGGCTTAATGAATTTATGGAACATATCTATATCATTGGTGTGAAGGTCTCCTAAGAGTTATTCTAACCTAAAAGTATATAAAATATATAATGAATTAAGTACGGTGACATTAGGAATAAAGCGGGAGGGGATGTGACAACCCGCCTACTAAAATAATAGGTGGCCAGTCCAATACTCTAAAAATCACAGGAATCATAGGTGGTCCATCCTCAGCATCACTGTCGATTAAAATAATAGTACGAGATAACCACCAATCATTTTAGAAAATGGACTGTCAAATTTAGAAATTTAGAAAATAAAAGAAAAACGCTTAGACAATCCAATTTGCAAAAACGGTGGATATCAAAAATCAACGAATAAAGAATGACAGTATAATAAATAATCACCGAATAAGTTGTCGGTGAACAGACCAATACAAATAGTTACACCAATTATTACACATTAAATATTACAATATAATAAATGAGTGCAACACTTGGGCAACACGCCCGAATAAATAAACTGGACATAACTAGAGTACAAAAGATAGAGGCATCTAAAACAAATAACCTACAACATCCGCAATATGCCGTAGCTCCCTGACAATCGGAATGGAAATGTAAATACGGGTGTCCATGTGGTAAAGAACCTGTACGGCAAAGAGTATATGCAGAAACAAGGAAATATAGACGGGTCAGAGCTCGGTTTGATATGATTCCCATGTGACTAAAATGCATGACAGTTAAGTGCGTAATTCTCTCGCGGTTAACAATAATATTTCTCACCTCTCATTCTAAAAGCAACCTAGCGCAATATCAATGATGATTTAGTTAACCCAAGTACTAAGGGCTAACTTCTCCCCAGTCTCAACACTATGCCCTAATCGTGCGTGGGGTGTCTCGCAAAGCGAAATCAAAACAAGGAAACCCCCCGATACACAACTACTAAGGCAAGGTTGATCGTCGAGATCCATCAGACCCTCAGCACGTAATTAATATATATGTGTGTCACATCTACAACTACTAAAAGAGACATAAAATAAATCCATTCACAACCTAGGATCACATTTCCTATTTCTATCTTTAGGAATATGCATTTATGGTAAATTCATTTTATCAAATGTTTACTAATTAATCTCATTACAAAACTTTCTTCACCAATTTTATTTCCTTTCTTTCATCCAGGAAAAAACATTTTTAAAGAAAATTTTATTAACATAAAAAAGCTTTATCCATTTCATATCATATCATCCTTTTTCCTTCTTCCATCCGAAAAATGTATTTAACATCCCATTTCCCTTCTTCTATCCGGGAAATATAAATTAAAGCCATTCTATTAACATAAAATGCTTTAATAACCAATAATGTCCCACATTATTGAACATAGTTATATATATCATATTATATAATGCGTTCTAAGACCGCCCCTCCGAGTTTCCCCACTGGACGCGCCCCTAAATGACCATTATCTTCCAGTGCCTATCAATTATGGCAACCTGGGCACCTACAACGGAAGACGTCGGGAAGCGGCCATATGCCTGCGGGATAGTCATAACCACACCCAGAATTACCTAACCAGCGCATAAACATATACAATAAACGCTCATATGGCCTAGGGACTATATCCACCCTGCATTCACTAGCCAGGGGGCTTCACCACACGCGCGAACTTCCCTTATGACGGTATTTAGAGAGGGTGTGTATACATAAATTAACATTTATGATAATCATTTTTCTTTTCATTTGAAAACATCCATTTTTACATTCTCAAAATCATTTGTACCTATTCATTAAGTAACAAGTTTTAGGATATGCATTTCATTCTCATTAAGTCATATTTTATTGATGACCTAAGACCCAAACTGTCGTTATCCTCAAACTATCCTCCAAACGTTCATACAATAACCTAAGTCATAAAATTGAGTCTCCCTCTATCATTGACTCCCAAAAGTCTCACATTAACATTTTATCTCCAATTTACTTTTAGGTTAACTTCCTATATCATTCGGACATTAAACTATACAAACTAGCCCTCGAGGTAAGCCTAATTATCCTATTTTTTCCTAGGACATTAGTCTACCCAAAAAAACCCTCTAGGACTCTTAATTACTTCCCAAAGTAAGGTCCTTAAACGTTGAACCTAAAAGAAAAGAGATAAAAACTAAGCTGGAAAAACATTCCAAAAATGTAGGAATTCCGAATCGATTTCCCTGGCCGAATCGATTCGGTTTTGAAGGCGAATCGATTTGGATAGGCCGAATCGATTCCGTCAAGAAGACCCTGGCATTCTGCATAACCCCGAATCGATTCGGATGGTCCGAATCGATTCGGTCAACTCAGACCTGACATCTTCCCCTTTACTGAATCGATTCACTAGGGGCGAATCGATTCGGCTCTGCAGAATTCCCAAGTTTGGGCTACGGGTTGTTTAAACCCTAAAATACCAAAACCTTAAAACCCTTGATTTTCCCCAACATCAACAACAACAATGTATACCAAAACATTTCTACACATCAAGTAACTAATTATTTCTCCTCAAATCAAATTAAAACACAAGATTAAGGGTTTAATAACTAAAATCAACAAAAATCCATTTATGGTTTAAACCTCCAAAACCTAACTATACATGCAATTTATCGCATTAAATCAATATCTAGCAAGTAAGAAACTTGCCTCGAGTTCGTAGTCTCGGATTCTCCTCCGGTAGCAACCGATTTCAGCCCAAATCTCCATTTTTCGCTCTTTTTCTCCATTTCTCCCAACTTTCTCTTCTCGCTCTCTCTCTTGGCTTCTCTCATAAGAATGAGAAAATAAAAGGGTTGGGGGACTTATACGGGCCTTAAAACATAAATGCCCTCTTTTAATTGCTAATACACCATTAAAATGACTCGTAAACACATAATTGAGTCATAACACGTCAAAAGTGCTCAAAACTCAAAAATACAACTTGGCACATATTTCGACTATTCTAAAAACAACCGCACCCCTTATTTTGGCATTCAGAATAATGTGAACTATTTTTATGTTCCAACTTCATTTTATTTCATGAATTATAATCCAATTTAAATATAGGTTATAACTGTCGTTTTACATATAACGACGCAATAAAACACAACATGATGCTATTTACCTTCTCATACGGTAAATAAACAAAACATAGTAAATATTATCCCTTAATATCACGGGAAGAAATATTTACTCCAACTTCCCCTATTTTATAGAATTATCCCATCGGGCAAAATAATATAAAATACCTGCTCAAAAACCTGGGTTGTTACATACTCCCCCCCTTAGAAGGGAATTTTGCCCTCAAAATTTAGGCATACAGTATAACCATATAACGGGTATACTATACTAAACTATCATTCTTAACAAAACGCCTTGGCAGTGCGGCATCCTCATTGGACTCGGACTAAGGTCATCACTATTTGATCTCAGTCTACATCTCTGTGCTCTAACATAGCACCAAATTGTTCCTCATAAACTATCGATCCTACCTTTCTACTACGGAAGGAGATACCTACACCTCTCAGCATAATTTTCCCCTTCTTACTGAATCGCGTTACACCCTTGTGAGGGAATAACTACACTAACTTCTAAGCTCTCACCCCAACACTACTAACTTCTATTCACAATGGCGTAGACCTTAAAAGTATGTGGCTCAATGAGCCCAATAATTAAAGAAATATTCTCGAACCACTCCAAGCCCAAAGAATATACCGTCCACTGGTTCCATCCCAACGAGCAGGCAAATTACTCAGCCGACTACAATCGGCCACACACCCGGTACTATCCTTATAAGAAATGATCCAAACTATTGTACGGAGATTCGATCCAAAAACTACTACTACTACTACTACTACTACTACTACTACTACTACTACTACTACTACTACCACCCTTACCCGTTCCACCACTAGTCTCTTCACACTAGTAGGTGAATTGGTTAATCCCGAACGTGAACGCTCTTATTATAGCGTCCCTTCGGTGAAGCTCGTTCTACTTGGCATTCAGTGCCTTTACTAATCTCTTCGAAGGGTTTTCTACTCGGCGCATCTACTAATCCATCCGCATTTCCTTAGCGAAAGGGAATATCCAATTAATGGTCCCTCACGAACTCCAACTTCTTACTCGTGAAATGACCAAATTCCTGCCCAGGAAGTAGTGCCTCTATTCTTTTAAGGCGAATACTACCACTATGAACTTTAAATCAAGCGGGGGTTAATACTTCTCACAAAATTTAAGTTTGTGAGACGCACAAATAATGGGTTTATGCTCCCGTATTAATGCTTCCCATTCCTGGCCAATCTCGTTCGTTAAATCCACTCTCAATCTTAACAACACGAGTGCAGGAGTAAAAGTCAGCTCATACTTTGACTCCTCAAAAGATAGGTTACCGACGTAACGCTCTATCTAAGAAAGGCCCCACCATCTATGGCCTACCGTTCCAAATCCCTCGAGATCCCATACTAATTCGTTCTAGGGACCCAATCCTACTTAGAGTTAACCCACAAACCTATTGTGGTCAACTCCTTACCGCCTTCCTAAAACAATGCTACATTCCCTAAGGGCCTTACGTCCTAATAATCCTAAAGTCGATCTATATCCTAATAGAGTCGTATAAGTATTATCCTAATTATATCCCTAGTTTCCAAGTACTTTCTCAACTTCCGACATTCGCTGCGTGGGACGTCTCGTCGAAGCAAAATCCAAACAAGGAACCCTCCCATTACATTACTACCTCGCATCGTTGGTCGTCGAGATGTAACGGTCTAAGACACATAATCGGGATCGCTAAAATCCTAACTTGTAATCCTACTAATTTAATTCTACTCCTAAATCCTACCATCTAAATCAACTGAAAATTTAACTAACCTGGCATTTAATTTTTGTAAAATGCCACAAATGCGTTAACCCAATACACATACATATATTTTTTAAAATGGCCTTCTCATTAAGGCATAACCATAAGTCTTAATTCGACTTTCATATCTTAGTCTTCCCCATATCGATCAGAGGAAAAACTATTACAGTGCTCATATATCGCACATCAACTTAGCCCTCTAATCACTCAATTACGTGATTCTCGGCTAAACCTTTCCAACCCATCATCTCAACCATAAAAAGAAAAAAGAAGGAAAAAATAAATATAGCATCTCTCTACTCCCAACGTCATTAAGGTTCATGCGCGTAGTGTCTCGCAAAGCGAAATTCAAATAAGGAACCCCTCCGACACAATCCCCATAACTTGTTGGTCATGGAGATAAGGCAACATCATACACAAGCAAGGCAAACAAGCAATCAAACAAAATTAAAAAAAAAAAAGGAAAACTACCGACATACCGTAAACCACCTCTATAAAGTCTCAACCCGTATCCAGGAGAGATATTATAGAACAACTAGTATTTCGCTAGAACTAGAAATAGGATAGGCTCGTGATTCATTCGCTTGCCATCGCCTCATCCAATCCATGGATACTTCTGCCCGTATAACACATATAATACGAGTGGCACATAACACACATATCATCACTCGCCCCATAACGAGTGAAAGAAAGATACAGAACTTCCCTACCATGGAAGCCATATAGATATATTCACTATAATAATATCCATAATACCACAAGCTCGATATACACACCCGAACCTAGGGTAAATACATACTACTCCATCTTATCAAAAGGAAATGCTCCACCCTTGACTCGGCATAAATTCCCACCAACATACTTGCAAATCTCTGACCACTACTAATGGTTCCTAGACACATTATTCTAGTCTCATCCAAACCAAGATACTTCTATCTACGCCCCAACTAGGCACCCTATTCTTTCCCTTGTTCTCCAAATGACAAGATCAAAATGCGTAGTTCCCTTATCTTCTTTAGCAAAGAGAACATTCTACCAGCCTCCCCTGTCTAAGTTCAATAAGTCTTCCCCGGGTGGATGTCCACCGATGGGGTATCACGAACACTACTTCTCTAGGAGTGTTAACAACACTTACTCGTGAGCCTATCTTTTCCATTGAAGGGATCTCTCTTCCTTGTAACATCCTTATTTCGGTGCACAGTTTCCTTAACCATAACACCCTTTATTCACTGTCGGCCTCTAACAAAACCTTGCGTGAATATTTGAGAATTTACTTTATCATCCTTCCTGTCATCCCAGAGAAACTCGCTGTTGAAAATGTCTACCGGGTTCCTCTATGGGACAAACTACCTGCCCCACCAAAATATGGCGACTACCATCTCCTCCACATTAACCTTATTCCTATGGGTGAAATATTTTCCTCCAATCTTCGCACCTGGGCACTTCTATACCCCTCTTTAAGCCAAAACTCCCGGGCCTTATATTCTCACCGAATGAGTTTACACTCCCTCCATCTAACTTGACTTCAACATGTGGTCCCTGTCAAGGACCTCTCATCTCCAAATTAATGTCGCTTGGAATAGCAAGCTTAATACCACTTTCTACTGGCAGCGGTACTTGGAAAACTATATCTACTGTACTTAGTAGTCACGATAGCAATATAAGATAATGCTACAAAGGGAGCGACCTCTAAAGCAGCCCTCATCCCCGACTACCACTTATAGCTCTTAGTAATCCCGTCTGATGACGCCTTCACCACGACCTTCCTTGACGCCCTTCATCTGACGACTTACGAGTCTCACACGAACGCGCAAAAGATCTCCAGGGTTCTCATACTATAGCAGGAGAACGAAATCTCATAAGAGAAATCAGCGATCTTAATCTTAGGGCTCTATATAAAATCAGAAGTAACGCTGAAAGCGAAATATGTCTGCACAGATTCCTAAGGACTCTAGAACCTAATGCTCTGATACCATCTGTGACAACCCGCCTACTAAAATAATAGGTGACCAGCCCAATACTCTAAAAATCACAGGAATCATAGATGGTCCATCCTCAGCATCACTGTAGATTAAAATAATAGTACGAGATAACCACCAATAATTTTAAAAAACGGACTGTTAAATTTAAAAATTTAGAAAATAAAAGAAAAACGTTTAGACAATCAAATTTTCAAAAATGGTGGATATCAAAAATCAACGGATAAAGAATGACAGTATAATAAATAATCACCGAATAAGCTGTCGGTGAATAGATCAATACAAATAGTTACACCGAGTATTACACATTAAATATTACAATATAATAAATGAGTGCAACACTTGGGCAACACTCCCGAATAAATAAACTGGACATAACTACAGTACAAAAGATATAGGCGTCTAAAACTCATAACCTACAACATCCGCAATATGCCGTAGCTCCCTAACAACGAGAATGGAAATGTAAATACGGGTGTCCATGTGGTAGAGAACCTGTACGGAAAATAGTATATCCAGAAACAAAGAAATATAGACGGGTCAAGGCCCGATTTGATATGATTCCCATGTGACAAAAATGGATGACAGTTAAGTGCGTAATTCTCTCGCAGTTAACAATAATATTTCTCATATCTCATTCTATAAGAAACCTAGCGTAATATTAATGATGATTTAGTTAACCCAAGTACTAAGGGCTAACTTCTCCCCAGTCTCAACACTATGCCCTATTCGTGTGTGGGGTGTCTCGCAAAGAGAAATCCAAACAAGGAACCCCCCGATACACTACTACTTAGGCAAGGTTGATCGTCGAGATCCATCAGACCCTCAGCACGTAATTAATATATATGTGTAAGTGTATTCATATGCATGGGAGGTCACATCTAGAGCTACTAAAAGAGACATAAAATAAATCCATTCACAACCTTGGAGCACAATTCCTATTTCTATCTTTAGGAATATGCATGTATGGTAAATTCATTTTATCAAATGTTTACCAATTAATCTCATTACAAAACTTTCTTCACCAATTTTATTTCCTTTCTTTCATCCAAGAAAATACATTTTTAAAGCAAGTTTTATTAACATAAAAATGATTTATCCATTTCATATCATATCATCCTTTTTCCTTCTTCCATCCGAAAAATGTATTTAACATCCCATTTCCCTTCTTCCATCCGGGAAATGTAAATTAAAGCCATTCTATTAACATAAAATGCTTTAATAACCAATAATGTCCCACATTATTGAACATATATATATATATATATATATATATATAATGTGTTCTAAGACCGCCCCTCCGAGTTTCCCCACTAGACGCGCCCCTAAATGACAATTATCTTCCAGTGCCTATCAATTACGGCAACCTGGGCACCTACAATGCAAGATGTCAGGAAGAGGCCATATGCCTGCGGGATGGTCATAACCACACCCGAAATTACCTAACCAACGCAAAAACATATACAATAAACGCTCATAGGCCTAGGGACTATATCCACCCTGCATTCACTAGCTAGGGGGCTTCACCACACGCGCAAACTTCCCTTATGATGGCATTTAGAGAGGGTGTGTATCCATAAATTAACATTTATGAAAATCATTTTTCTTTTCATTTGAAAACATCCATTTTTACATTCTCAAAATCATTTGTACCTATTCATTAAGTACCAAGTTTTAGGATATGCATTTCATTCTCATTAAGTCATATTTTATTGATGACCTAAGACCCAAAGTGTCGTTATCCTCAAACTATCCTCCAAACGTTCATACAATAACCTAAGTCATAAAATTGAGTCTCCCTCCATCATTGACTCCCAAAAGTCTCACATTAACATTTTATCTCCAATTTACTTTTATGTTAACTTCCTATATTATTCAGACATTAACCTATACAAACTAGCCCTCGGGGTAAGCCTAATTATCCTATTTTATCCTAGGACATTAGTCTACCCAAAACAACCCTCTAGGACTCTTAATTACTTCCCAAAGTAAGGTCCCTAAACCTTGGACCTAAAAGAAAAGAGCTAAAAACTAAGCTGGAAAAACATCCCAAAAATGAAGGACTTTTGAATCGATTCGACCTGGACGAATCGATTCGGTCTTGAAAGAGAATCGATTCGGATAGGCCGAATCGATTCGGTCAAGAAGACCCTGGCATTCTGCATAACCCTGAATCGATTCGGATGGTCCGAATCGATTCGATCAACTCATACGTGACATCTTCCCCTTTACCGAATCGATTCGCTAGGGGAGAATCGATTCGGCCCTGCAAAATTCCCAAGTTTGGGCTACGAGTTGTTTAAAACCTAAAATACCAAAACCTCCAAACCCTTGATTTTCCCCAACATCAACAACAACAATGTATACCAAAACATTTCTACACATCAAGTAACTAATTATTTCTCCTCAAATCAAATTAAAACACAAGATTAAGGGTTTAATCACCAAAATAAACAAAAACCCTTTTATGGTTTAAACCTCCAAAACCTAACTATACAAGAAATTTATCACATTAAATCAATATCTAGAAAGTAAGAAACTTGGCTCGAGTTCGTAGTCTCGGATTCTCCTCCGGTAGCAACCGATTTCAGCCCAAATCTCAATTTTTCTCTCTTTTTCTCCATTTCTTCCAACTTTCTCTTCTCTCTCTCTCTCTCTCTCTTGGCTTCTCTCATAAGAATGAGAAAATAAAAGGGTTGGGGGACTTATACGGGCCTTAAAACATAAATTCCCTATTTTAATTGCTAATACACCATTAAAATGACTCATAACCACATAATTGAGTCATAACACGTCAAAAGTACCCAAAACTCAAAAATACAAATTGGCACATATTTCGACTATCTCGACTATTCTAAATATAACCGCACCCCCTATTTTGGCATTCGGAATAACGTGAACTATTTTTATGTTCCAACTTCATTTTATTTCATTAATTATACTCCAATTTAAATATAGGTTATAACCATCGTTTTACATATAACAACGTAATAAAACACAACATGATGCTATTTACGTTCTCATACGGTAAATAGCTAAAACATAGTAAATATTATCCCTTAATATCACGGTAAGAAATATTTACTCCAACTTTCCCTATTTTATAGAATTAGCCCATCGGGCAAAATAATATAAAATAGCCGCTCATAAACTTGGGTTGTTATAGGGGAGTGATCTTAAAATATTTTTAACGACCCTAATATCAAGAATTTTCTCACTCAAATTATAACTAGTGTTTACGATGTCCGACAACTTAGCATAACATTCATCAAAACTCTCGGACTCTAACATAGTGATGGTCTCAAATTGGGTGGTCAAATTTTGAAGCATTAACGCCTTGACAGCGTTGGTACCATCATGTGTCCTCGAGAGGATATCCCATGTTTAGTTAGACCTAATGCACTCCATGATGCTTCTAAACTCGTCAAGGGTGACGAATTCAAAAATAGAACTAAGTTCATGGGATTTTTAGGTACTCGACTTAAAATCATCAATAGTCCAGGAAGAGATAGGCTATGATTTGTGACATTATGGATACTGATCGTGGGAGGAGTCCACCCTCTTTCACATACTAATGAAACCCTTTCTTCAATAGCTTTAAAGAGGATCTCATTCGGGAATTCCAATATGCATAGTTCGATCCATAAAAAAATAGCATCCTATAAGTTCTCCATTAAAAAAATTTGGATTTTTTCAAAATCCATTTTTCAAAACAATTAATATCACAGAAAAATATTTTTGTGAAAAAGATCGCATGGTAAATTTGTAAAGCAGTCCTTGATACAAATTTTAAGAGTGAACATTTATCTAATGGCATTAACTAATTAAATTCAAATGGCAATCCACAATAAATTTTAGGTAAAAATTCCTTTAGGGAAAAATCTTTTATTCACTTCATAAATTTACAAATCACAACTTATAAATTCTATAATAGAATATAAAATGATCCTCTCAAGAACCACACAACTGTAGTCTTCCATCAGCAATGATCCACACAAGATTCATAAGAACCACACTTCTCCGTCCTCAGCAAGGAATACCCTGGGGTTTCACAAGTCAGCCATGGAGATTCCTTCTCCACAAAGGTTTTGTATGCTAGGATACAAACTATGGTGTTTAAAATTGATTCACTCAAATATATTTTGGGAATGATTTTTGAAACAAAAAGGTTTCTCAAACTCAAAAGGTTGAAAACGTTTGCTAAAGATATGCAGAATCAGTTCTGGCAAAGTCTCAGCAAAACCAAACACGAAACAAGTATTTATAAGATGAATACAAATTTTGAGGCGATGACACTCGTTTGAACAAAAAAGAGGGATCGTTTGAACGAGAAAAAAACCTCGTTAGAGTGATAACAAGGTCGTCAAAATGAAACTCTCGTCTCATTCGAACGAGATTCAAACGATGTAATGCCCTCATGAGATGGTGATTGAAGAAACCTTCAAACGACAACATGAAACGAAATGCCAATCTCGTTTGAACGAGATTCCCATCTTGTTTGAATGATATGCACGTAATTTGAACAATTTTAAATAAAGAAAAAATGCCTCAATGTTTAAATAAAAAGTCTTGTTTCTATTTTTAGTAAAAATAAACACGCCAAAATAAATTCAAGGAATAAATTTAAACTTAATGGATTTATATGTTAGATCTTCGAACTTCATGTTGACTCGAATTAAACAGTAGAAGATATGCCAAAAACTAATATAAGCCTTTGATATTTGCGCAATGAGAGAAAATATGATCTTACATTCCTAATTTTTTTCAATTAAGATTATGTATTGAAATCCTATTCTCAGATTTCAGATTATGCAAGTCACTTATAAATCCTATGAAATCATATCCCAAAACACATTTTTTCGTGTGAATCCCACCCAAAATAATTGTCACCAATACTAATATGAATTGAATTATAACCATTAAATACTAAGAAAGTAAATAACTTGCTTTAAGGTTTGTAGAATCTTATTTTGTTTTTTTTAATGATAATCCTTGCCCAGAAATCTCCAAAATCTTCTCCCAGTTCATTTCCTTTGGACTCCCTTGGGTGTTCCTCTTGTGTTCTTTGAGGTTCCTTCTCTTTTATCTTTGACTTCTATCTTATGCTCCGGATATAAGAAAGTGGTTGTCCTCTAACCCCAAACCTTTAATTTTATAAACCTAATCCCAAATTAGGATAACATGCATACTAAAATGTCATGTATGCCCCTATTTGGGTCCTGTTTAGTCTAAAAAAAACTCGAAATCGTGTCACCACCTGGGTACTTAATTTTGACTATGTAGACCTATTTCGGATCAACTATGCACTCGAAATCATCATTCGAGTTCCCCATCCCCAATTCACCATCTCATTACCAACACAACCCCACATGCATGTCTCGAATAAGATATCGTCCACCTATCTCTTTTATCCACATACAACGTAATATAAAATAATAAAATTTCATTTACTTATCACACAAGTAAACATAGTAACACAGAAATATTAATTTAGTTCTCGCTAATTAATATTTATTCAATTCACTTCATTTTTCAATTTAATTAAATTATTGGGACACACGTAATTTAAATATTCGCAAAAATATGGGGTGTTACATACTTCCCCCTTGTAAAGGAATTTATTCCTCAAAATTCGAATATCATTGGTACTAAAAAATTATGATACTTATCCCCACGACATCCAAAAGTACCCAAAATTATGTCATGATAATATTATGGTGCCTCCACTATACACCCGCTAATGGTACAATCCTGACTAAAGGCGTACTCGATATGGCCTAAGATTATCGACAAGTTTGTTCAAATCATTTCATACCGATATATTTCATTATTTTGAAGTTCTCAACTTAAGTATGATATGCAAAACCATCGTGAACTTCTAACAATGATCCAATAAAATGATCCTATACACCATTGACTCTATTGTCTCGATGCTAGGGAAAGGCCTCACTTCCCTAGGTACTAACTTCCTTTCTTGTCAAATCATATAATTCCTTTAAATACCTGCAATAATTTCTGACCACTCATGTTAGTATTTATCTTTTCCTTTCATGACGACGTAACTCTTAAGAAGTTCCTAAACTATGAAAAAATAATTTTGATTAACTCAATCCCTGTCGATCGACTATAAATCACATTCGGATCGTGAAACTTGTTATCTCTCCACCCCTAACCAACCATAGGGAGGAAGACAAGGTCTCTTGCACCAATTCTTAAACGGATCCTTGCCAACAATAAACTTGTATGTGTTATTACACGCAACTATACCAATGGTAATTACTCCTCCCAATTACCTTACAATCCAAAAAACGTATTTCTATCATTCTCCCAAATATTAGTCAACTTTCCCATGTACTCCTTAGTCTACATGTAATATGTTTTTCTTAAATGCAACTTTCCCCCCCTCTCCTCCTGATCATCCCAATCAGAGGTGTGACTTAAGGATATCCTTCTTATTATAACAATGATGGGTGACACCTTATGCCGGTTCATTCCTTTTCTTCAATCAAATATTAGGCACACTGTCTAATTATTTAATTCACTCAGACTAATAATAACTGATCCATCTCGATCAACCAATTCCACATACCCCATGTAGATCTTCACCTTTCTATGATGTTGGTAGCCCAATAATGAACTTTATACGTCTGCATATCCATTCTGTCACATGATTCAACAATCATTAAATTATTTGGTGGATCACCTCAGACTAACCTCTTCCCATCTACGACTTTTTCATCATGACACAACTTCACTATGTGTCACACCACACCGATCCACACACTCAATATCCCACGTCATATCGTACCTCTTACTCCCCTTCCTAATGATGCCAAAACTATTGACCCATGCATCTGCTCCAAATTTCACCCTTTATGGGTCCCTTTCATCTGGTATGATTCAACATCCTATATATGCACAAGTCACCCTTAGCATTTGACTGAGTAAGACTCCTCTTTACTCTCCAAAATTGTTGGATCCTCTCTTGTCAAAAGATATCTTTTTACTTGTGTCTCCACAGTCTGTCGACCTATCCTGGGTGTAATAGATCTCTTATATATATATATATACTGTATCCTTCCTCAATCAAAGTTTAGTCCATCTTATTTTACCAATTCTGCTTCTACTTCCCCACGAGCATATTGTTCAACACATATATTACCACGTCCCCCTTGTCTTGAATGTTTTTGAAAATCTAACTAACCAGGGATCTCATGTGCCCTATCTCCCGTGCATATATGCACAAACATTACAGATGGAACATATTTATCTTAAGCTCGGCCCCAATCGTTTGACATAGCTATATCGTAAGGGTTTTATCGCTCATCCCATTAATCGTGATCTAATTATTTTTTATATTATCCCACCTATCCACTAGTGGTGAAAAATATTTCCAAGTTCTTCCTAGCGCCCAACACATCTCTCACTCCTGAAATTCACTAGGGTCATGTGTTGGGAGTCTCACAAGAGAAATTAAAATAAGGACCCCCCCATCGATACACTACTACCTACCGTTGTTGATCATTAAGTTTTGTAGGCCTAAAGAATATAATTGGGACACTCAAATCCTATCTCCAAACATATGATTCTAATATTTAACTCCCACATCTCTAAAAGATTAATATAACATTGCGCTCGCACTATCACTAAGTCCCTAATGCTAAAACAACAACAAGATGAATATCTTTTATTGGTGGTAAAATTGATATCCTTTGAATCACATTAGTATACTCCCTGTGCATTGGGATCGAATATAACGAGACAATTTTACTCTCTCAAGTCTCCATAATAATATAGTATATACGCGGGCTCCACCCTTTTTAGGTGAGACATTGTAAAAACAACATATCCTACCCTCGAATAGCGAACACGATAGACTTACTGTAATAGTCCACGATCGCTCAAACCATCCCTAACTAGTCCATATACAGGATACCATCATACTCTCATAACATTTATCTCTAAAATGAGCAAATCTACAAAAAATATCCTTTAAGTGCCCACACCCACTCCCTGTAGATGGAACTAAAGAGAGGCTCGCTACCTAACGGTAAATATATACACACAGTAGGGATACTAATGATACTTCATCTAAACCTATCTCACGCGCACTAGTGCTAACCAAAATACGTCGATGCACCCGTGTCACATAAAACTTACCCCATTTACCCAAGGATAAAAATCGTATCTTCAATTGCCAATAATACTGGCTATTCAATAGGTACCTGGATGTATTGCTCATGCCTAAACTGACCTAAAAACTATTGCAACTGTTGCCGCTACTGGGCTGGGCACCTTTCTCTTGTCCCCTAGATCGCTTAGGATAAGTTCGACGCATGTGGCTGTACTCTCCACATATAAAACACCTCCCTGTGTAACCACTATCTCTATCCCTATTGGCCATGTTGGGGATATCTTGGTTGCTAGTCCCGATGGCCTTGGCCCTGTTGTTTACCCCTATTGTTCACTTATCCATGTTGACCGATTCAAAACCCACTACCATCTGGCACGAATCCCCATAAATAGAATGTTTAGCTGCATCCCCTATTAGGGACTCTCTCTCGTGTTGATGACCAATCTTTTGCTGCGATGCCCCCTAGAACTATTACCCCTTACCTTCCTGACTATCTAGATTCCCTTACTCTCCCTCTCCCCTTCAAATGGAGGCAATAATCCTACCAGTGTAATAATGAGGCATTAACGATGTCAGTATATGTTTGCAATGTTGGGTTGCCCAATATGTGTTGTTTGATCCTCCAATTGAGCCCATCCATAAATTTTAAAATTTTCTTTTCCTCAGTGTTCACCTCTTATTATACAAAGTTCACTAAACGAGTGAACTCTTCCTCATAATCTGCCACTGTACGACTTGTCTACTCAACATCTAGAATTTTTTTTTGCATTTCAGTCTAGATAGCTGAAGGAAAATATTTGCGATCAAAGCGCACCCAGAACTTTGCTTTGCACATCGCGTCCATCTCTTCAGACGTAGTCGCCACTATAGTGCTGCACCAAAACACCACATATATGCATCGCAAAACTAGGTATACGTAACTCACAACAAAAGTACATTCATTAAAACACTAAGTCATGAAACTCAGAGCATAAGTACATGCGCTCATAAAAAAGTACATACATTCAATAATTAATAGTAAATCACTCAAAATTCAATCATTTTACTAAAATTTTATATGGGTGATTATTAGTCGTACCGGTTGGTATTTAGCCTATACCAATACCATACAAATTTTTTCAGTTTGTTCAGTTTTGGTACTTTCAATTTTTAGTTTCTAAAAAACATTTACCAATAAAAATGCACGTGGTAAAATTTTATTCATTTTTGGTTTGGTTATCTTTAGTTTAAATTTTTTTACATTTTTATTCATTGTTTTTTTTGTATTTTAACTTCCAAATGAATTTGCGAAGAAATTTCATTTGAGAAATAAAACTGTCGCCTTGGATCACTTTTAGTGTCAACAATTGTGATAAAGGAGTCCAAATTATGATATGAATTTACATGTATAATATAAATTCGGTATTAGTGGCTGATTAAATCGGTATTTGAAGATGATAGTTTTGGTAATTTATTTTAGTTTGGTAATTTAGGTAAATGGGGTTTGGAAATGCCTAAACCATAGCAAACCACTAAGATCCAGTAATTTTGGTTTTGGTAATTTTGGGTAGTAAAGTAAAACAATATTTTTTGTACCAAAATGGTACGTTACAGTAAAAAAAGTACCATGACCTTCCCTAAAATTTTATGTGGAATCACTGATTAGTTTATGTATCAAATCTTGCGTAATATGATTTTGATGAATATAGTTATCTTTAAACGGTGCGGTTGGTAGATAACATAACCATATATGGAATAAAAACCAAAGTAAGCTTAAAACAAAGTACACACATCAACACAATAGGTACATGTAGAAAAAGACCCAAACATTCAATGTACTCACATTACAATACAAAGTATATGCATTAACGCAATAACTGTAAACAACTTTTAATGACAAACTGTCATTCAAATTAATCAATCGTTATCAATAAAATTATATTTATATTGAATGACTTACAATTTTTAGAAATTATGTATTCAATTTGGTTCTTTACACATCTTCTTCGAATGATCAAGTTTCCTACACCTGGAGCATGTAACTTTTTTCTTATTCTTTAGCCCGCCTTCTTATCTATTTGTCTTCGGACGAAGTATTTCTGATTCTTCAGGTATGGTAATGTTTCTACCATCAGATCAATTATAGTAATTATAGTAATGAGTATGATTTTTTGTTAAATAAAGCTTTATATTATCCCTAGATGTAGTCATAAATATTCGCAACACTACACAAAAACTGTCGGATTGTCACGGTCAATGACCGTGACAAGTCTGGGGGTGACAAATTTTGATGTCACGGACCTGTCACGATCATTGACCGTTACAATCTCGTTAGACTTGTCACAGTCCTGTTACGGTATTTGACCTTGACAAGGTTTGTCAAGTTAAAGACCATGACAAACTCGTGACAAACTTTAAAAAATGGTCACGATTATTAACCGCGATAAGTCCATGAAAAGTTTCTTTTATCACGGACTTGTCACGATCAATGACCATGAAAAATCTGGACAGAATTTTAAAAAAACTGTAGGGCAGTTTGGCCACTGCCACTGCCAAGAAGTATATTTGTACCTATTATAGCAAACTTGTACCTGTCCAAATAGCATATATCCAAATAAAATAGAAATAATTCACCAAATCATTCCATATATAATTCAATATCCAAATAAAAGAATAATAATACAATCCATATCCAAATGAAAATATAACAACTAAAAATAATTCAAATATAATGCAAGTGTCCAAATAAAAATAAATACAAATAATGTCACACCATAATGTCCGGGGTAGGTTCGAGGAGGAAGGAAGGTCACACGATATACGCATTGAAACACCCCTTAATATGCGTCACGCTGCATTGTTCGCGCAATCACAATGCGGAGTTTTCCTTTGTGGTTATCACATGCGTGACGAGCACCTTGGCCTCGATGTTTTGAAGGATACGTCCATGAAGCGTCATATCCTAGGAGGTATTCGGGTCCCTCAACTACCTCGTTATCTTCTATCCATCATATATGTCATGTAAAAACACGCTTGACCAATCGATTCTTGACATAGGACGCTAGATAGGATCCAAGTTGGGGGCAGGATCATCAAGTGGTGAGTCCGCACGTATCGGAGATGAAGAAGCGATGTCCACCTCCTCCTCCTCCACCACCTTCTCCTTCCCCTTTACCTTTTCTCCCAACTAACACTTTATGAATGCGTACATATCTAAGACCGTCGCCTCCAACTTTGATAGCTTCACGTCATGCGTGTCCACCTGATGAGCCAACCCGGTGTTGCTCGTCTCCATTTTGATGATCCTATATTTGCCCACTCACGAGATCACCCCTTAGTCCTCCCCCTGCGATCAACGCCAAGCAGTTGGCTGAGTGCGTCCATGGACAAAGATGCCTTGTCGACATCAGATTGCGACACATGCACTTCCTTAAGCATTGCCTGAAACGACAAAAAACACATGATCAAAAAAATTAAACCGTCGAATTACTTACAATCGTGGTTGCGACGCTCGAGGACACCTCCTTATCCTTGCCCTTCTTCGTTCGAATTGCCACATAGGCATCGAGCCTATGTGGCCTACCCCCATGCCACTCCCCGTCACCTGAAATAAAATAATGCAAAATTAGTAAGTAACGCAAAGTAATATAATGCATAATAACATATTTCTATAATTATAGAAAAATACAAAAACTTACCATCCTACGCTCCACCTCGGCGTAAGATGTCCGGTCGGAGTAGTGCACGTTCGTCTTTTTTGCCAGGTTTTTCCTCCCGGATTGGCGAGATGCTAATTATCTCTCCTTAATCTCAAAAAGTTTTCCATTGTGCCAATGTGACCGGCTCCTTCGACAGGACGGACTCGCATATTCTGATAATGGAGTCCCATGTCTTCCCAAAGTACCGATAATAATAAAACACTAGAATAATAAAACATTAAACGGACCAAAGAGAGAAAAAGATAAAGAGAGAAAATGATCAAGTACAACAGTAACCCAACATCGGTCCACTATAATCCAACAACAACACCAACAACAAACAAACAAATGTGTATCCCGTACTCCTTCTAATTCAACTACTCAATTAATTCATTTCATCACGTCTTATAAATATATCATCATTAAAGCTATACAATTAAAGTTACAATTAAATCTATATTTTATTAATCAATTTGTCCGTTTCAACTGTCATGATGTAATATTAATGTTTAACAACTTAATTCTGAATTCCACAACAATAACATATAACCCATAATACGTACAGTTACTAAAAATCCTATACATCAATTCAAAATCACTACTTACTAATTTAAAACCATTAAATAATAAGGGTAACCTAAAGGTTCCTAACTCATTTATATCAGATTAAAGTCATAATTAAATTAACAATAATAATTATAAATTCCAATTCCAATTCCTATTATGACTATTCCGTGAGAAAAATCTCAAATTGAACTTTAAGCCTCTTATCATTATGTATTAACCAATAATATTTGGGTATTTATACTTAAGGGTACAACATATATTTGTGTATTTACACATTTATGTATGAAACCCTAATTGTTCCATTACCCACACACACGCGCACACACACGCCCTGCTCCCCCTCCCCCACCCCTATTGCCCCAACACACAAACACTTACCCATCCTCCCACCCCCTCCACCCCCATCCCCTCACCACACATTACCCCCCACGTAAACTACACACACACACGCCCTGCCCCCCACCCCTACTGCCCACACACATGTACACTACACACACACTTTCCCCTACCCCCACCCCCACCCCCCACCCCCCACACACACCCGCACACACCTACACACACAGCACACCACAAATACATGCACACATACACATAAAGGAGAGAGAGATAGAGAGAAGGGGAAACAAAATGGTGGGAAAAAAAGAGAGAAGGGTTTATTTTACTAAGAAAGTTGCCACGGACCTGTCAAGGTCTTTGACCGTGACAACTGTCTAACATTGTCACGGTCATTGACCATGACAATACTTGTCACAGAATTGTCACGGTCATTGCCCGTGACAAGGGTGGACAACTAAAGGGTGACAATTTGGCCTTTTGGTTATAGTGCACCTTCTCTCTGTATCGTAGCTATAGTATGATAACAATGTAAAATCTAAATATTCAATTTCTTGCACGAACATACCCAATTATCTTTGTTAACGGTAACCCTCTCTTTCAAATGAACTTCTCCTACAAACTCACTTGAGTAGATAATTGTCCAATGTTGACATTTGTTCCATGATTCCATCAAAACCATGTTAAAACTAGGAGACAACTCTATTTACCACCTTTTAGCTTCAACCATTATTTTTGCATTAAAGTTCATAATCTTGACCCTCAGTTTATCAATCATATGAATGATAGGGAGATGACTTTCTTCTAAGATCAATGGATTAAATGAATCAACAACACTAGATGATATGTCACTATAGCATTTACCCAGGAAAAATACGCAAGACTAATTTTTTAGCAGAGCCCAATAGGAACTACCCCTTCCTTCCTTAGTTCATCCCTATTTTTCTTGAAATCAGCAACCATTACAAAAAAATGCACAACAATGATACTCTTAAAGAAAATTTTCTCGTAATTCTCACGGATCTTGTTCCTAATATTTCCATGAAAACGATGCATACGATAAGAATGCACAGATATTGAGAAGACCTTTGAAATATCCTCAAGAAGTCCATTGTTTTGATCAGATACAACCATGATATTCCTCCTATGAGAAGCTAAGGCATCATGTAAATTCTGAAGAAGCCATGCCTAATTATCGTGTTTCTCCAAATGAACTAAAACAAATATAAGAGGGGAACTTCCTAAAAGAAAAATTAAGTTCATCACACAACGAGTACATCGTACACACTACAATTTAATATATTGTACTCACATGAAAACTATAATGTACACACACTATATTGCAAAGTACATGCATTTGTCAAAAGAGTACACGCACTTATCAAAATAGTACATGCAATTGTAAAACAATACACACATCCACATATAAGTACACACATATATACAAAGTACATTTAAAAAATAATCTTTCCTTTATTACCATTCTTTGTGGTTCCAATCAAAATTTGACCTCTGTACCTACTCTTCAAAAAGGCATTATCAACAAACAACATAGGCCTGCAGTAGGGAAACCTAGAAATACAACCTTCAAACATTATAAAAATACTTTAAATAATCTACATTTAGATTCCACATCAATAATGCAATACAATCCCGGATTATATAGCAACACATTATCCCTATTTGTACCAAAAATTACATATGACAACTTCTCATTACCATGAAAATTAGCACTTGACATTTCATTCCCTCACCACGCATGATGATATACTATATCAAGGCCATAATTTTTTTAACATCTCTCACAATATCAATTGTCCTTATTAAAGGCATGTCCCTAACCTAATCGACTAACAAACCTGAAACTAAGCTAGAGTGTATCATTTTGTTACATGGACTACGAATCACACCTCTACATATATGAAATCTATTCAACTTTCATATTTAGAATAACCTATTAACAACACATGTTGTAGCATGAAATCGCCACATCATCCTTCAAAGAAATTCATAGAACACTTTGCAGTCACCTGTGTTTTATCTTTCTTCACATAAATAAAGTTAAACCCATCGTCAACAACATATTTCCTATTTACCTAGAAACTCATCCACTCCTATATATATATATATATATATATATATATATATATATATATATATATATATATATATATTCTACACCACTTTTCCCATTAAATGTAACATTTGAAGATGAACCATCAGACCTTTCACAAAATGACATCACTACTAAACATTCCTAAATCCGTGTAAAATATCATAATAAAATCAGGTTTCATGATCAACTGAGATCTTAACATACAATGGGCATCTTTGTCACATAATAAGAAAACCAGGCTTTAAGCACCAAATGAATAAAATAGTGAAAACTTACCATATGTCTAACCCGTAAACCTATTACACAACTCCTTTCATATGTAATCCAATGAGTTGTTCTAGAAAATGTTAATAGTAGCCATATTGCACAACTAAGTATGCCTAGTAATACTCCACCCATCCATGTTTCTCTAAAATAAATGAAAAAATTAAAATTTCTCAACTAATGTCCTTGGCGAGAACCATAATATTACAAGAGGTATAAACATAGAGAGTACAAATATAAATGTTAAGAGCATAATGTCTTTTTGCATAAAAACCATGCAACAAATATAAAAGTTACATGCTTAATGCCTTTTTGCATAAAAATCACACAACACAATGTGTTATCATCACTCTAAAGACATTATTTTATTGTCATGTTTACATTTGAGTATGTCATATGCCGCTACAATCATCGAATACTTATTCAAGTTCAATCATGCACCAAGATGGATCCGAATATCAATGTTCTTGAACATTCAAGACTCCGTGATAATAATTTGGTAAACTTGTGTTTAAAGTACCTTAGCATTTCACTTAGAGTGTTGGGGTAAATTTTCTAAAATATTTTCTAAGTGTTGGAGCGGAGTTTTTCATCAAAAGTATTTTTTAAAGTTTTGAGGCAGAGTATTTTCTAGCGAAATAAAAAAATATTTTTTTCCCATCTCTTTCGAGTGACAGGGTGACCTCTTGCAAAGCTCGTTCGGGTGGCGCGCCGTCTTAATGTTTTTATAAATAGAGTGTTAAACAGCTTCATTTTTATTTAGAAGGCCTAGGAATTTTATTCTAAGAAAACTGCTTTGACAGAAAAGTTTGACTTCTCACTTTTGAAAGTTTTAGTTTTGCTTTCAATTCACAAATCATCCCTATCTTGATGTAAATTGTTTTTAACCCAATAACACAATTTTGTTAAAGTTTATCTTGTATAGAAGAACACTACTGTTGATGTAGGTACCACTTGAGGGAGGTGCTGGGTTGATGTGATTGCGTATCAAAGGGAGCACACGTGGGTGTTCCTGGACTGACTGAACTGCGGTTTGTGTGGAGTTACTGTAAAATTCCATTGCTAATTTAGGTTGCGGCCTATGTGGGTTTACTAAGGTTAATCCATTGCAGATTTCAATTTTAATCATTATGAGTATTATTTGTGAAATAAAAGGTTATACCAGAAGATTTTTTCCTGAAATCTACGTTTCAACAATTTATTAATGTTAGTTTGATTTCACACACGTAGTTGCATGTTTTAGGGCTGAATAAAATTGGATTAAAAATTGACACTAATTAAATAAGGTTAACATGGAAATTTGCGAATTCAGTTTAATTCGTATCGCGCACTCATTTATAAATTGGTATCAGAGCAGGTTACACTAATTTATTGTGTATTCCTATTTCCGCAAAAATTGTGCGATATTCAATTTTTTTTTAAATTTTATTGTGATATATTGCAGTTTTTCCAGTGGCGCACTTATATAATCAGATGCCCATTTTTTCGAATCTAATTATGCCTACTAGAAAGCACGTATCAAATCACACTTATAGGCCATTATTGAGCGCGTTTGGGTAGTTTGTAAAAGAGGCTGGACTCCTCCCACCATCACCACAAACAATATCACTCCTTTAAAATCCGTGACCGACTTGACTGAGAACAAATTTAATTGTAGAACTCTTAATTCATGTGGGCTAAGTGCAATTTATGGTGTCATCACACCTGAGGAGTTTTGACATATTATGACGTACACTGCGTCAAAAGAAGCGTGGGAAATTTTACCACTTACCCACGAAGGCGCACAGATGCGATCAAAGAGTCTAAAATTCAACATTTAACCACTCAATTTGAAACAATTACCATTCTCGAGACTGAGTGTTTTGATGAGTTTTATACACGTTTGTCTGATGTCAACACTAGTTTCAATCATGGTAAGCACATTCCTGATGCACGAATGGTTAAAAATATTTGAAGAAGAGAAGTGTTTTTAGTGTGAGGGTAGGGGCATAGATATTTTAAGTGTCCCACTAGGATAAGGTGAGAGGGCAAATAGATAGCCATTCCATCCACTCTTAGCGATAATCAGCAAGAGGTGAAAGATTCCGACGATGAGTCTTCACATGGGAAATTTGTCACCTTTTTAGCTAGTCATGAGAGCACACCTAGTTTTTCCCGTAACGATGAGGATAATTTTGCACATGAGACCCCGAGGAGGAGTATAGTTTGAATATTTTGAGTGAGGAAGAAAGTGAGTGTGGGAGCAAAGGTGATAGTGAGCTCCAAATTGCGTTTAGAGATTTGTACGTCAAGACCTTAAAGACTAAGCAGTTGAATAAGGAGCTAGGTCTTAGGGTGAGAGATATGGAGAGAGAGATTGAGAGTTTTATGGTGTTTGAGGAAAAATCAAGTAAACTCTAGAAGGTGAAGGTTTCTTTGAGTGAACAGTTGATTCCTTTAGATCGGGAAAAGAGTGATTTGACCACTACGGTGTCTAATCTGGCAACACGTGTATCCCAACTTGAGAGTGATCTTAAAGGTGACCAGGAGGTCAAAGTAACTTTAGATAATGCATCTAATAAGGTTGGAAAGATGGTTCCCAATCTCGTTTCAGGTGATGTTGAGAGACAAGAAATAGGTCATGACGGTGCGTCCACTTCCCATGTTGCACCTCTAACGGTTCTCGAGTTAGTGATAGATCCATATGGCTCTCAACCTAACCCACCTAGGCATTACGTACATGATAGGAGAGTGTGTAGGAGAAGTTTTGAGAGAGGTGTACTTAGGCCTACTTGTTTGCACCCACTGCAAGAAGAAAGGACATCTTAGGGAGTTTTGTTTCAAGTTGGTTTATGTGTCACCTTTTGCTACTACACGTGTTCACACATGATGCCCCAGATGACTACGTGAGAGAGTTTTCACATCTTAGAGAGCAGGTAAAATTTTTAGTCAAGACTTCACATGACTACATGGATGTTTTTAATATGATGTCACAACCTTTGGAAAACTCCACCGCACTTAACATATGAGGATGACACTTGCTTGCTAGCATAAGATGATTTTCATGATGAGATTTTATGCCTATTTCTAATGTGTATCAATTTTGTAGTTATGTTTTCCATTTTTGATATATATTTTGAAAAGCTAAAAAGATTTTATTTTGATAAAATTTTTAGAAAAAGAGAAAAAGTGTTTTGTATTTTGTTTTACACCATGTATGGATGGACATTTAGGATGACTAAGTCACAATTTCATTCCATATCCATATGAACGTTTGATAGTGTTCTGATATGCATCATCATTTCATTTTTGTGCTTTATAATATTTGTAGTCATTGAGATGTGATTTTTTGTTACTACTTACATGTTTTACTCATGAGTTCCTTTATACGAATTTGTTTGACTATTGTTCTTGTCTATCACATTTTGGTCGATGTGTTTTCATCTTAATTTTGTCTTTAAAACGAACCAAATGCAATAAAACTTGACAATGAAAGTAGTGCATGTAAGAATCGTTGTTTGTGTGGGTTTTTTGAAAAACAGGTAAGGGCTACGAAAAGTACTCATTTATCCTCTGCGATTAAGCCACCGTTCAAATCGGACCTAGAAAATAAAAAATTTGGCAAAAATAGAAGCCAAGGTCAAAAGATGTTGAAAAGATCCCATAAAAATTTAAAGGCAATAAAAAGAAAAACATGCAATAAAGAGGGCCAATTTATTTTATTTCATCACGTCAAAAGAAAATTACAAAGCATTATCATTTATGAGGGAGTTTGGATGGAATATAAAACGGGTTTGCACGTCCTGACAAAGTCATGAAAAAACATTACATAGTTTTAGACGTTATTGGTGTGAAAATCATGTTTGACTTTGAATTTTTCATTTGATTAAGACGATGTCATCTAAATTCACATTTTTGACACCTAGGGATGATTTTGAGATTCATTTGTTAGGAGTACACATATTCATCATGCACATTTGTTATGGGTGATTGCATGGATTTGCCTATCGAATATGTTCACACCCATCCATTTTGTTTCCAAGATTTGGTTATCTTAGTGTAAATTCATGGTGTGTGATTTTTTGTAAAATTATTTTTGCATTTTTTGTGTGAAAAAAAATTAAAAATAAAAAATAGTTTGTGGAAGATTTTGAGTTACTTCTTTGCATGAGCGTAGTTTGATCCATGTTTGATATACATATTTGTCGTGACACTCCATGTTTATTTTGTTTTTCATTTTCTTGTCTATTTTGGTCAAATATAATGGGGGAGAACGAATTATGGGGGATTTTTTGCATTATGGAGGAGATTTTATTATTAAGTGATTTATTCTTATATCATTTCAAACTCAATGCTTCGCGAAGGTATTTTCTTTGTCTCACGTGTGTAGGTACAAAGATTGAAGATCATATGTTGCACACCCTGATGAGAAAAGCTTAAAGATTTGATGTTGAAGATTTTTTAAGATAGTTTCAGACTTGCATTTTTTGATACCTTTTTAGTTTTGGGTTCATAGGACGATAATAGATTTGTATAGGCATTTTGATTTGATAATTCAGATGTTTTTATTTTGTACCGGCATAGATATAGGGGGAGATTTATAAGGACATTATTGTACTGTCCTGTTTACCTTTGAGTATATCATATAATGCTATAATCGTCCAAGACTTATTCAAGTTCAATCATGCATCAAGACGGATCCTAATATCATTGGTCTTCAACATTCAAGCCTCCGCGAGAATAATTCGATAAAGTTGTGTTTAAAGTACCTTAGCATTTCACTTAGAGTGTTGGGATAAATTTTCTAACATATTTTCAAAGTGTTGGAGCGGAGTTTTTCGTCAAAAGTATTCTTTTAAAAATTTTGAGGCGGAGTATTTTTTGCGAAATGAAAAAATAATTTTTTCCGGTCTTGTTCGAGCGATAGTGTGATCTCGAGCGAAGCTCTATCGAGCGATGTATGGCAATGTTCGAGCGACTCTGACATCTCGTTCAAGTGATGCACCACCTTAATGTTTTTATAAATAGCTTGTTAAACAACTCCGTTTTTCTATGAAAACTACTTTGGAAGAAACGTTTGTCTTCTCACTTTTGAGAGTTTTAGTTTTGTTTTCAATTCACAAATCATTCCAATATTTATGTCAATTTTTTTGGAACCCAAGAACACAATTTTTTGTTTGATTGGATGGTTGCATTTCTATTGGGAAAATAATGAAAACACAACGATCTTGAGAAAACTCGATTTAGCTCTCCGAATCTTGGGTTGGAAATGTTACACCCCGCCTAATAAAATACCGGGTGATCAGTCCTATACCAAATTAAAACATGAATCCCAGTTGGTTCATCCTTAGCATCACTGTCAAAAACTTTTTAAAACTTACTAACCACCTAGTATTCCAAAAGCTGGTGCCAATTTTAACTTTTTAATTAAACAAAACAGTACATGCGGAAATAAATATAAACCATTCACACACTAAATAAAACTCAACTAAAATAATTTATTACACAACTTGCCGAATAAACAATCGGCCACCAAAGTGAAATAATCCAATACAATATTCAACACTGGAATAAAACAAATATGAAAACTGAACTGAAAGTCTGGGCTACATGCCCTAAATAAAACTGGAACTGGTGAATGATTCCTACTCTAGGAATGAATAAGCGATGCGTCCAATCCAAATTCCTGCTAGCATCCACATATGCGGCAACTCCATGTCCTGGAATAGAATATCAATCTTGGCGTCCCTGTGGATGGACACCTAAAAGGTTTTGAAAATAGTTTTATAGAAAGGGTTAGAACCCAAAACATTTTGAAAATATTTAGCAAGTGAATTAACTGCAGTAATTAAAATGCATGAATGCGCTTCATATATAAGTTAGTGTCACATTCCCTTGTTGACATTCTCACCCCCCCACTATTGTGCACACCTATCGGTTATCTTTACCCCTCACCTAATTGTACTACCCCGTCTAACTAGTCCTGGTATAACTTTCCCCTTGCCATACAACTCTAACCCGAGTATAGTGATTTTTGAATTATAAGTAATCTCATAATTAACTTAATTAATTCCTTCTTAAATAGTAGAATATAACTGTGTCACAAGTTATATAAAGTAAATACATCACACACAGTATTATTACTCGCATATAATATTGAATACCATTATATACGTACCTTTACTAAAACATCCACACATATAACATACGTATATCCATCCCTCCGAGTATACCCGCGCCGGATGATTCCCTCTAAAATGATATCTCACTAGGTGTGCTCACAAAACCTAGTTCCCCAAGTTGGAATCTCTCACCAACTTGGTGTAATACCCCGTAATTTTTAATGACTTTTAAAATGAATTATATTTTAAATTAATGGATTAATTGAATTTTATTATTAATTAATTCATTTGGGTTTTATCCGAATTGAGGATATTAAAATGGATGATTCTGAATATTACTTAAAGATATTTAGGTAATATATGAATGTGATGATTATTGAAAATTGCTATTCGGTAATTTGGATTTTTAGTCAGACGCGGTATGGGACGTGTCAGGATTGATTTATTAAATTGAAAAGGAAATTTATTTTCTATCGACCTTATAGTCATTTCGACTGCGTCGTTGCGTCCGTAAGGTTCGAAATAGTCAGAAAAGTCTATTTGGATGTTAATTTTGAGTCTCGGGTCATTTGGAAATGAATAGACAACCCAAAAGGGCATTTTGGTCATTTTTCTAGGGGGATGAATAGTGATTTCGGGTTTTGTTCTATTATAAGTATTGGTAGATTAAGTGTATGTGGGTTATACATCTCCTCTTCACAAAGTAGAGAAGTCATCTTCCTAGAGAGAGTGAAAGGGTGCTTGGGAAGGGAAAAGCCTACTTGGGAAGGAGAAGAACAAGAACCAAGAGTCACCACCACCAACCACCACCGGAGGCTGACCGAAAAAGGAAGAACCAACTGAGATATACTACACCAAAGGATCAGACCTTCAGTAAAGGCAAGTGTTTGATAATTGCAACTTATGTTCGTATATTGTCCAAGTTAGAATAATTATGAAAGGAGATGATTTTTCATATTTGGAAGACATAATGGAGTTGTTATATGGATTTCTAGAAACTGAAACGATATAGGAACAAAACTCATGTTGTAGGATGAAAATAATCACGAAATAATCATATATATATGGAAGAAAAATCTGAAAACCATTGAAGTGTTCTTGAAGTTAATATATTGATGATTTTCTGGAAAATGAGGAGATAAATATGCTTTTTAATCAAATCCCTTGATGATTCTAGGATGTTTAGAGTATTGGAAATCGTTCATATATGTTGATATATCATGTAGTAAAGATTGTAAGTCATTTTGGATGTTAATATGAAGGCTAGAATTAATAAAAATGGTGAAACTCGTAGTTGCAGAAAATGCATAAAACCAGGCTGTGACCTGAGGGATCGATCGATCGACCCCTGCCTTCGATCGATCGACCTCCCCAGAATATGTAAATTTGTTTCTTTTTAAATGATGATTTTTATCCCAAACCTTTTGTGGATATTTGGTGATTATTATTTGGATATTATGGGACATAGAAAATATCAGTAAACCCTTGATAAGATTTGAATTCAAGTGATTAAAATGATAAAAATTATATTGAATGGAATTTCGGTTGCTAGATTCATTTGTTAAATTCCAAATGGGGATGTATGAGGATTAAAGATAGGACCAGTAGGGATGATTTAATATAACACCTGGGTATCCTCAAGTTTACAAGAGGGTTTAATCCTAAGTGAAAGATGATGTGTTTATAAAATATTTGAAACTATCGGTTTTAACCTTAATTAAAAGGAGAGCTAAACTCGTAGTAATTCGGGAGAAATGATGTTATGGACCAGTAGGATATTAGTGACTTCTTACTGAATATATGTTGAGGAAAAACCTATTTGAATCTTGTGTATTAAGTGAGGGTAGCCTTAGGTTTACAATTTGAACATCAAGGACTGAGTTTAAGCTCATTATTGATTTCGCAAAGGCTGAGGGTAGTACAAGATCGTAGTGGTATGGCTCCTGGATAGAGATGAGAGTTTGGAACACATTTGGTTGAAATAGGGTATGAGGTTATCCCGATCGCTTATTTGAAGTTGACGGACCTCCTCGATCGACAAGTTAAGTAGTAGTGTATTGGAGGGGTTCCTTGTTTGGATTTCGTTTTGCGAGACGCTCCGCGCATGAACCTTAACGACGTCGGGAGTGGAGAGATGTTATAGGATGCGAGGATAATTAAATTATGAAGTAAAGATATGATATTTTAATACGTGGAATTTAAAGAGATATAATGCTACGTATAATCTAAGGTTAATGTGAGTACCTTGTTGTTAGTATATTATAGGTATGATAATGCCTATTTGATTGATTTATGATTATGTGTATGACATACCTAGCTTACTTGCTATCGACGGGAGGTTTGCGTGTGAGGGCAGTCATATCCTGATGAATCCATGGGATCTTTGATTTGTCGCTCGAGAACATAGGTCTATGAAAGACTTATCGGGGAGTTGATAAGTCCGCTGACTGTGGGTGCGTAGGTATGTGCGTGACCCATGGATACGAGAACTATGTTCGCCTCCAATTTGTTTGTTGATGTTTGTGGTTCGAGGAATCCTTACCGAACCTTTTGTCTCCTATTCGGCGACCAACGATATTGGGACATGATAGCAGAGTAATGCATTGCACCGCAGCTGTGCCTCGGGGTGCCGTATTATATATGAATATATATATATAATGGATTAAATGAATGAATGGATATTTATTATGGTTAAATCTATCTACGGTGATAATTGTAGTAACGGTGAATAGAGAAAGATAATTGAATTAAGTTAATGAATGTTTATTGAAAAACTTAATTCATATTAATGAGAAATGATTCATGTTAATGAGAAACGATGAGAAATGTAAATGAATAATAATTTGACATATGGTATGGGACATACGGGGATTATGATATTGGGATGGAATTATAATATGGAGACTAGAAAAGAGGAACCATTAACTAGGAGGTTAATAGGAAACGATAAGTGTGCACTCTAGTTGAGAGGTGAGAATGGAAAGTGAGAGTTGGGTGTAACATGTACATAATAAAAGATTTATTGCACTTGTTAAATACTTGCTGTTTTAAAAATAAGTTTCACAATCGGGCTCTGACCCGTTTCCTTGCATATTTTCTCTTCTATTGTATCTCTATATCAGGTGTCCAGCAATAGGGACACCAACCTTAGCGGATTTTGACAGCCTATGGAGCTATGGAGTTTTGCTTAGACGCTTATCTTCATTTGATTCACAGTGTTCTCTTAGTAGGTCATGTCGCCCAAAGGATTCAGTTATCTTTTTCTATCGGGGTCAAATACTATTGTATTCGGGTCTTTTTAATGCATTTAATATTGTTGGGATTACTGTAATGGATTAATATTATTTGGGAATGTTTATTCCAATTGCATTCAAATTCTTTTGTGTTATCTACTTGGTTATCAATGTTGTAGAATAAAATGTGTTGTGTTATTCTTAAACTGGAAATGGATTTTGTTAAATTAAAATTTGGAAAGTTTTTAACACCGGCTTAATTGGGTATTGAGTTGTAAATATTTTCGACAGTGATGATAAGAATGAGCCAACTGTATATTCTGTTTTAATTTAGTATGGGATTGGCCACCCGGTATTTAATTAGGCGGGGTGTTACACTTGGCCCAAACTATAAACGTAGTGGAGGCGGTCATATTCCTTCCCTGAAAGTGAGATAATCCCCTCACCTATATACCGGACGCTATGACCTGGGGATATACTCGCCCTACTGCTCAAGTTAGGGGATTCACCCACATCGCGCAACCTCCCTTGATAGCACTAAAGTATATAAATATCTAGTCACTGATATTTAATATCACACACAATATATATATACTATCACTACACCGTATATATATAATATAAACACCGGCTTTACCGTGTACTCAAAATCCCGTACACTAGCCTTCCTGAGTCTGTGGCCCGACTTAACATAATTAATTATCACACCTATTAATTTAATACCTACCCGAGTCTACAATCCGACTCTAATTAAATTAATTATCACACCTATTAATTCAATACCTACCCGAGTCTACAATCCGACTCTAATTAAATTAATTAACACACCTATTAATTTAATACCGATCCGAGTCTGTGGTACGACTCTCATTTGATTAATTTACACATTAATTAATTAATACCCTTCCCGAGTCTACAATCCGACTCTAAATTAATTAATCACAAAATCAATTAATTTAATACTTTTCCGAGTCTACCTTCCGACTCTACCTTCATTGATTAACACATCCATTAATTTAGTAACTTGGTGTCACTCAACCATTATCCCCGGACTCGCTCACTTAGACCATAACTTAATATTTCCCGATTCTATGTTCCGATCACAAGGAAACACACAATAGGCATTCACAACCCAAGTAATCCTATAAAACAGTAGGTATTTACACAGCCCAATTATTCATACTTGTACATAATATATTTTTCTCTAATATTCACCATACTTGTTTGCTTTATGAATTTATTTCACTTTCGTATTAATTCAAGTATTTACATAACTCTAAGGTTCCTAGTTACCCCTTGTTATATCAATTCAGTAGTTACTCTTGTTAACCCACTGACCTAATGAATTTAAGCTCGCTCACGCTTTTCCGTAATTATATTTTTATCATCTCTAATTAGAGTACGTCACAATCAAGCCTATGAATCTCCACTTTAACTCTCTCACAAAATTAAAGTCCAACACTCAATCATAGACCTACTTCCATATCATTATTCCATCAATATATTTCATCAAGGTCCCAAACACTTCCCCGGTAAAATTTTAGACATTTGAGGCTTAAAAAGAAAAATCTCAAATTTTCTGGCAGATTAAACACCCTCTAGTAAAATTTGGATTTCCCCCTCTAAAGAACTCCGATTGACCTGATTACAAGTTAATTGGATAGCTAAGAGAAATACCTTTCCAGTAATGTATGGTTCACACTCTAATTTGAATTAAAATTCAAATAGCACACGTTTAAAGTCACGTCAAAATTCTGGCAGATTACTATGTTGACAGATCAAACACACTGTATTAAAATGCCGATTACTCCCTCTACAGAACTCCGATTGACCTGATTCCAATTTCATTGTATAGATAAGAGAAATATATTTCTAGGCATGTATGGTTAACACTCTAATTATAAGTAAAACTCAAATGGAATACGTTTAAAGTTGTGTCAAAAATTCTGGCAGATTGGCCTCTTGTGTTCATCAAATAAACCCTAAGTCATTCAAGATTCATGTTCTTCATCCCAGAACTCATAAAGATTGCATGTTAATCATCAAATATATTCAAATTTCATTTTATCTTTACTTAGGGATATATAATACACCTATTTCTTACTTTGAATCTCAACCAAGTATTCCATTAACAAAACCCCATTTTGTACCCATTTATTCCCAAAACGAATTTTAGTTTACACATCACTAAAATATGAATTGGATATCACCATTTACACATTATCGCAAATTAATCACTTGCCTAAAATTGTTCGTAGGGTCTGATTCCGTTGGTGTAGAGAATGGTTGATGAAGGACACCCCAAATTAGTCCCTTAATTTGGCTCCAAAAGATCCCCCAATTGACTTCTTGATTAGCTTCCTCTAATCCTCTCCCAAACCCTAGGTTTAGGATTTTCTATCTGCCGTTCCTAATCCCTCAATTAGGTTAAAAACACTAAATCCCGTTTTTGGCCATCTGGGCCTAATTAAAATGTCCCAACTCACCCCGTGTGGGCCCGGCTATGCCCAAAAATACCCCGAGACCCAATTACAATCCCTGGGTACTCTTTTCTGACTGTCTCGACCCATCCGGACGCAACCGCGCACTCGGAATTGTCATCCGAAATAATTTTTGTCATTTCCAAATTACGACCTCAAAATACGACACATGAGATTTCGAACCATTAAAGTTAAAAATCACCAATTATAAATAATTCGGCTCACTCAAATAAATTCTCCAACTCATGAATTTAAGTTTTTCCAATTTAAATATTTTTATAACTCCCAAAAATAATCAAATATTAAATCCTAAAAATTATGGGGTGTTATAGGAAATATATTTAAGTGGGGTTTAAGTTTTGTAGAAGAGAGAGAATAAAATTATGGGAGGCTACTGATTTTTCGTAAGGATAAAATGTATTTTAAAAGTCCTAAACCCATCTGTTGATACCAAATTTAGTCTGCCTATATGGCTCAATTGAATGAAGACACGTGGCAATCTATATGGCAACAACAAACACTTCCGAGGAACTCACACGCTCCGAGGAACCATACTACAACGAGGAACACTGCTTCCCCGAGGAACTCATATTCCCCGAGGAAGTCATACGCTCCGAGGAACAAGAACTCTCCGAGGAACTCTTGAGCACCGAGAAGCTTAGGAGGTCCGAGCAACCCAGACGGTCCGAGTTGCACATCAAACAAAGAATTAATAGCAGGATAACCAATAGTTTGACTGTTCATTAAATGCTTATCATTCAGACGCATACGCTTAAAGGGCATTGAATGTATTACCCTTTCATATGTACATCATTTAATGTATTACCCTTTCACATTACAGCCTCAGGGCTATAAATACATTGTACAATCCTCATTGTAAAGGATGGAAATTTATTGATAGAACTTGTAATCGAGAATTCCTAAACACTCAGCAATAACACAACAGTGGACGTAGGCCATTCTTATAAGGCTGAACCACTTTAAAAATTCTTTGTCTCATTTATTTATCTGTGATTGAATAATTAGATATGATCTAATTTTTTACATCAACAGATTGGCGCCGTCTGTGGGAAACGACTGGTAATATCGTTTTTCATCAAAAACAATCCATCACAAATGGCTGATATTCCAGAATCTAGCAATAGAAACGCTGGAAGCCCTCCAAATCCATCTGCCCCGCCAAATATTCCAGATCTGGCGGGAATAATGACAAATCTGGCTCAGGGCCAGACCGTCATGCAAGAAACTATGCGACAACTCATACAAACCCTCCATGGCGGTGCACCAACTGATTCAGGACTACAGAGTATTCAAAGAAACACCCGTGCACCATCCTCGCGTACTAGGCGTACTAATTCATATCGCAATGAGGAGTCTGAAGAATTTTCTTATCAACCTGGACGAACTTCGTCAGTGCGAGCCACAGATACTGGACAACGTATAACACTCTCTCCAGAAAGGACTAGTGCGCTAGAGAGGTTAAGCAGGGTATCACCTTTTAATCGATTAGGACCTAGAAGGAGTAAAAGTCCTCCTAGAGCCCCATCGAGGAGGTTTCGACAATCATCATATTTAAGGGAAGGATCTGCCCAATCGCGACCAGCTGCTCATCAAGAGAGATCTCAGGAAGCCACCTCAACGCGATCAGTTGCTCGAACCAACAGGCTCGAGGAAGGAAATGATGCATGGAAAGGCTCTATTCAAAGGATGGAGGATAGATTAGGGGAAATAGCTAAAGCCAAAAACCCTCTACAACGAACCTTTATTCGAGGAACACCTTTTGTCCAGGCCATTGTAGATTTTCCAACACCATCAAAGTTCAAAGCACCTATTGTGACCCCCAAATATGATGGAAAGACTGACCCTGTTCTTCATATAGAATAATACCAAGCTGCTGTCGACATCTATGCTGTTCCAGATGAGATGAGATGCAGGGCATTCTCGGGAACTCTTACCGAATCTGCTCAAATATGGTATAATAATCTTCCTCAGGGTAAGATCTCAATTTTTCTTCAACTGACCGAGTTATTCATTAGGAATTTCTGTTTTGGGGCAAAGCCAGTTAAACGAGTAGCACATTTGTTAAGTGTTAGACAAAAGGCTGGTAAGAGTACCAGAGATTATATAACTCGTTTTAATAACGAGAAACTTGAAGTCATTGATTACGAAGAGAAGACAGCGATTACCGCATTGATGAGTGGATTACTGCCCAACAAGTTGTACTACACTTTGGCCAAAGATCCACCTAGAACCATGTCAGATCTGATGGGAAAAGCGTCCAAGATTATGAATACCGAGGAGGCTATGGCTGCGAAGAAGAATATAGATGCTAAAGAAACCAAGGTGGAAGGTGATAAAGCTAAGAAAAAAGAGCATAAGAACAATGGTAATGACAAACATTCAAAAACTAGGTCGGTATGGGACGTAATGAAGAAATATGATAATTATACTCCTTTGAAGAAGTATATCAACCATGTTCTAGAAGAAATCAAGAACAACGAGGAATTAAACTGGCCAGAGAAAATGAAGGCAGACCCTGACAAGAGGAATAAGGCTAAGTATTGCGAGTTTCATAAAGATCATGGCCATATGACCAAAAATTGCATAGCTCTTCAAAATGAGATTAAAACACTCATCAGACGAGGAAAACTGTCAAAGTATGCGATCGTGGAAGCGAAAGAAGAAACAACGACCGAACAAGAGAGAGGTCTAGATCTCCCCGTCAAGCAGAGGAGAACAAGAAAAGAAACCATGAAGTTGATCCAGAAGACGACCCCAATCTTCCCAAGAGACCAAGGCATCCAGAACATGAGGTATTTTCAATACGCTTTGGGTCATTTGACTGTAATGTTATAACAGGTGGAGATGCAGGAGGAGGAGACCTTACTGCAGAGAGAAAAGCTTACCTTTGTGAGGCTCAAGCTTGCTCGTACATTCAACGAATAAATCTAGCCGAGGAGGATCGCTTGAAAAAGGTGAACAAAGAGAAATTGGTCATTAGTTTTTCAAAGAATGACCTTGCAGGTGTTCTATATCCTCATGATGACCCATTGGTGATCAAAATGAGGATGAAGGAAGTAATAATTTCAAGAGTACTGGTCGACAATGGTAGCTCGGCAGACATCATGTTTTACTCATGCTTCGATAGTTTAAATCTAAAGCTATCTCAATTGGAACCTTATCATAGACCCCTCATTGGTTTTGCTGGCGAGAAAGTATTTCCACTTGGGACGATCAAGTTGGGTATATTCATTGGTACGTGGCCTGCTTGTCGAACAAAAAGAATACACTTTTCTGTGATGGATAAGAATGTTCAATCATCATACAATATCATCATGGGAAGAGTAGGATTGAAGAAGTTCGAGGCTGTACCATCTACAGTACATCAATGCCTAAAATTTCCAACAAATTTTGGAGTAGGAGTTGTGAAAGGTGATCAGAAAGTAGCTCGGGAATGCTATTATTCATCCGCCGAGCAAGAAGAACTGGAAGAATCAAGGAGAAAGACTACTACCTATCAAGTGGATGAAGGTGCAGAAATTGAAACATTGGATCCTAGAGATGAGTCACAACTCGTGAAGGGTCAAGTGGTGGAAGCTACTGAAAACATCATTCTGGACGACGAGCACCCTGAACGTACTACTCAAGTAGGTTCGTCGTTGGAAGCCTCACTAAAACAGGAATTGATAACTTTCCTTATAAGCAGAAAACAAACTTTTGCGTGGAGTCATGAAGATATGCCTGGGATAGACCCAAATTTCTTATGTCACGAACTCAATGTGAATAAGGAGATCAAGCCTGTGAAGCAGAGAAGAAGAGTATTCAGTCCCGAGAAGAATCAAGCTATACAGGAGGAAGTCGAGAAGCTCCAAAAATCTTGTTTTATTGAAGATGTTAAATATCCAGACTGGTTAGAAAATGCGGTGATGGTGAAAAAGAAGAACAACAAATGGAGGATGTGTGTAGACTTCACCGACCTCAACAAAGCATGCCCAAAGGATCATTTTCCATTGCCCCGAATTGATCAACTGGTGGACTCTACCTCGGGACACGAGCTGCTGAGCTTCATGGATGCTTATTCTGGCTACAATCAGATTCAAATGAAACCTGAAGACAGAGAAAGTACTTCTTTCATTACCCCTAGGGGAACTTATTGTTATAATGTTATGCCTTTTGGTTTGAAAAATGCAGGTGCGACATATCAGGGGCTGATGAACAAGGTTTTTGCTGAACAAATCAATTGCAATATGGAAGTCTATGTTGGCGATATGCTGACAAAGAGCAAGATAGCTGCCGATCATCTAGTTGACTTAAATCAGACTTTTGATCAACTGGATAAATATCAAATGAAGTTGAACCCGACGAAGTGCATATTTGGAGTACGAGAAGGCATGTTCCTTGGGTACATTGTCAATCAACGAGGCATTTAGGCAAATCCTGAAAAGATCAAAGCTCTATTAGGGCTGCGATCTCCGACGACGAAGAAAGAGGTGCAAAGTCTTACAGGACGAGTAGCAGAACTCAACAGATTTGTATCACGAGCAACTGATCGATGTCTCCCATTCTTCAAGACACTCTGAAAGACTTTTGAGTGGAATGATGAATGTGAGAAGGCTTTTCAATACTTGAAGAAATACTTGGGAGCACCTCCACTGTTGTTCAGGCCAGTGATGGGAGAAAGATTATACTTATATCTTGCAGTGTCCGAGAATGCAGTTAGCTCGGCGTTGATCAGAGTGGAGAATGGAGTGCAAAAACCAATTTATTATACGAGTAAGGCCTTCCGAGGAGCAGATATCAGATATCTAAGGATGGAAAAGTTAGCACTCGCGCTGATTGAGGCGAGAAGGAGAATGAGGCCATACTTCCAGGCTCATACCATAATAGTATATACTGACATGCCATTGAGGCAAGCCCTTCATAAACCAGAAAAATTAGGGAGATTGATGTACTGGGCAATAGAGCTCGGTGAATATGATATAGTCTATGAACCCAGGTCATCTCTTAAAGGGCAAGCTGTAGCAGATTTTATAGCAGAGTTCACCTATCCTGATACCCCCGAGGAGTAAAAATTGCTCGCTGATCAACCTGTGGATGTTACAGGATCAACAAACACAAGCTCAGACAAACTCCGGTTGGTAAAAGGGTAAGTGGATGTTATAGGATCAACAAACACAAGCTCAAACCAACTTCGGTTGGTAAAAGGGCAAGAAAAGATGATTGATGAAGAGCGAGAAATATCAGGGGAGGATGAAAGGAAGCAATAAATATTTCACCGAGGAACTTTTTCAGATCAGAAATTTGAAGACGAGTTACCTATATGGAGGCTATATGTAGATGGCTCATCTTGCACTACATGATGTGGCGCGGGAATAGTTTTGAGCACTCCGAACGAGGTCGACATGGAATACGCCCTACGTTTCCAATTCAAAGCTTCCAATAATGAGGCTGAGTATGAGGCCATGATTGCAGGTCTTAGTTTGGCAAAAATTATGGAGGCGCAGCAGGTTATTGTCTTCAGTGATTCTCAATTGATTGCAAATCAAATGTTGGGAGTATATGCAGTTAGAGGAGAATTAATGATCAGATATCATGCAAAGGCAAAGGAGCTGGTGTCAGAATTTGTTGCTATTCAGTTGGTCAGAATACCAAGAATGGAGAATGCGAAAGCAGACGCTTTAGCTCGATTAGCATCAGCTACTCGTACCGAGCTACGACGAACAATCCCAATTGAAGTTTTAGCTAGTCGGAGTATAGATGAAGATCTGACGATGAAATTTACCACCCTTGATTTAGGGGCATATATTGAGGAGGGAGAATTACTAATTGACAAGCTCGTAGCCAAGAAATTGAAGTTTAAAGCTGCTCGGTATGTATTAACTAACGGTATTTTATATAGACGAGGAATTATGGCAGGTTTGCAGAGATGTGTACACCCCTCCGAGGTGAAATAATTGATTGAAGAGGTCCATGAAGGGTCCTATGGATCACATGTAGCAGGTCGGACACTTTTGCAAAGGATGATGACGCAGGGATACTACTGGCCGACGATGAGAGCTGATTGTATAGCCTATGCCAAGAAATGTGACAAGTTCCAGCGCTTTTCCTCTATCCGAAGAACTCCACAAGCATTATTGACACCCATAACTTCCCCTTGGCCATTTTCCATGTTGGGAATAGATTTGGTCGGGCCACTACCAACGACCAGAGGAAGGTTCAAATACCTCATCATCGCAGTGGATTATTTAACTAAATGGGTTGAAGCTGAGCCTCTCATTGATATGACGTACGACAAGGTGTACCAATTTGTTTAGAAGAACATCATTTGTCGATATGGTCTTCCTCATGCCTTCATCACAGACCATGGAACACAATTTGATAACGAGGAGTTCGCTGCCTATTGCCATCAGTAAAACATTTTGAAGATCCACTCAGCACCAGGCCATCCTTAAAGCAATGGACAAACTGAAGTGACAAACAGAACGCTGCTAAATGGCTTGAAGAAAAGATTGAATGATGCGAAAGCAAATTGGATCAACGAGTTACAATCAGTACTATGGGCTTACCGAACTACTCCCCGAGTAGCAACTGGAGAATCACCATATATGCTGGTGTTTGGAAGTGAAGCTGTTATACCTGCCGAGTTGGGCCTCCCAACACACAGGGTACTGAATTTCAATTCCCCTGTCATCGACTTAATGAGAAGATTGGATTTAAACATGCTCGAGGAAGTTAGAGAAGAAGCAGCCATTAGAAATACTGCTTACCAGCAACGAACAACTTTGTTCTACAACAAGAGAGTGAAGAAGTGAGACCTGAAAGAAGGAGACTATGTGCTGAAGAAAGTAATTCAGAAGCATAATAAGCTGGAGGTAAATTGGCATGGACGATACCGAGTTACAGAAGTTGTTCGACCAGGAACTTACCGAATAGTAACTTTAGAAGGGGAGGAGTTTAAGAATGCATGGAACGCAGAGCACCTACGCAAGTATTATTAGTGATGAATAAAATGAAGATATTCTGCTGAATTCTTTCTTTTTTATTGAAAGTTTTTCGGGGAATACTAGTGCTACACACTACTCGGTAAAACTCGGCAAAGCTCAGGTTACTCAAATTTTTTCTCGAAAATGCCAACTGAGGTTGGTCGAGAAACCTATATTCCTCCGGGAAGTAAAGCTACCAATATTCCTCCGGGAAGAAAAACTACTTATATTCCTCCGGGAAGTAAAGCTACCAATATTCCTCCAGGAAGTAAAGCTACATATATTCCTCCGGGAAGTAAAGCTACCTATATTCCTCCGGGAAGTAAAGCTACCTGTATTCCTCCGGGAAGTTAAGCTACCTGTATTCCTCCGGGAAGTAAAACTTGTATTCCTACGGGAAGTAAAACTATATGTTCCTCGGGAAATAAAAGTATTCCTAAAAATGCCAACTTATGTCAGTTAGGAAGTAAATATATTCTCGAAAATGCCAACTTGAGTTGGTTGGGAGGTAAAATTATTTCAAAAAGACTAACTATGGTTGGTCGGGGATAAAAACCCACTAACTGTAGTTGGTCGACAAAAAAAATTTACCGACCTTGATTGGTCGGAAACATTTAAGAAAAAAAATCCACTAACTATGGCTGGTCGGGGATAAAAACCCACTAACTGTAGTTGGTCGACAAGGAAAATTTACCGACCTTGGTTGGTCGGAAACATTTTATGAAAATGAGAAAGTGATCGAGCAACATTTTTTATACTCGTAACTTTATTACTAAGTTGGTCGAGAAACAAAATTTTATTATTAAGTGATCGAGCAACATGTTTGATACTCGTAACTTTTTAATTATTACTAAGTTGGTCGAGAAACAAAATATTATTTTTACCAAATGACTACCACAAATTCAAGCTATTCGACAATAAGTTGATCGACAAATTACACAGTATTGTTATTTTTTAACAGATATGCATGCACAGATGTAAAGTGTTACAAGACAATGGAAATTAAGATTGCGAACAAAAATGAAAGTCTTTCATTAAATTCAAAAATAAATTACATTGATAATGAAATGTAAAATACATTGATAATGAAATGTATACTAACTATTACATTAATATTCCTATTCTACTGGTCTTTTCCCCTCTGCTTTTGACACAGGTTCCTCGCCAGCAGGCGGATCATTTAAAGCAAGAGGAGAATTTATGAAGTTGAGATCCTTTAACATCCTGATATTCATCACGGATGGTCGATCTAAGAGGTGCTCGGGATGAGATATCTCGACATTTGAATGGAGATTGTAGTCGCCGAGATATTTTGAAATCAAGCATCGAGGAATGGCCCGTGTATGGATCCAACTCATATCCAGTTTAAATGGAGGCACGGGTAGCTCGAGCAGCCCAGGATCGTGGTAGTCCCATAGGTAATGACCCTGTTCGAGTTGCAGCACACCTAAGGCATTCAACCAGCCTTGCTTGTAGCCCTCATTATTGGCATTCTGGATACGATCGTCCAAGTGGTAGAGAGCCTCGTTGTATCCAGCCATCCAGAACTCCCTGGGCTGTTTGTGGAATTGGTATGTCAGTCTTTCCAGCTGCTCGTGGAGATTATTGATGAAGAGTTCCTTATTCTCCAAGAGTGAATTCTACGTAGAAAGCAGCTCTTCCAGGTCCCTGATTTTCTTTAACATTTCAACCAACGTCTGGTTCTTCGCCATTAATTGGAAGGCCTGGTTCTCTAAAGCAGACTGAGTCCGCTGTTCCTCGATAGGAATCTGAGGAGCTCTTGCTCATCCCCGAGGAGCTCTTGCTCGACCACGAGAAGATGTAGAGGGGCCAGACCTCTTCAAGGTTTCCAACTCGTCCCTCAAGTTGGCGTTCTCGACTTCCAAGAACGGGAATCCCTCATCAGTCACTAGGATCAAGGCGTTTGAAGTGGAAGCTGCAGACTTCAATTGAGACAACTCTTTTTGCAGGTTGTTATTCTCTTGCTCCAACAACTCGGCTATTTGTCTGAACTCCTCGACCTCACCCCTCAGAGTTCTCTCCCTCACATCGTAGCTAGCAAAACGCTTCTCATACCCCTTGTCAGCATTGAGTTGCTGATACTTCTTCTCATACCCCTCATGCAAAAGGGCAGTGGACTCTTTGTATTGTTGCTGAAGGTCTTCAAGGGTGACTTGGAGATCTTCAATCATGTCATAATAAGACACATTATTGCCCACTGCATGATCAAGCAGGTTCTTCAAGTATTGGTAGGCCTCAACTGCCTGTTCAGAAGCATCTTGGCCGAGGATGTCGACGACTTGTGCTGCACTCAGATCTGTGTGACCAGCCTTAAAATAATCATTGCATTATCTCAGCAGCTTGGTATCGTGAGCAGATAATAATTCCATACTGGTCAGAAACTAGTAGAGAAAGAAAAAGCAGTAATCAATAAAAGTACCAACAAAGCATGAAGAGGAGACAACAGTATGCAAAAACACAAGTTCAAGTTTTATTATATCATAAAGGTCAGAAGTACAAGGTTCATAGTTACATATTCATGGTTACAATTGACAAAAGAAAAATATAAAGAGAAACCCGAACAACTCTACACCTTTTTCTTGTCTCCCAAAACCTTCTCGGGAGGCTGGGACGAGGAAGTAGGTTGCTTGGAGGGAGTAAAAAGTTGCTCGGGGAGCGCCAATAGTTGCTCGGAAGAAGTAATGATTTGCTGAGGTTCCTCGTTAACAGGCTGGATGGCTGGGGGATGATCTCCCATCACCATAGAAGACTATTCAGAGGCAGCTTCGTCCTCTTCTTCATCTTCAGGAGTTGGAGGGGGACCAGGGATGTGTCGCTGGAAGAGCTCAGAAGATTCATCAACCTTCATCTCCTGAAGAGCTGCGACCCACCCATCTCTAAAATATTTTAGGCTGCCATATTCGACTTGCGACATCATGGAAGCCAAGCCCTTATTCCACCCCTTGTCCCAGCCAGCGCTAAAGGACTTCTTCACAACCATTTTCCTCTTCAACTTCTCCGAGGAAAGCTTCTCAGATAGCAGGTTATCAGCAGCTTTCAATTTTCTCTCAGCCTCCTCCTTCTGCCGATTTACCTCCCGAAGCTGACCCAACTCTTCCTCAGCAACTTTGAGCTTATTCTCAAGCTCTCCAGCATTTTGGAGCTTCTCGTCGAGCTCTTTATTTTTCCCTTCCAAGTACTTTATTCTTTTCTCCAACTCCTTGGAGACTTCAACAACTTGAGCTTTCTCCTGCTCAGTGGAGGTAAGTTTCTTCTCCCAGATTGCCTTGTCAGTATCATACTTCTGACGAGAATCTTCCAAAGACCTCGTCAGGCCCGCCAGAGCTTCCTCCACACCAGATGAGGAGCTTGAAGCTTTAATTGCTTCATCATTCTTCAAAATTATATTGAAGCATATCGCCAACCGTGAAAAGAAAATGAAAGCAAGTCAGAGACAGATATAACAAAGGAAAGATGAAAAGTTAAAAGCAACTAGACTTACAGAAGTAATATGGTGAGCAACCAAGGATGCAACCATGTCCTGAGAAAGGTTCTCTTCAACACCTTGGATCTCGGGAATGATCCAAGTCTTCACCGAGCTCATAGCAGAGCTCGGGGGAACAAAAGTTGGAACACCAGTTCTAGTAATTGGGGGCTGAGTGATGGTGTCAGCCAAATTGACCGAGGAGCACTTTTTCAGCTTCCTCGGGGGAACAGGGATTGATTCAACCAAGGAGGAACCCTTGGTCGGTGATATGACAATCACCTCTCTTGGAGCAACAGCCTTGCTCGGGGCCACTGGAGGCTTCTCGGCAACCTTAGCAGGAGAAGCCGAGGAAGGTGCATCAACTTTCTTTGTCCCTTATGGGACGTCAATCTTACTTCTTTTGGCCTCTCCAGCACCAGAGGCAGGATTCTTGAAGAGAGTGGGAGGTCTTCTCTTCTTCATCCTTTCACTTAAAGGAACGTGTGATTCAGGCGAGGAACTGGTAGAAGCTAGTACTGGCTCTGAGTCACTTATTACCGGACGAGCAGTAAAAGAAGTGGTGTAGCTCTTGTACTGCAGTAGATATGAGGCTGACCTAATATGCTCGTCGGCAACAGACTGATACAAACTCCAGATAAGTTTCAAGTGCCTTATATTAACGTCTTCTTCCTTTGGACACTTTCTTTTGCTATCAACTGCAAATAAATCAAAATTAAAATATCAGTGGCACATTTTTTCAAACACAGAGGAAGCATAATTTCAAAATAAATAAAATGAAATAAAGGAGCATGTGGCCAATTTTTTATGACAACCCCGTGCTCAAAATAGTCCCTATTGGCATCCGGGAGATTAACCACTAAGGCCCTATTCAAAAATCTAGTTTTTAAATAAAAGGTGTTATCACCAACTGCCCATCTATAACAAAACATGATTTTTGGAATTCCTATGCGAGTTCCATGGATTTGATTTAACCTATGAACCCCATTAACTATTCTCCATGTATTTGGGGCTATTCTTGCAGGAACAACGTCAAAGCATTGACAGAATTCCAGACATAAGGGATTGGGTGGAAAAGAAAATCAACACTCAGCAATAAAGAGACTGGGAAACCAATGTCCCTCAGCCAAACAAAAGTAGTCAGAAGGCTCAGAAAGCTCTTCCAAAACAACCCAGGAGGGAATAGAAAAATCAGAACGAAACTTATCAAGAGATTCAACAGGGTAAACCATGATGAATAAAGGAAATGAAGAAGAAGTAAGAAGATCTTACAGAAAAAGAGTGGATCTGTTGACAACGAACGATGGAAGAGATGAATACACAGGAGAGAAAGAGATGATGGAAAACTTGAAGATATAAATTTGAAAAAGTAGAAGACAATGGGATTGTCTGTGACGCTTAAATACCTTGTCTTGGGAAAAGGAAAAAGTAATGATTACAAAAAGAGACGGTTATGTTACCGACGACTAAAAAGACAAAAGGGCCGCGAGAATCGATGCGAGTAGAAAAATTCAAAAAAGCCTAGTTCTATGAAGATAGAAGGAGAAATAAATACAAAAGACTCCTAAATTTCAGGATGACCATTTAAAACTGCCATATTCATAGAAAGAATTTCCACACTCCTCAAAGTTCTAACTATGAAACATTGGGGGCTTCTGTTGATACCAAATTTAGTCTGCCTATATGGCTCAATTGAATGAAGACACGTGGCAATCTATATGGCAACAACAAACACTTCCGAGGAACTCACACGCTCCGAGGAACCATACTACAACGAGGAACACTGCTTCCCCGAGGAAGTCATACGCTCCGAGGAACAAGAACTCTCCGAGGAACTCTTGAGCACCGAGAAGCTTAGGCGGTCCGAGCAACCCAGGCGGTCCGAGTTGCACATTAAACAAAGAATTAATAGCAGGATAACCAATAGTTTGACTGCTCATTAAATGCTTATCATTCAGACGCATACGCTTAAAGGGCATTGAATGTATTACCCTTTCATATGTACATCATTTAATGTATTACCCTTTCACATTACAGCCTCAGGGCTATAAATACATTGTACAATCCTCATTGTAAGGGATGGGAATTTCTTGATAGAACTTGTAATCGAGAATTCCTTAACACTCAGCAATAACACAATAGTGGGCGTAGGCCATTCTTATAAGGCTGAACCACTTTAAAAATTCTTTGTCTCATTTATTTATCTGTGATTGAATTATTAGATATGATCTAATTTTTTACATCAACACCATCCATTATGTTTATATATCAAAACGAATTTGAGTCCTAATTAAACACAAACACTCAAAAGGTCATTACGAACGATCGTACAGTCGAAATTGGATCAAATTTTGATATGTTGTAAGTAATGGCAAGTCGAAGTTGTTGTAAAAAATTCAGCTCGATTGGATGGTTGAATTTTTTTATCCTCCTTAGGCGACATCCTTCCCCGATTTTTATATAAAAAGTTATCATTTCCAAATTTTAATCCCGATTTAAATTCCACATAAACCTTATTTTTATATATAAAAATAAAAAAAATATACACACCAAAATTAATTAAATTTCAAAAAAATATTTTTTCAAAAATTTTTAAAAATTAATTTTCAGTTTGGGACCCTAGAGGGAAATTCAAGACCAATTGGAGCGGCCCCTACATTGTGAAGAAAATCATATTCGATGGCACCGCTACACTCATCGAACTCAAAGGGGGAAGAGATGGCCTGCCCAATTAACTTGGACCATCTCAAAATATTCTCCCTTAATCTCGGTGCACTACGACTCTTCTCATCTCCATTATATTCTAAAAAAAATCTTTATTTACCTCTACTTAGAACTACACGGGGCCTGATCCTCTAAAAAGATTCTTACTTTAAAAAATGAAACTTAGAAAATTTTCCAAACCCCTAAAGGTCCGTAGGCAGCTCATACGCTTTACATGATCGCAACCCCCTTCTTTTTCTCAAAATGCTATTCTTTTCTTATCTTCGAGAACGACCGTTCATTTTTTTTTTTAATTTACATGAACAAAGGGATTATGTATGCTTTAGCGATTGGTATTGATAATTCAAATGAAAAACTCATCAAGAGGCACAACTAGATGATCAAAAACATTTTTATTTCACTTTGGGAAATGTCAGTACAATTACACGAAATATCAGTGTAGTGAGTTAAATAACTAAACCCCCTAAATAAACAAAAACCAAAACTACTCTAATTTTATTCCTAACAAACCCCAAAATAACCAAACACCATATAAAAGCTTCACAAATAAAACTCCCCATGGATCCTACCCGTAGCTTCTTGAAGAACTAGCCCCATCATCATCTAGATCTCGGGGTCCCTAAACTTTCCCTGTTTGGATGGAATACCGAAGGCGCTCCATGGAATGGTAATCCCAGACTAGCCGAGGGAAACCCACAACACCTCCCTCCATTGTGTCAAACATGCGAGCCATTTCTCTCCAATCTCTTCAGCCAACATTTTAACCAATACCCTCCTCTATAACCACTTCATGTAGTCCTTAGAAACATGCCAAACTCTGCCAATGGATTGGTAGGACGGATTAACGACCGACGAATCTCCCACAGAGAGCCCAACCTCAGGTGTATACCCTCCGTCAAATCCTCCATAGGAAAGAAGTTTAGTGATCGAGGTGGAAAAATATACCCCAATCCAAATTAATGAAAGAGCCACAATGGAAAGTAGAAGGAGGTCTACTAGAGGCCAACCAACCAAACATATTGGTATTCCCCCAAATCTATAATGGGTTGTAACTCCCCCACCAAGGCACTCACTGATGCAAACCTTGAGCCTCATGATCCACAAACCAGTTCTCTGAGATCTTGATATTCACGCATAATCTGATGAAGTGGAAAGTGAAGAAATTTGGCATAGTTGCCAAGGGATATTCAGGAGGAATCACCATAAAGAATCTCTTCAACAGCCACATGAATAACAAAATTGGGTTGCCTATCAGAAATTCAAAATGATCTTCCTGCCAAGCATCTAGACCATTAAGGGTTTTCTCCAGTATCACTACTGCAGGATTGCGATGGTATAACATCCCTGCAGTGATGGATGTAAGTTGAGGATCCACCAGTAGGTTTTCGATCACCAACAATAACTTTGGTGTTACGAAAAGAATGAAAACTCTGACATATCCCACATCACCAACATCCTGCAGATGCACATAATACAACACCACCGGGAGAGAGATCATTCCTCCCTTAACCAATGACCGAGCCGTCAAGGGTGAGGTATGGAGAATTTCTGCTAACAGATGCTGAGGAGATTGAGAGAATTCAGGCATGGTCGTTTCCAAATTGGGATTTACCCCCAGCATAGCAGATAACTCTTCATAAGTAGAACAAATTTCATCCAAGCCAGAGCAAAAAATATGATCCTCGGGGTATGAGAATTGTACTGCTGCCATCAGCATGTTCCATTCAATAAGATGGTTGCGCCACAATGAAACTTGATGCATGTTAAAGGCATCATAGTCTACATTATATGAGCACATAGACTCTATGTTTTCAAGGTAAGAAGCGATTTCAACACTTCCAGGAAGAGCTATATTGGAAATGATAAGACAAGAAGAAAGAAATAAGCAAAATAAAGGAAATGTGGATGGGTAAAGAAAATACTCCACCATTACCCCTTTTTATACTTTAAAAACTTGGCTAAAGACAAGGACCTGCAAAATCTGGAGGAAACCCTACCATATCAAGGATAAATAGTTGAATAAAGAGCAATCAAAACCTTTAGACAATTCGACAGGACTGACCCGTCGATAGGCACGACAAGGGGTATGCCGATCGACATTCCCCCATTTTTAGAAAATTCTCTTTTTCCTTTGTCAAAATGCAAAACTAAAAAAAAAAAATTTGAAGTCAAACTAATTCCTCTTATTGTCATTTATACTTTTTCAAAATAAATTATTTTCCTTTTAAGTTATTATAATCCTTTTTTACGATCTCAGCAGCAAAGTAAGAAGTGCATATGCATTAAGTCATTAAAGCAAAAATAAATTAATAAAAACTTCATTTCATTGCATATATATTGCTTTATTGCATTTGTCTTGCAAGAAAATACACAAAAATAATGGGACTAAGCCCGATCTCCCATACTCTCTCTCTCTCTCACCTTCTTTTTCTCTATCTTTATCTCTCTCTCTCTCTAAGGCCCCCCATACATGCGGCGTATTCGTTTTCCCCATCGATGTGATGAAGAGCCTCAACTACCTAATCCACACCCTTCCCTAGATGAAACAAATGACACCAAGAAAGAAGGTACCAAGATCGAATCTCGGGCATGAGACATCACGAATGCCACCCAATCCCAAATGTCTTTCAGCCAAGTAGTTGACACCTATACTTAATACAAAAAAAAGAGCAAATCAGTCAGTCTAAGGCAAAGAAAGAAATCATAAGGACAAAAGTTAACAAAAATGAAATGTATAACTCCGGCTGAAGGACATCCTTTGTCACCACCAGCACCTCTGGATCCATGGCATTGGGGCAATGTAACATATGCACTGATCCTCCATCAGGTCATCTAATGTTATAGGAAGGAGGATCCAGACGTAGAAATGGAACCTATAATGTCGTCGCCATTACTGATGTCGACGCACCACCTGCAGTGTGGGTAGACCTCACTGGATGACTCATGACCCTAACAGAAACCGTATGGGGAAAAGGCATAGCATCATATATGTTGGGAGACATAAACCACCTCGACGCAAATTCCAGATAATCACAGGTCTTCACCGTGTCAGTATATGATGAATAAGGCTCACCGACCATCGTCACCACCCTCGCCTCCTCCGATATCTCCCGCTCCAGCCTCATGTACCTCGGGGGCCTCACAGGTGGCACCATCACCTTATCCTACACCATCTATCAGACTAATCTCTCCCCTAGATACCATGAGTATCCAAACTCGTGCACCAACAGACGATGCAGCTGCATGTTTCCCCCGATCACCCCCGTGTGGTGGATATCCATCCCCCGGGGATTGAAGGTCACCTAAAAGATCCCTAGTGGAAAATTAATATTCAAAATTGAAATGCATGGTGTTGTACATCGATGTGAGTCACTGTCATCTACTCAAAAATGAAATGCATGGTGTGGGTAGTATCCCTCCACCTCTTTCGCAAAGCGTAGAGGACTATCATTGAACGAGGCATCTTATCCAATACTGACGCCAAACTACTAAAACCAGCTAATGAAAACACCCAACGCACCAAAGGAGGAAGGTGCTCCCAGACATCCTTGAACCCTGTCATCCACCGAGAATGCGGATTTGATGTACATATACTAGTCTGTTAAAGAAAAAGGAATAACCCTTGTCAAAATTCAGAAAAAATATGGAAATAGACAAAGGATAAAAGGAAATACCAAAAGTGATTAACACTTACATACCCAGCAGGGTTCACCACCCTAAAGGATCGAGGGTGCGCCAGCTCATTTAAAAGAGTTCGCTCATCTGCAATCGGCTCAAATGAGTCAAAAATGTTCTCATTGCCCAGCACTAGGGGCACCCTGGGCTGCCACTACAAATGCTCCCAGTCGTCAACACTCAACCACCCCACGTGGACCACACTATTTGAAAAACCAACCATTTCTAAGTCTTAGAAGAGAAAAGACAACTAGAACAGTTCGTAGAAAGGAAATGCAAAAAATAGAAGATCTGAAAGTTATGTCAAATGAAGAAATCTCACTCTTTTTTATAGGAGGCTAAGGGGGATGCCGATCGACAGTCCCCGGCCACATACCAATCGACACTGTTCTTTCACCTGCCTGAGGTAATCCAAAATACTTTGCCACTATCGTTTAGCACCCCTGACACCCTGTCGATCGGCACCTCCCTGAAATTTTGTACAATAATTCCCAAAAATACCAAAAAATCCCAAAAATTCCCCCCAAAATTCCTAAAATCGGCAAATGAATTTTAGAACTTTTTTCACCAAGAAAAAAATTTATTTCCAGACTCTCAAATCCCCAACTGAATTAATACCTCATTTTCCCCATAATTATTTCCCTAGAGGAATTCCCCAAATCCAATTGGATATCTCCCCAGCAATGTCGCTCCTACTTAAGACCTTAAAATTGACTTTGACCCTTAGAATCGGTCACTTCAACTTAAGCCCTCTGAATTGACTTTAACCCTCAAAATTGGTTGCTTCTACTTAAGCCCTCAGAATTGGCTTTGACACTCAAAATTTGTCATTTTTACTCAAGCCCTTAGAATGGGCTTCGACCCTCATAATTGGTCGCACCCTACTTAGGTCCTCAGAATTAACCTCGTCCCTCAGAACTGGTTGCTCCTACTTAATTCGTCAGAATTTACTTCAGCCCTTAGAATTGGTCACTTCTACTTAAGGTCCTCATAATCGATTTCGACCCTTAGAACTGGTCGCTTCTACTTAAGGTCGTCAGAATTAATCTCGAACCTCAAAGTTGGCCGCTCCTACTTATGTCCTCAGAATTAACCTCAACCATGTAAATCGGTTGCTTCTACTTAAGCCCTCAGAATTGGCTTTGACCCTCATAATTGGTCGCTTTTACTTAAGGTCCTCAGAATTTACCTCGACCCTCATAATTGGTCACTTGTACTTAAGGTCCTCATAATTTACCTCAGACCTCAAAATTGGTCGCTTCTACTCAAGGACTCGGAATTGTCTTTGAACCTCATAATTGTTTACTCCTACTTAAGGTCCTCAGAATTAACCGCGACCTGTTTAATTGGTCTCTTCGACTTAAGGTACTCAAAATTGACCTCGACCCTTAGAATTGGTTGTTTAAACTTAGGCCCTCAGAATTGGCTTCAACCCTTAAAATTGGTTAACCTCGGCCCTCAGAATTGGTCGCTCCCACGTAGGTCCTCAAAATTGACCTCGACCCTCATAATTAGTCACTCCACCTAAAGCCCTCAGAATTGGCCTCAACCATCAAAATTGGTCTCTCTACCCTAGGTCCTCAAAATCAACCTCGTCTTATAGAATCATTTATCCCCAGAATTACCTTCGATCCCCAAAATTGACCTCAACCCTCTCAAACGGTCATCCTTGTGCCTTTAGGTCTGCATAATCGACCTTTTTCCCAAAACATCATGTGGTGTCTATTCGATAGCTTTCACTTGTTCCAAGATCACCCGTTGAGGGAATCTATAGACACCACATTCTAGGACCACCTACGTCTCTCCTTAAGTGCCTAACACCTCCCCATTTCACTATAAACCATAGGTCATACTCTGAGTACCAATCTAGAGGCCATCGGGCACTCACTGGCCCCATTTGACTCTGGTCAAATATATCATCAGAGAACAATCTCATTTAATCTTTAAATGACTTTGAATATCCTTTCCAATGATCCACCCCATGTGCAAATCAACATAACGGTTCGGACAAACAAACCATTTTACTATCGAAAATCAATCTCGAGGCCACCGGGCGCTCTTGAGCCCCGATTTGACCCTAGTAAAGTTCAACTTCAAAAAAAATCTCTTTGAATCTTTGAAGGGCATTTAAATCCCCTTTCAATGGTCCACCCCATGCACAAAATGGCATAACCAATGATAAGTTTTTCTCTAAAAATTGATTTTGAGGCCATCAGGCACTCTTGTGCTCTGTTTGACCAAATTCAACTATTCATCTCAAATAGTACTGAATGGATCTTCAAAAGCCACTAAGTACCCTTTCTAATGGTATGTCTCGTGCAAAAATAAGCCTTACTGTACGGAAAAATGACCAATTTTACTCCGGATGGTCACGGGTGCTTTGAGGCCCCGGTTAACCAAAGTCAAATATCTGGACCGATCAAAGCCCTTTGGAATGTTGAATTAACTTGTATAACCTTTGCAATGGTCTACCCCATGAGTGATTCTGACTTACAATTTCGATGAATGATCCATTATTGTCTTACAATCTCCCATCCATAGGACCGATGAGCACTTTCGAGCCCCGTTTGACACAAAGTCAACTCCCGGACCTGGGAGAATCCCTAAGGACTCTTGAAGGTCTCTATATTACCTTTATAACGTTATGCCCCTCACATAATTTGGATTTATAAATTGCATTCTACGATCATTTTTGCAAAAAAATGTGCACAAGACGACCAATTGGCAGGTCCATTTCCCTGCCTATCAGTAGCACATCTAGAGTTACCCATCGATTAGTAGGGAAAGGGGTATACCGATCGATAATTACCCTACTCTATAAAATTAAGGCATGATCTCTCTCTCAGGACACACCTCAGATCCGTCAATAGTAGTGATCTCAGCAACATTCTCTTTCAATCATCGAAGTTTCCCTATGAAATTCCTTTCCATCTTTCATTCCCATCCTTTTCATACCCAATTTAGGAAAATCTCATTCTCTCTCATCCAACATTCATCTCAACACTCAAGAGAGATCATCAAAGATCAAGATCAAACCTCAAATCTCCAAAGAAGGTCCAAAAGTCATTCTCTCTCTTTAAATTCTTTATTTTTGCATTAGTTACATCAATTCTTAATTAGTTTTCACTTTAGTTCATACACATTAATACTTCATACATTATTAGTTATATTGCAAATACTTTATTTTCTATAAAAAAAAATAAACATAGGAAAAGAGGGTTACAACTATAAATTCCAACGGGATTATCCACCATAATTTCTCAAAACTAAAATACATTTTCTAAAAAGACACATATAATGAATTCCCATTTGAATGTATGAGATAAACCCCACCCTTATGCCGAATGATAACTACGCGGACTTTGATGCCTTTATTGGCTACGTAGGCATTTCGGGTTAAAACCCGAGACTCGAGTCCAATTTTCCTTTTTACCAATTTTCCATCTTTCTTACGTGTATCCTTTTTGTCCACACATTATTTTGATACATATTATATTTGTGATCCTTATTGGATTTTTATTCACAATATATTATCGTTTCATTATAACAATCAATATCACGATAAACACATACATCGTATTTTCTAAATATTATTTTGGAAACATTCTTGTGGATGACCTCACTCCATCTTTTCCATGATGTGAGTTGGGAGATTCCGATCCCAATTTATATATACACGCACACGCACTTAACGAAGAAATTATGGAAAATATTAACCCTAGACCATGTGAGACCTAAAGGACGGGAAGGGTGCCTAACACTTTCCCATTCCGTAACTTATCCCATGAACCTCTGAACTATTGGTTTCATAAGAACGTGTTTGTCTTTGATGTCGCCCTCTCGAGGCGGTGACATGTTTTTTGCAAAATAGGCTGGCGACTACATCTGTTTACATTCACTCCACACCGACGACATCCTAAGTACTCTTAGATAAAGTGAGAGTGATACCTTCTTCTCCCCGTTTTTCCTCCCCAGTCGGGGAAAGGGAGAGATCAGAATAGCCACAAACAGTAAAAAAAAAAATTCCTCCTTAGGCCATATCCTTCCCCGATTTGTATATAAAAAGTTATAATAGCCAAATTTTAATCTCGATTTAAATTCCACTTAAAACTTTATTTTATATATAGAAAACAACAATTTTACATACCAAAATTAAATAGATTCCAAAAAATTATTTTTCCAACAGTTTTAATTTAACAAAGATTTTTATGGCTAAAAAATCATGGTGTATTATAGTTTGTGTCATCTTACTTCTATTTTATTTTATGAGATTGATGAAAAGGAGTTAAAATAATAAAATGATTTTGATGAGCGTGGTGAGATGTTTGTACATGCACTCAACGACATTGTGACATATAGTACTATGAAAGTTCAAAAACCCAGTATCATAATTTAAAGTGATTATGTTTTTGCTAGAAGTTATTATACAAAAAAATCAATCAAACATTGGATCATTCAATATGAACTCAGAGTTTAAAATAAAAGGACTTTTTAGCATACTTTGGGCAATGTGTTTCGGCTAACCTTCCTCATACCATTTTTTATAAGATTTCGAGGCAAGGTACTGGTGCTAGATATGCGCCCATGGGATTCAAGACGTGGAATTCTTCTTCCACCTTTAATCTCTTCCATATACTATACACCAAATGTTTTTTTTGTAGGGGTCTTTAATCATATATACCTCCTTTAGTTTTTGTTTATTTTACAAAGACATATTCTCCAGCTTTCTTTTCATTTTCACGTGATACAGATATGTCTTTTGGGATGTAAGATTTTTCTAGGCCCCCTTCCTTTGATTTATATAAGTTAATAGGAATTTTCTTTTTAATGATTTTTTAGTATGTGTTCCCCTCCTCTACCAAAGAAATAAAATGTATTTATGCATTTTTAATTTTGCTATCTTCTCTATTGTTAAACTCATTTATTTTTTTAAAGGATTTATACTTATGTTTCATAACATAGGTTCAACCATAGTTTGAACGATCATTAGTTAAATCAATGATGTAGACGAACGCATTTTAGGTAACTTTTCATTGAATACTGACCAACTAACACGATATTCATAATGGAATAAACTTAGTCATTTAATAGCTATGTGAGTTGTATATGTTGATGTAAAAAAAAAGAGGATTAAGTAATGCTTTTCGTTTTTATTAGATATGATTGTCTTTTCATCCCTAACATTTAGAAGATCTTTGTTCTCACCAAAGGCTCCTTTTTCGGTCCATCATAGAGAAGAAAATTTTCTTTTTTATGGTCTTTCGTTTGTGTTAAATAGTAATATAATTGTCGTGTAAAGTGCAGGACCCATTATATGGTTTTTTTTATTTGTATAAAGATCTCCAAATACAAATGTTCCCAACTATTCTACTGATTTTGAAAACAAGATATTTCAAATCTTAATTAATTCAAAATAAATCATTACAATACTTTTTGGTTATTTCAAGGCTAAAAATATCAGTTCTCGTGTATTTTCTTTATTTTATGTTATAAATCATCAAGCATCCAATAATATTTTAGTTGTCGTTATATGTGAGCTCTACTCCAAACTTTTTTACACAATCGATCATAATATATCATTTTAGTAATGTATTTTTTTACTTTTTTAGAAATAAAATTAGGGATTTGGATTCACCATCACATCATGCGGGACTATACACTAGTAGGTACTATAAAACTCACAATATCAATTAATTTTCTTTTTATCATTAGGGTACCCACTAAAAGCATCTCTTTATATCTCTCAAATATGAAAATCCACTTCCCCTCCCTTATTTATATTTACATCATCCCACCACCCTCAATAACCCTAGTTATCTAATACTTACTTTGGATTTCCTTTATCTCTATTACCATTGACCTTTGCACCCAACCACTCCTCACCTTTATAGGTAAACCAACAAACATATATTATTTTTTTGGATGGATAATAATGTTTTGTTTGTTTTACACCTATGGTTCTTGGGTTATTGAAGATCGTGTTTGGAGTTTTATTTTTTCCTCCTGGTATAGGTCTTCTCTATTAGCTATTGTGAAGGTGAGAAATATGTTAAAAATTAGCTAGTTTGTATGTTTGAGGCGTTGTGTAAGAGGATTAAGTGGGTTGTAGCAAAGTGGATAAACGATTGCTTTTGTAAGTGGTTTCATTGAATGTTAAGTCAGTGTCACGCATCTGCAATTAATGGTATCTACCTGGTTTACAGGAAACATTTTAGTGGGTGGGCCTCGTGTTGTATTTGTTTTGGTTTGTTGAGTTTTGATGTGGGACTATTTGTCACCCATCATTGGCTTGTTTTATTAGATTTCTTTATTGGGCCATTGCCCAACTTTGTTGGGTTTGCGGTAATTGACTTTAGTTTAGGTTTCATTGGGTTCGTTGGTATGGTGTAATGATTTGTGGGTTTTCTCTACCACGATTTTTATGTCAGAAGATGGGATAATATTTGATGGAGGATTTGGGCTTCTCTTATGTGGTTTATTGAAATTAAAATTGTTTGATGGAGGAGAGTTGGTTTCTTATTTTGTTCTTTCTTCTTCTTTTCATCATATATGTGGGGTTTTAATCCATTTTTATGTTTATTTACTGCGGCGAACACAAATGACTTCTTAGTGTTTTAGAACAATTCATGGTGTAGCATAATAATTTCAATTCCCTTTCCCATGATTCGATTGTGGTGAGTAACTATATACAAAAATATTTTTACCACGGTCTCAATTTCTATATTTAATAGACCCATAATAGTCATTTTGTTTTCTTGTTTTTGGGCATATCATTGTGTGATTTGATTTTACCTTATATTATTTTTACTAAATTTCCTAATTTTTTGATGAAATTTGAAGTAGAAATATATTTTAGTTTATCATATGGGTGTCAATAGGAGTACTAAAATACTTCTTTTCATGTTTTGTGATGGTTTGAAAAAGAAAATGACAATTGAAGGAATGAGTTGAGATTGTTGTGGAATTTTAATAGTAATGTTAAATAGTTATAGTGAAATAGTATGAAAAGGAAATGGTTTTGGCTCATATAATACGGACGTTATATTTACAGTTCTCCATAAATTTCAGCCTAAGAGCCAAGAGCCATGCGGGTATTGTGTATCCTAATACTTGTATGGTATATCCTAATAAGAGTACATCATGCCAACTTAAATAATTATGAGAGCCTGTTATTTTTTTACCTTTGTTTTTAGAATAGATGAAGTAGTTTTGCTCTTCATTTTCAAATAAATTTAGTTGAGTTTTAGTTAAATTTTTTATATGTGGTTATTTTAATTAATATTGGTTTTTAGTTTTTTTGAAATGAATTGAAAATTATTGGATTATTTATATTGGTTTTGGATAACGTGATTTGCTTTGAGGATACTGTAGTGGACATATTTTCACAACTATTTTCGTAACATTTTCAAACTTTTGAGATACAAATGTGTTGATTTATGCGCGGTTAATTTTTATTAATTAGTGGAGCAACATAATGTGAATAATATTGTAAAACACCCGTGCATCACGCGGGTTGAAAACTTGGTAATCTATAAAAAAAAAAGGACGTTCCAATTAAGGGGGATCTACCCTTACATCTTTATCTTACCATCTTCAACCTTATATGCGCTACCTATAAATATATAATATATGTAATAATCAATCTTTTATATAAAAATTATAACCTCAAATTTAAGCCTTCTTATAGTTTTTTCTTTGATATTTCAAAACACCCATATTGTGCAAAACCCAAACCTCTTCCCATTTTTATCTTCTTTTCCCATTCGCGGGTTGTATTTATACTGTGACTGTCTTCTTATTCACCCAATTGTTTTTTAGAATTTTGAAACTTGATAAAGAATTTGAATTTCTACTATGATTGTGTTCTTGTTCTCCGAATTGGATTATAGAAACTTGTTTGATGCTTAATAAAGAATATGAGTTATTTTTTAGTTACGTGGTGTTTGAAAATTGATTGGTTAGTTTCCCAAGTTATCTAATTCAAATTGCTATTATAGGTAATTTTTTAATCAAATCTCGATATTTTCATAATCTTTGGCTGATATTGTTTTAGTTATTTTAATTAATCAAATCTAGCTTTAGTTGATGAATACATTATCGATACACAATATATTTCACCAGGAACTCTCAATTAGGAAATAACGAGTGACAGTCTAGTTAAGTCCTCTAATTTGATGATATAGGAACTTGGGTGTAGAGTTCATTGAAAATGTAACGTGATACTTTTACAATGAAACCACTTACCTCGATATTTTGTAACGTTAAAAATGATGGTACATATTTTACTTAAGATCTTTTTCCTAAGGTTTAAGCAATAATACATTCTTTGAGAATGGATTAAGCAGTCCTTAAAGTTTTTTCCCCTATTAGAGATTGGTTGGTGTCTTTACCTCATATATTATTTAAGGCATGATATGTTAGATTTGTTAAACTAATTCACTAGAAATCATTCTTTTAGCAGGAATAAAAAAGTTTTTTCTCCTTATTCCCTCATTTTTTAAGTTTGTTTCTTAGAGATCTTTTCTATTCTATCAATTGTTTGTTATTATTTTGTAAGGTTATGATATATAGGAAGCGAGTTTTCTAAGGAACTCGGATCAAAATTGAAAATCCATCAATTTTTTTCCAAATAAGTATAAGGGTTCGCTTTCTTTATTTGATGTTCAAGAATATAACTGTAAAATTTATTTATCATAATATTTTATTCTATTATAGTCTATATTTTATTTTGTGTTTATCATTTCCTGATAGGCTCTTCTTTTTTTAGAGGGTGGGGGTGCATTTAAATTTTTTGGATTCACTGGGTGTTAGGTAGCGGTCGATGGTTTGGTTTTGTTTCAAACCCCTCTATCCATATTTTGTCTAAAAAATTATCAGTTTTTCTACTGATTTTTTATATCAAATTTTGAGCAAGTTTTTTTTTATGTATTTATGAAGTTTTTGAGTTGTGATCTTAGGTGTTATATCATGTTTTATTGCTTCAATAACTGACTAAGATTTGGTTTATAATTGGATACTTGCTTATACTGGAGTGTTGAAATGATATGTATGATGAATTATTGATATTCATGAATTTCAAATTGTGTTGTAATTTATATATGATGCGTTGTGTCGAATATTCGAGTTAGTTCTCATGTAATTCCAAGTTCAAAACTTTTGTTTATGCAATTATTAAATTTTATTTTGAGATTTTGTTCCAAGGAAAAACAATGATTTTATTACTCTCCATTATATAGTTAAATAAAGAACTAAATTTAGCGACCTAATTTTTGAGTTTAAATGTTTTTATATTCAATGGTGCATTTTGAAATCGAAAGCTATAACTACCGAATCAAAAGATGCTGATTTTGCATTCAATGCAGTTCAAGACTACACAATTTTTTTGTTCATAAGATTTATGGTTCGTTATGTTATTGATAATGCCTCGGTTAGGGTCCAATTAAAGACTATCGTATTTGTTTCTTTATGAAGATAGATAGATCAATAGGTTATGTGTGTGGGGTTCTATTTTATGTTATTAGGAATCGATTTTAATAAAACTCTGTTGTGGCCTAAGTAGGCTCTCAAAAGATAACAACTTTCTTTCGATTTTAATAAAACTCTGCATGTAAATTTAACATTTGAGCCCTACTAAACATCAATATTTAATCCCATGCAACTTTTAGTCATGAACCGAACAAAACCTTGATGTAGTGTTTGTAATGAAAAGTTGTCAAATATTTTCTTCAATATTCCTAATGTTTTTATGTTCTCAATGTTGTGTCATTCCTTCATTAGAGTTTTTTTTTTTGAGTATATGCTTTGTTCTGTCTAGCAAGAAAAATGCTCTCTACTTTTCTTTTCTTTTACCTAATATATATATATTATATTATAGAGGAGTGTGGGTAAAAATGTGCAAGCATGATCGTATAGATGCCTGTACATAGAATGCTATGGTTGTACTTTGGAGTATGCAAGATCCAAATCGATCTAATGAAATCAACTTATCCAATCCAATCCAATTAAAAAAACAGCCTCAATTGGATCAGATTGGATTTGGTTTATAAAAAAAAGACTTTGATTGGATCAGTTTCGATTTTGTATATGTAAAACCGATGAAACCGATCCAAACCGACTATGTGTAAAATATGTTAAGAAAGAAACATATGTCTTAGTGTTATTGGTTGTAATGTATTATCAGTTTGTAGTCGTATACACCTCCTAAATTATATTTGGTTAAATGACTAATATTGAACTTTATTGTATTAAATTTGACGGATTCGATTGGATATATTATACAATATTAGATCCAAAGTTAATCAAATTTTTATTTAATAATGCCTAAATTAGAGGAATCAAAATCGATTAAAACATCAAATCCAATCTTAATTGGATTGGATCGGATTGGATTGGATTCTCAAATTGAAAACATGACTTTAATTGGTTTGGATGTGGATCTCTTCATATAGGTCGGTTTCAAACCGATGAACACCCTTAACTGTGCTTTCTTCACATGTTTGATGTTAAATATGAATGTATAAAGCATGGGACAAGCATTTTAGGTTCTTTTAAGTCCTACCTCAATTGGTGACAAATATCAAGTAGTAAAAAGTAAGGTCAAATGGGACTGGCACTCATTACTTACTATTTAATTTGATAAATTTATTCTGGTATTTCTTAATTGAAGTACATGAAGTGAAACACTACTTATTTATTGTTTCAAGTATTCCATAACTAACATGTGAATTTTCTCGACATGTAAGTATCATATGTGCAACAAAAAAGAAAAGAAAATAAAAAGAAAAGGTATCATATTTTTTCATTGTTTTAGTTTCTACGTCTACTTTGAACTATTACTTATGTACTTTCTCACCCCATCTTGTCTTAGTTTAAATGAAAACTTTAAAATGACTTATTTATAATTTTGTAAGATTTTGTTTTTATTCATTCCTTTTTATTACTATTGTTTGATGGTTTTTTCTTTTTCTTTTATTGAACCTTGGTCGAGTTAGGAACTGCATAGTTTATTTCAAAACATACTTTTCTTTGCCATTAGTTAATACTCAGTTATGATAGCTAAATTAATAACTCGATTTTATTTTCTTTCAAATTTATGATAATAAAGAATAAATCGTGTTACCAAATTATGTTTCAAGTTATAACCTTACCCTAGTTTAAAATTTTATTTCGAGAGTATGTTTCGGCAGTTCAAAAAGTAGAAATGTTTTGGAATTTTTTTTTTGAAAAGTAATAGAAACACTGTTAATTTATGAGAGTAATCATAAAGAAGATTTGTGTGAATTTCAAAGGGCGGTGCTAAAGTCACCTTTAAAACTCATCACCAACGCCTCTTAGGAAAGAAAAAAAACATAGCTAATGGCACCCACAAAATTTATCCATTTTTTATGTTTTAAAAATAGAATTTAAACCCATAATTATTTTATATAATTTCACTTTCAAACATTAAAAGAATATAAAAAAAAATTTGGATACAAAATATTTCAAACCTTAACGTCAACTTGCCCACCACTAGCACCACCCTCCATTGAAATTCCTCATCTCCTAACTCCCCATTGAAATTCTTCCAAATGCACAAAAATCTCCATTGAAGTAACTAGTGGTTGCCATAAGCTTTTTGTAGGCAATATAGATCCAAGAAATATGCTAAAACAATGTGGATGAACTTAGTCTTTCAAACTAAAAATAACCGAAAAAGATGGATTCTTAAAGGTATAAAACCATGTCCCTAACCTCTATATAACCTTTAAAACATAATTAATTCAAATGAAAGTAAAAAATTAAAAAAAATATCATTCCCAATTGTTTTGGTATTATATTGCCGAGAATGATGACGTTTTTTGTACCATAATACCTAAACACACTTATGCACCACAAGAATGAAAAAAAGTTATCACCGGTACCATAAATAAAAAATGATGTTCAATTGCTCTGGTTTCCTTATACCAAATGTAGAGATACATTTTAGCATATAATTGCCAAAATATATCTTTTCTTTCGGGACTTAGGTGCTGAATGCTAAGGACTAGTTTCAAAACTTTGGCTCGATAGACTAATATAGAAGGAGTGGATAAATTTTGGCACCATAATACCGAAACTCTCTCCAAAATCACAATAATTGGAAAAAGTTATCACCGGCACCACATATAAAAAATGATTTTAAGTTGCTTCGGTATCCTAATACTGACTGTGGAGATAAACTTCGGCACCTAAGTGCCAAAACAGTTGTGATTTTTTTTCGAAACACCTCTACATAATTTTTAATGGTTGAAACATATATACTTCTTGTTTCTTGATCGTTTTTCACTTATTAACAAACATTATAACTATTTAAGTTTTGTTTACATGCAAATGTAAATCTGAAAAGGAGGAAAATGTAGAAAATGAATTTGGTCAAAATGTCAGGATGGGTATTAGAGGAACGGTTTATGGAGTGGTTAGGGAGAGGTGGAAGTAGGGTGGGGAGAAAGAAGGATGGGGAGGCAGGGGAGGGCGACAACGAGGTGGTGGTGGTATAGTTGATTTAAATACCTTTGACTTTTGGGTGCCTCACTTTTGGGTGGTAGGAATAATTTTTAACAAATTAAATGGCGTTTTTATCAGTGGTGCCGGTGATGAGTTATAGCGATAGCACTAACTAGTTTTAATATTTTTTCTATATAAAATTCAATAGTTTACATATTAGTGAAATATAACTATTGGTATCTCCACACAAAGGGTCAAAGACTATATGTTTCTCAAAACAATACCAAAAACTAATGAGTTTATTTGGAAACTATTATGTTTCAATATTACATGCTAGTTTTTTTTGAAACACTTGAAAAAGAAATCCTTCACATTTTGTTGGAAATGCTTGGAAACTTTAATGCATACCCGCTACCCTATATTTGAACACATTTTGTTGGTTTGCAAAAATTAGGTATATCCTTTTTGTAGTATATCATTATAGCATGTTAGGTTTTGTCTAGTTTTTATATAGTTATATTGAGATAGTTCCATATGCAATATATCATACCATCACACATGTCCAAGTGTAAGGGATATTAACATTTACACTCCCTCCATCCCTAATTGAGAGTCCACTATTCATTTTTGGGTTTTCCCAAAATAAGGGTCCACATTCCTTTTTTGAACATAATAAATGAACCATGTTTCGGGATGGTGAACTAGAGTTAATCTTGGTAATTGATTGAGTGTATCCTTAATCTATACAAAATAAATACATGGATTCTTAATTTGGGATATATGAAGTACATAAGACTAACACTCTCTCTCTTTCTCCCTCTCTCTATCTATCTATGTATATCTCTTTCTCTCTCCCACCACCCTTATTAGTTCGATGGTGTGTGTGTGTGTGTGTGATAGAGAGAGAAAGAGAGGGGGAGCGAGAGGATGGAATAAAGAAAGTCAAAAAACAACAATTAATCATTAAGGGGTGCCACTTCGTAAAGAAATCATAAAATAGCCTTTAAGATCCGGCCAAGCTCAACAAAAGAAAATGCCATCATTTCCATGGAAACCATATCCTCACTATCAATGTTAGTGAGAACCTTAAGAATGATTTAGATAGGTTGATCATGAAAGAATGACTAGAAAAGTTCATCGCAGATGGCCTCATCCATTATCATGTGGAAGGCAACTTCAAGAGGCCTAGGGCAGATGGAGAATAAAAGAGTCACCCTCATGAAAGTTGACGACGCCGTGTACTTAGAAACCATAATGTAATCTCCCAATTAGTGTTTCAATGAAAGAAAGTTACCATGCGAGTCCCACTTAGCATTTCAATGGGAGAAAGTTACCACGGTAGTGCGACAACTCGCGGACATCGATGATCGACTAGGATAGGATAGAGACCTAAAAAGGCCGCAGAGGAACATATTCAGGTAATCGAAAGTGGTCGTCAAATGAAAGACTAAACCATAATAGGAGGAGGATAAGGCCTTGAAAGACCGTTGTCTTTGGAAGTGCTCCAGCATCAAACATTCTACCAAGGAACACAAATACCCAAGAGAATTACATTGGTACGCATGTTGTGAAACATGACACACTTTTGTTCAAATACTATAATATTAGCGATTCGATATATAATATCATATTTATTCTATCAAATTTGTTTTTGTATAAGAATGATTATTATTATTATTATTATTATTATTATTATTATTATTATTATTATTATTATTATTATTATTATTATTATTATTATAGTGAATTATAATGAGCTACAATCATATAATAAATAAATTAAGAGTTTTTAAGAGAAAATTGTAAAAAGTTGAGGATATACATATTTTGAGTGTTCCTATAATTAACTCTCATGTATGAAGTTTCAAAGGTGAATAAACAATTTTACGTTTGAAGAATATTAGAATATACTTTATTACTAAACATTCAAAGACTACTATTTAGTAAGGTATGAACAAATTGTTCTTCATTAGCATACCAACACCGTACCACAATTTATAGGGTATGGCATACCACATTCTCGTACCCCTTCCAGGTACCCAAATAATCCCCTCTCCAGGTAACATTGGCCTAAGATTTCTAAAGGAGTTTATGGATTCTCTAGCTCCATTTAGGGGGAAAAGAGTCTAAATACTTTCAAGAAATTTAGATTCCAAAAGTCCATTGCAAAATTTAACTCTTAACTCTAAAAGGGGTCACGACCTCGACTAAAGTAATGGATTCTGTAGACTAAAATAGGATAATCCTAAAGACAAGAGTGTGGAAGGTAAGAAAAAAAAATTAATAAATCACACCTATGATTAAAAAAAATTGTGACACAACATGAGTAATACAACCACCACATGAATTTCCATTGGCGTGTCTGCGAACAAGGAGTATAAGAGACCATGGAATCAATATCAAATTTGTTTTTCTCATATATAGATTAAGCACCATGTAAATATTAAAAAAATGAAGATGTGTGCATCATTACCAGTCCTTTAAACAAAGTTATTGAAGATCAAGGTCTTTGGAGGCTTGAATATAAATAAAGATAGTTTATTTTAGGGAAAGAGTTATGGCATCCTGAACCTGGACATGAAAAGTTACAAACGCGGACATTTTATATAAGTTGGCAATGTTATGTAATTTTAATGCGGATCTATGAAAGAGGTATTTTCAATGTATAAGGGTAAAAGGACACATTTCATTCATTCCAAAGGAGAAATTTCTGAGTTAGATTTTGAAAATATAAGACCAAGAAAAAGGCAATAGAGGGCCATATTGAAAGTTTTCAAAGAAAAAAGAAAAAAAGCAATCTTAATCGTGCTTACTTCATAATTAAAATATTCATTTACAGAAATTTTTTGTCTGTTATCCTCATAAGCTTCATACTATTAGAAATTATTATTATTTAATAATAATTTTAGTTGAATGAAAATTGATATTAAATTAATAGTGTAGACACAATGTTTAATGAAAAGTTGTGTCCATCCGTGAATAATTGTTCATGAAAGGTTGTGTTGATCCGGGAATGATTATGATCATTTAGAAAGGACATAACTATTTGTGAAATATGGTGTCTGTTCGTGAGTGGTTCTCACTATATGTAAAGGACGTGACTATTCATGAAATGGTATGTCTTTTCATGAAAGGGTGTATACTTTTCTATATTTAGGACACCACTCCTACATTCTGCTCATGTTCAAAGTAGAATTTTGTGCACGAAGTACAAACATTTGTTGAGTTCATCAAAGCCTTGACAATTTGAAATGCTGCTACCTTTAAGGAAAAAAACATCCCTTCCATCCGAGGAAATGATTGATTACAACCTTGAGCACCTATTGAGGGAGCAAAATCGTCTTAAGGACACAACATGAATTCGTGGGCTCATATTTTGTTATCAATTTTCAAGTCGGTACTGCTACTTTTATTTAACAGATTACTTGAAGTTTCTTTCCTTACTATTATTAAATATTGTATATTATTATTTACTTATTTTATTCTCTCTTATATTATTAAAAGTATTTATATTACTTTCTAAAATAAATATCCTTAATAACAATCTTAAGATGATTTTTTATTCATTTTTGGGATTTTTTTACGGAGTTGATTTAATAAATTTACATAACAGCATTAGTTTCATTTATTATAATTTTTTGTTTTGCATAAACATATTCTTTTATATAGTATTATTCTTTTATACACATGCTTCATGTATATATATATATATATATATATATATATATATATATATATATATAAAATATCAATACATAATAGTATTTATTACTATTGTAATTGCGAAAAATACATACATGTTCTTTTTGTAATAGAAGTGGTTGCTTCTTTTAATAACCTTGTTTTCCATATGGTTGGCATACTATTGAGGGAAAAACCTAAAAAATATAGTGGCACGAATTTTTAGCATTGGCAACAGAAAATGAAATTTTATTTGATAACTTTGAATCTGGACAAATTCCTCAATGAAGAATCTTCTACTCTTGATGAAAATAAGACGAGTTAGGAGAAAGTCGTTACGGTTGATGTGTGGAAACACGCTGATTTCTTGTGTAGAAATTATGTTTTAAGTGGACTTGACAATACGCTTTATAATGTGTGTTGTAATGCTAAATCTGCTAATGAACATCACATTGGGAGTCTTTGGACAACAAATATAAAATCGAGGACGTCGGTATGAAGAAATTCATTATCGATTATTTTTTGAATTATAAAATGGTGGATGTTAAAACTGTGATTCCAAGTTTAAGAACATTAAGTTATTCTGCATGATATATTCATGCAGAGGGTATGTCTATTAGGGAATCATTTCAAATGGTTTCAATTATTGAAAAATTTCCACCTTTTTGGAAACAATTCATAAATTACTTAAAACATGAACGTACAGAGATGAAACTTGAGGAATTCATTATTCGTTTAAGAATAAAAGAAGACAATCACAAATATGTGAAAAGAAGTGGAGGAAATCAATTTTTGAGTTGAAGTCTAATGTAGTTGAAGGCGGCTAAAAAACTAACAAAAAGATAAAGCACAATGGAGAAGGTAGAAGAGATGGTTCTAAAAGTTCTAAGAAGTTCAAAGGCAAATGTTGCACATGTGGTAAACTCGGGAATCGCTCTAGGCACTGTCGAAAGACACATAATGCCACAAAACGAAATTGTTAAGAAAATGCAATGGAAGTAGATGAGCTCTTAGTGGATGTCAATGACATCAACCTCTGTGATGTGGTTTTCGAAAGAGACTTCGTTGGCAATAACAAAAATTGGTGGGTTGACACTAGTGCTACATGCCACATATGTGCCAACAAATGGATGTTCTCCTCTTACAACTTAGTTAAAAATGATGAACAATTGTACATTGGAAACGCTTCAATTTTATGAACTTTGCTAAGAAAAAATGGTTTTAAGTTAGTACTTAGTTCGGGAAAATTTCCCCTTACTAGAAATGACATGCTTGTAGGCAAGGGCTATCTCAATGATCGGCTCTTTAAAATGAATTTAATGATTGTGGTACCAAATAATAATAAGAAATATATTTCTTCTTACTTGCTAGAGTCCTTTAATATTTTGGCATAAGAAATCAATTTCTTCTTACTTTCTTGAGTCCTTTAATATTTGGCATAAAAGATTAGGACATGTATATTATGATATATTGCGTAGATTAATTTCTTTAAATTTTTGCCTAAATGTGAATAGGATCCTAAACATAAATGTGAAGTATGTTTAGAATCAAAAATGACAAGAACACCCTTTCATTATGTTGAAACCTGAGTTTAATACTTAGATTTCTCACAAGTGCATTTTTAGGCCTATGGAACGATAAGGAATGTACCAGTAAATATTGAAATTACTAAAGTGGAGAAACTTATCTCAACTTACTTTTCTTTGGAATAAAAAGAATGGTTTACAATCGAAATGGGCATATATATATTGGTCCAAATAAATATTACTGTAGCAGTACATGATTTTATATATCAAAATCATTGCACATTAAAGGAAAACTAAAGCCTTCAGAGGTTGAGAATAAATGTATCAATTTTTTATAATTTCAAATTTATGTTTGAAATTATGGGGGAAGCGTTGCTTTTCGACAACTATATTCTCAACAAAATGCCTCATTAGAAAACCCAAAATATACCTTATCAACTATGGAAAGCTGACCGGCCTAACTATAAATACTTAAAAGTGTGTGGGTGTTTGGCAAAGGTAGAGGTACCGAAACCTAAAAAGGTTAAGATAGTGCCAAAGACCATTGATTGCATATTCATTTTCTATGCCAACAATATTACTATATATCGATTTCTTGCCCATAAATTTGATATTCTCGACATGCATGTTAATAGGATTATTGAATCTAGGGATGCAACATTTTTTGAAAGATAATTCCTTGTAACATGCAAAGTGAATCGAAATCACATAAAATAACTCATGTTGCTACAACTAGAAATCAAAAGATTATAAATAGTGATATAAATGGAAATGAACCTAGGCGTAGTAAAAGGTCAAGGACATTAACATCACTTTGTCCATATTTTCTAAGATTTTCTAACATAGTTTTTAGAAATTAAACCACAAACATTTAAGGAAACAATGTCCTTTCCCGATTCTTCATATTGGAAAGAAGTTGTTCATAGTGAAACTGAATCATACTGCAAAACCACACATGGGGATTGGTGGATATTCCACCCGACAATAAGTCATTAGGCTGCAAATGAATCTTCAAACAGAAGATGAAAGTAGATGGTTTAATTAAAAAATATAAAGAAAGACTTTCTAGAATAAGGTTTTAAGGAAAGAGATGGACTGGATTACTTCGATACTTATCCACCAGTTACAAGAATTACATCAGTTAATAGCAATAGCAACATTAAATGGACTCAAAATACATTAAATGGATGTAAAAACTACATTCTTAAATGGAGAATTAAATGAAGAAATATATATGGAATAACATGAATGGTTTATTGCTTCTAGACAAGAGAAAAAGGTATGTCGATTGGTAAAATATCTTTATGGGTTGAAGCAAACTCCTAAACAATGGCATGTTGTCAAACAGATTCAAGATCAATTAGTGTGGCAAATGTGTAAATGTTAAAAGCACTTAAAATGGGTACATTATAGTGTGTCTATATGTTGATGATATGCCTATAATTGGTAGTAATGATAACATAATAAATCCTACTAAATGAATGTTAACTAATAAGTTCGATAGGAAGGACTTGTGTATTGTTGATGTTATGTTAGGAATTCAGGTTTCTAAAATAACTGATGGTTTAATATTATATCAAACACATTACATTGCATTGAGAAAATCCTTGATAAATTCAATAAGTATAATATTATACCAACTAAAACATTGCTTGATGCTAACATACACCTCACCACTAACGATGGTGAAAGCATATTACAACTAGAGTTTTCTCGAATAATAGGAAGCCTCATATATGTCATGAACTTCTCCCGACCTTATATACTCAACTCCGTATGTAGACTAATTCATTATATAAGTAATGAATAGTCATCATTGGAAATCCATTATTAGGGCTTTAGGCTATTTAAAATATACCAAGAACATCGGACTGCACTACACCAAATGTCCATCTATACTTAAAAGGTACATCGATGTTAATTGGTTATCAGATTCAAATGACTTTAGGTCCACTGGTGGATATGTATTTGCTCTTGGTGGTGCATCCGTGTCTTGGAAATCCTCGAAACAAACATGTATTACCAGATCTACAATGGAATCTGAATTTATTGGTTTGGATAAAGATTGAGAAGATTCCAAATGGCCAAGAAACTTCTTAGACAATATTCCAAACTAGGTTAGGCATGTGCTTACTGTAAAATGAATAAATGCGGTGTGTGATACCAATTTAAATTAATTTAAAAGTTTCCAAGTAAACCTTATTTAGTTAGAGTCTATTAATTCAGCCCCTAAACATGCGTCTAAATGTCATAAATCATTCAAACCATGCATGAAAAAATAAAGACGATCGATTCAAGAAAAAAAAGATTCCGGGTAAAACCTTTTATAACACTTTAAATCATTCACAAGACCTTTGACTTACATTCAACCTGATAATCGCCCATAAGTGTGTAATTCACGGTGCCTTCAGTAAATCCTCAAAGATACGAGGGACAACGAAATATCGTCCAGGTGTTGGTTCATCGTCTTTGGCTCGTCCACACACAGAATGACTACGCTCGGTATCCACATATCAAATATGGAGATGCCTTCTCCACATATGTTGAACAAAAGAAAAAGTTGTGTTCTTGAATACCAAAATAATTCACTAAAGCATATGGGAGTTTTGTGAATTGAAAACAAAAAGGGATTAAATCCTAAAAGAAGAAGTTAAAAGGATTCTGCTATTTCGCATGTTTTGGTCTTTCAAAATGCTGGGACTTCTTAATGAAAATGAAACCATTTAATGAGTATTTATACAAAAATATGTCGCCTCAGAATACGTGCTCGTTTGAACGAGATGAGCATCTCGAGCGAACGACGTACAAATGTCGTTTAAACGACATCTCGCGACATCCCTATGTCGCTCGAACGAGATTGGTATCTCGCTTGAACGACCTCGGAGTCAAAATCGAGGTATGCTTCAGGACTTAGAAAAAATACTCAAAAACAAATTTTGACAAAAAAGTCCGCTTCAACACTTAGAATTTTTTTTGCAAAAATAGCCCAAAAGCTCTAAGTGGAAAGTTAAGGTATTAAAAACATAACCTTAAAAAAGTAAAATTTGCGGAGTCTTGTATAATGAAGAACTTGATTAATTCGGATCCTTCTTTGATGTAGATTACTCTTGAATGTTCTTCGACGGTGTAGCGGTATACGACATAATTAATTGTTAACAAACTTATAAAAATATGTCCTTACACTTAATATATGTATACACTGTGATAGCCAATCATCAATTGGAAGGGAACATATTACCATGTATAATGGTAAATTTAGACATATTCATTGTAGACAGAATATCATTAGACAATTACTGTCTAGTTGAATTATCACTATTCACTATGGTAAGTTAAGAGATAACATTGTGAATTTTCTTACTAAATGTTTAATTAGAGATCTAGTAGAAAGATCATCGAAGGGAATGGGTTGAAAGACTATGAACTAACTAAGGGTCCTCGTGGTGGAAACCCAACCTAGTTGATTGGACATCCCAAGATCTAGGTTTAAAAGGACAACCGAACTATGTATGACTCAATATGTATTGAGGAGATATATCTATATTCCAACCCATTCCTATGATGAGACGGTGCACAATTGCCACAAGATTTAGGATAAGTTATTCTTTTAATGACTTTTATATCTTGATATGTTAAAGTAGGATATTGCAAGATATTCTTCATAGAAGTACCTATATCATTGAGAAAGATACGCTTTTATGAGAATTTGAGAAGGTGAAATTCTCTAACTCACTCTAGAACCAAGTGGTGTTCAAGGTCAAAACGAACACAAATGTGAGAACCAACTCTGTTCGAAGAGAATATTGTGACTTCTATTTTCTTGGTTTACAAAAATGATTGACTGTTTAAGGTATCTTTCCCACTGATTAGCGAAGTAAATCTGACACATACTCACTAAGGAAAATTCAAAGTCTCTGAATCCTTATCCCCATGAAGTTTTCTTCTACTGTAATCAAACATGAATATGTTTTTTCTGTTCAATGGTATACAAAGCCAAATTTTCATTATTGTAGGGAATTTTTGGAAATTATTTTACTTTAATAATAATTTTAATTGAATAAAAATTGTTATTAAATTAATTTTGTAGACACAATGGTTCGTGAAAGGTTGTGTCCATTCGTGAATGATGGTTTGTGAAAGGTTGTGCCCATCCGTGAATGGTTGTGATCATTCAAAAATGACACACTTGTTCGTAAAAAATGGTGTCTATTCGTGAGTGGTTATGACTATTCATAAAGGACATGACTATTCATGAAAGGGTATGTATTTACATTGAAGGGTTCTACTTTTCTATAAATAAGGCACCACTAATTCATTCTAAAAAAAATTAAAAAATTTCCCTACCATTCTCTCTCCCTCCTACATTCTATATTCACAATTCTGCTTTTGTTCAAGGCATAATTATGTGTTTCAAGTAAAAACATTTATTGAGCTCACTAGAGCCTGGATTGTTTTCAGTGCTTCTGCCATCAATGACGAAAAATCTATTTAATCTTTGGAGATGATTGTTTACAACCTTGAGCGCCTATTGAGGGAGAAAAGTCATCGTAAGGACACCATGTGAATTCGTTGGGCTCGAATTTTGTTATCAATTTTCAAGTCAGTATTTTTACATTTGTTCAATGGATCACTTGCAAATTTTTTTTCCTTTACTAGATAAGTGTTGGATGAGAGACTGCACAACTTTCGTGAGATTTAGGGTAAGTTTTGCTTCTAATGACTTATATATCTTGATGTGTTCAAGTTGGGTATTCCAGCATACTCTTATTAGAAGTCACCTATGTGACTGAGAAGGGGCCATTTTTATGAGAATTTAGTAAGGCAAAATTCTCTAAAACACTTATGAACCAGGTGGTGTTTAAGGCTAAAACAAAAAATGTGAGACCTAATAGTGTTCTAAGAGAACAATGTGACTTCTATTGTTATGGTTTACAAAAATGACTGACTTTTCAAGGCATCTTGCACACTAATTAGCAAAGTAAATCCAATAGATAATCATTGGGTAAAGTTCAAAGTCTATGGATACTTATCCCGATGCGGTTCTCTTCTACTATATTCGAACATGAATATGTTTCTTCTGTTGAATGGTATAAAAAGCCATTTTTTTTTCTAATGTGGGGGATTGTTGGAAATTATTATACATTAATAGTAATTTTAATGTATGAAAATTGTTATTAAATTAATTTGGTAGACAAAATGGTTCGTGAAAGGTTGTGTCCATCCATGAATGGTTGTGATCATTCGGAAAGGACACAACTATTTGTGAAAATGGTGTATGTTCGTGAGAGGTTGTGACTATTCATAAAGGACATGACTATTCGTGAAAGGGTATGTTTTTTCATGAAAAGGTGCCTAATTTTCTATTAATAGGACACCACTCCTTCGTTCTAAAAAATACCAAAAATTTCCTAACCATTGTCTCTCTCTTCTACATTCTATATTTGTTATTCTTTTCCTGTTCAAAGTAGAATTCTGTGTTCAAAGTACAAATATTTTTTGGGTTCACCGGAGCCTTGACAGTTTGAAGTGATGATATTGTTAAGGATGAAAAATTCATTCTATCCCAAGAGACGATTGCTTACAACCTTAAGCACCTATTAAGGAAGGAAAATTGTCTTAAAGACATAACGTGAATTCGTTAGGCTCAGATTATGTTATGAGTTTTCAAATCAGTATCGTTACTTTTTTTTAACGAATTACATGTAAATTTATTTCCTTACTATTAACAAATGTTGTATATTCATTATTTATTTATTTTATTGTGTTTTAAATTATTAAAAATAATTTATATTATTTTCTAAACTAAATAGTTGGAATGCATAATGGTTTGTGAAAGGATGTGTCCATTCATGAATGATGGTTCATAAAAGGTTGTGTCCATCCATGAATGGTTGTGATCACTCAGAAAGGACAAAATTGTTCGTGAAAAGTGGTGGTTGTTCATGAGTAGTTGTGATTATTCGTCAAGGACATGACTATGCGTTAAAGCATATGTCTTTTCATGAAAGGGTTCCTACTTTTTAATAAATAGGGCACCACTCATTCTTTCTAAAAACACCACAAAAATTCCTAAGCATTGTCTCTCCCTCCAACATTCTATATTCTTAACTCTTCTCATGTTCAATGTAGAATTTTGTGTTCGAAGTACAAACATTTGTTGAGTTCGTCGAATCCTTGACAGATTGAAGTGCTGCTACTATCAAGGAAGAAAAATTCGTTCCATCCTGGAAAACGATTGCTTACAACCTTGAGCACCTATTAAGGGAGAAAAATTGTCTTAAAGACATAATGTGAATACGTTGGGCTCGGATTCTGTTATCAATTTTCAAGTCAGTAGCGTTACTTCTGTTTAACGAATTAGTTGTATATTTATTTCGTTACTATTAATAAATATTGTATATTTATTATTTATTTATTTTATTCTGCTTTAAATTATTAAAAATAATTTATTTTATTTTCTAAACTAAATATCAAGAATACACAGTGGTTTGTGAAAAGATGTGGCCATCCGTGAATGATGGTACGTAAAAGTTTGTGTCCATCCTTGAATGGTTGTGATCATTAAGAAAGGAAAAAATTGTTCGTGAGTAGTTGTGACTATTCGTCAAGGACATGACTATTCGTTAAAGGGTATGTATTTTCATGAAAGGGTATCAACTTTTCAATAAATAGGGCACCACTCATTCCTTCTTAAAACACCAAAAAAATTCCTAAGCATTATCTCTCCCTCCTACATTTTGTATTCGTAATTCTTCTCATGTTCAAAGTAGAATTTTGTGTTCGAAGAGAAACATCTGTTGAGTTCATCGAATCCTTGACAGTTTGAAGTGCTGCTACTTTCAAGGAGGAAAAATTTGTTCTATCCTGAAAGACGATTGCTTACAACCTTGATCACTTATTAAGGGAGGAAAATCGTCTGAAGGACACAACGTTGATTCGATGGGCTCGGATTATGTTATAAATTTTCAAGTCAGTATCATAACTTTTTTTTAACGAATTACTTGTAAGTTTCTTTTCTTACTATTAATATATATTGTATATTTATTATTTACGTGTTTTGTTCGGTCTTAAATTATTAAAAACGAGTTATTTTATTTTATAAAGTAAATATCCGGAATAACACATCCCGCTCGGCTACATCCTTAATTTTCTATCTTAAGGCTCTGAGCTCTTTTTTTCCAAAAAGCATTTCTTATCGCCCATGACGTAGGGTGCTAAGTCATCTTGTTTCCTAGTGTACAATTATGCCTTCATAAACATTAACTTGATTTCTTTTGTATCCTCAGAACGGATTTATTCTAAAGAGTGTAACCTAGACGACCATTTGAATATGAGATGAGTCAAATAATGATGAGGCCTAGTACGAGGTTATTTAATCTTTTCAATTTTAGAATAGGTGTGCATGCTCTTTGCCTCTGAGTCAACAGACTTCTCTAAATCCTCCCACTTGGAGATCTACTTTTAAATTATCAAGTTATACCTTTTTGAGATTGTTCATAGCCTCTCTTTCGCCATCTTATATAGCATAACCTTGGGTTTTTCACCCACCTTAGTAGCTAGATTCATGTTCATCTTATTCGCTGGGCATTGTCGTGGGTGATAATAAAGAGATTGTCGACATTAAAACCATTATTCTAGAGGTCAACAGTTGCTTACTTTAGATTACTTTATCATATTGGTAATCAAAACCTCATACTACCAACAAAAACCTTCACTAACTGCAAATTAATGTAACTAAGAGGAAAAATAAAAAGGCCAAGGTCTCAAGTTTAACCATAGTGGACAAATGGAGCTGACAAGGCTTCAAATATTTAGTATCATGGTACTTTATGAACTGAATATCATCAGGGAAGACCATGGTCTTCAATTTTTTCACTTTAACCTCCTGCATAAACCAAAGAGACTATTTTTTCTTACTCAACCTCGCCTCAAAAGGTTGCCTCTTGCTCCCATAGACCAGGAAAGTGAGAAGATCATACATTTCATGTGAATCCTTAGTTATCTTGTGGAAAATAGGGTTAAAGGGCCGTTATGGAGATGGATCGTTGTGGAAGTTATCACCATGGATACCTTCATAGAAATCTTATCTACCCCTCACGTCCATGTCAATCAATTTTGCAGACTCCCTCAACTGTAAAAAGTTGGTGTAGTCGCAACCTGTCCTAACTGGATGAGTGTGGTCGCGATCTCATCCCAATTCTTGGCGACCCATTTTCTTTTGTCGTCATTCGGTTTTTTCTTTACCTTAGTGAACAAGTCTTCCAACTCATCCATTTGATACTTCATCGTATCTTCATTTATAATATCCATTGTTCACAGTTGACCATTCGTGTTGTGATTAGAGGCGGGACAAGGTAAAATAAGCTCATTGATACAAGAGATTGCAGTGCTTAGGAGACAAGGTCGTGGAACATTATTTTCATTTACAGATAACATTACATCCCTTTGGAAGTAATTTTCGCTTGATAAGATAGCTACCGTGACATACTCTCTTTACTTGTTTCGTCCTCAAAGGTAGCATATCAGATCTATAAGGAAATAGAAAAATTCTCAACTATCGGCAATACATTATAAAATCAGGCTATATATCAAAAGGTTTTGTGACATTACGATAGATCAAAAAGAGTTAAATGGTTATCTCTTCAGGGGAGTCTTGCCCCATTAACTAAGGATGTGATGTCTCCTCTCGGGGCCCAACTACATGAGATTGTACGAACATAATTCTTATCATGTCCATTTGTTTTAATTGACTTAATTTGGGACAAAATAAATTAAATCTAGGCTAGTTTTATTATCGAGTTTAATTGTGGCTACGACAAAGTTCAAGTCCAAAAATGTGAAATTTAAAGCTTTGAAGAAGATTTCAAGTCAAAACCTGTTGCATATGTTTAAGATCACTCAGGTATGAATACTTGTGAGCATTTGAATAATTTAGTATGTTTATTAAATGCTTGGTGATTTAAATGTTTGGGAATTTAAATCTTTTTGCGAAAACATATTTTTAAAATATTTCTGAGTTAAAACAGTTTAAGAAAATTCAAGGAATTATTTAAAAGAAAAAATAATTTTTAAATCACTGTCGCTCGAACGAGACAGTGAGTGATTCAAACGACAATCACATGTCACGCGAACGAGATCACTTCTCGCTCAAACGAGCTTGCTGCCTCGATTTTCATCTTTTAAGTTTCTTGGACTCTATGTTGCTCAGTTATATAATAAAACATCTCTGCAAAAGTTTTAGCAGTAGAACAGTTTTGAAAAACTCATTCCCATACAGTTTTTCATCATTTGGTATTTATTCAACATCAAATTATTCAATTCCAAAGTTTGTAATCTTGAACGCGTTTACCGGATGACAATTCATTCATTACACCATTTTGCACTTTGTGGGGAGAACTCTAAAACCGGAGAGCTACGTGGTATTGTGGAGGAAGTCCTCATGAAGTAACTTGTGGAGGAGCCATTTCTTTTCCATTATTGACCATCTAGAGTTCTTGCGGGAGATTCCAGCTGACGACATCGAAACTGACACCTGCGGGTATTTTGTATGTCACCCTATTTCACTGTAATCCATGTAGGTTGTGTCTTACAAATTATAGTGAAATAAAAAGGTTTTTCCCCTTGGGGATGTTTCTTGAAATTGTTTCTTTTACAGCATGCTTTATTCTTCAAATGGATTTAATCACATAGATGCATGTTTAGGGTTAAAGAAGTTTAAATTGGTTTTAAACTAAAAATTGGAACAAAGTTGTTTTTACCTAAAGTACACACTAAAGGGCCTTTTCAAATTGGTATAAGAGCTTGTTGCACTATCTTATTGTGTTTGTGATACCATGTCTTTAGGTATGCCTTTCGGTGGTTTTGATGATTTTAGAATTCACTTGTTTTAATCATCTAATTGGAAATCACACATGAAAAGTTCTCTGAAAAAATTGGTTAATAAGGGTGAGTGTGAATAGTGTCTTTTCTGCGAAGGGTTTGGTCACAGGATAGATGAGTGTCCCACTAAACTTAGGGAGAGTTTTAATAAACCGATAAAGCGTTAACTTCCCACCTTTGTGGCTAGTCATGTAAGTGATAAAGACTTACCTTTGCAATGTTCTTCCGCAGCCACAAAAGTTGATACACCTGAGAGTGAGGGTGAGGTGAGTGAGGATGAGAGCGAAGACGACAGAGATTTGCAAACTGCTTTCAAAGAATTGTATAAAGAAACTTTAAAAGCAAAGAAAGCAAACGTGAAATTAGGAGTTATGTTGAAAGAACGTGCCATAGAAATAAATAATTCCAATACTTTAATTGAGGATCTTAGGGCACGTGAAAAGAAAATTCGAGAGAAGTTAGAATATGTCGAGGGTGAGAGAGATAGTCTTTAGGGGTTGATGGAGATAATGAAAAAGGAACATATTGAGTTTGAGGATTCTACGCGTCTACTTGAGTCAAGGATAGGTGATATTGAGGAGAAACTGAGAGATTCGAGTAAAGTTAAGTTTGATTTGGAGGCTTGGTGTAAAAAGCTTGACAAAATCTTAGGCACCGTCGGAATCAAAGATAATGGGAGAGGTATTGACTTTAATCATCATGTCGCACCTGCACCCAAAGCCAACCATGTAAACAAGAGAGCCTCCTAGGAACTTTAGGAGAGATCCACCTTGGAATGTGAGGTATAATCTCCATATAGGACACTCTCCTCACCGTATCTACACTTTCACTCATTGCGGTAGGAGAGGTCATCTTAGAAGGTTTTGTTGCGATCTTAAGAACGCTCCTAGAAAGTTTAAAGCCATTCCGGTTGTCAATGCCCCTACTTGTCGATTCACACCTACTTGGGTTAAGAAGTCAGATTTAGAAGCGTTAGGTATTAGGCTTGGTGATTCTCGTGTCATTGCTCGTGGTTCTGCTCATATTTCATCGTCTGATTGAGGTTTTTCCTAGGTTTGTCATACTCTAGTATTTACATCATGCGTCATATTTTGCTAGTGTTATGGCATGTTTCTTATTTTTGTTATGTATTTGAGTCTTATCAAAAATACAAAAAGATTTTGCTTTTTATAAAATTTTTTGAAAATACAAAAAGATTTTGATTTTTATAAAATTTTTGAAAATACAAAAAGATTTTTGGTTTTTGAGTCGTGAGGTTACATGGTTGATGTGGGATATTAATTTGCTTGACCCCCCCCCCCCCCCCCCCCCCCGCCCCATTTACTTTCATTATTCATGTGGCTAGGACATTTGGTCATTGTTATTGATACTTAGAATCTCTTAACCATTGTATTATGGGGATGTTTCGAAATTGATATGCTTTTTTATTCGACTTTGCTTATATGCCATCCTTGCACACATGCACGAGTTTATAGGAATGTTTGACTTATCTTGCATATTTGAGTTTGGTGAGACATTCTTATCTCAATTTTGCCATCTATGTGTAAGTAAACTTAAGGAGGAGGTGTGCTTGTAATAACCGTTTTTGTGAGAATTGATATTGAAAAAATGATAAGTTTTCACGGAAAAGGGCTGCAAGAATATAAAATTAACTCATCGTGAAAGACACCGTTTAAAAAGAGCCCAAAAAAAAATTAAGGCAACAAAAATTCATATGCCAATAATTGGGGTAAATAGGACTTTCTCTAAGTTGAGATTAATAGATATTTCTAAAGATCTTAAAAATTCATATATATGAGGGAGTTTGGTTGGAGATATTTAAACGGGTTTGCACCACAAATCCTATGTTGAAACATCATATTATGATGCTATTGTTAGTAGAATCGTCAATAATCCAGACTTGTGTGCATGTTGTTAGTTTAGTTCATTAAACTAACTTTTTTTTGTCACAGATGGCTTTAATGAAGTTTGATGATTTCTTTCTATCAATTAGAACTTCTTAATCAGTTCGACGTATTGAAATGGTGACTCATTTGTTGTAGCTCACGCCCACTTAGTCCACATTCATGTTTTGAGGACATTCATACTATGTTATCATGTAATTCTCGATGGTCTTTTTACTTTTTTTATGTTCTCTTTTCTGTTTTGAGTCTGTTTTAAGAATGTTTATGTGTTCTAGATACAGTTTTGAGATAATTTTTTCACTGTGAAAATCCTTATTGTTTTTAGGGGACTTCTGGTATTTTCATTTTCTCGTTCGAACGACATCATATGTCGCGCGAACAAGTCGCTCAAGCGACATAACTAGGTCGTTCGAGCGACTTCAAGCAGGATCAGGGTTTCACTTAACACAGATCGTTCGCATTTTCAACCTTTTCGTTCTCTCGTATCTCTGTCTCTGCACATAAGCGGCGACACCAATTTTTTTTTCAAAACCCACCATTGATTAGCTTTTGAAGCTTCGTATTTCTGGATTTTCATCTCTTCTCTACTCCAGCGATGTCAGCTCTGTTTTGTTAAAATAAAAAATGCCATTCTGGCTTCTGTTTTCAACCAGCAATAGCCAATCCTAGTTCAACAAACTGCCTTTTAGTTCTCCGGCGTACGATCTAAATTACTGTTCTGGCATGTGATTCTCCGACGTTTGTTTCTCTATAGGTTTATTCTCCAGGATTTGTCCCTCCAGAGATTTAGAACCTCCATCTTTTTACTCTGTGTACCTCTGGCGATGATTCCCCATTTTTGAAGATTTTGAGGTATTACTGTCCATGACTGTCTTTTGATTTTTTTAGAAATCATTTATTTGAGTAAAAGATTGGTTGCTATTTTTAGAATTCTATATCTGATTATTTTTGTTGTTGATGTGGTTGGCGTTCGGTGATAGGTTCTTAGGTATGTGTTCCTCGTGCTGATAGTCTTTCACACATCACACATTACACTCTTCTGTCATGCCGCCTAGACATCGCGGTTCCCCTTTAGGACAACTCGATGAGCCGTCACCCTCTGCTCGAGCTCAGGCTAGTAGTCCCCCGTACTCCCCAGTGAGATGGGCCACTCGTGTTGAGTATGATCATTACTGCTTATTGGGTCTCCACATTCGGTCTGTTGTTTAGGAAAGGGTGTTTCATTATTCTAAGTTTCAGGGGTTAGGCATTCAGCACTGGTTGTCTATTAGGGGTTGGGATTATCTGTTTGAGGCTTGTGGGGTTGTTTATTCAGGAATTGTCCTAGAGTTCTTCTTTTGCGCTCTCCACCATGCTGAAGGGATCTTTTCTACTATACGTGGCATTCCTTTTCTCGTCACAGCAGATCTCATAGCTGCTTTTTTACACATTCCCCGTGTTGTTGACGCCGCGTTTCCCCATTATTTCGACGATGGACCTACATATGATGATATTATGTGTCATTGCTTCTGGGAGATTCCCCAGGCAAGTACTATTATGTATCATCATTAGCTTTTTCCTGCCTTCCATGTACTTAATAGGTTTGTGTTAACATCCATTTATCCTAGGATAAATCATACTCAGATCGGGTCTGACATTGTCTATTTTATGTACCTTATCTCTCAGAGGTGGGACATCTATTTACCGACTGCCATGCTACGTGTTATATCCTCTGTCACCGTCAGTGGTACCACCCCTATGTTCCCTACTCTTTCTTATGGGATTCTAATTTCCATTATTTGCACTGCGTTTGGGGTTCCTGTTTTAAAGGGTGATCAGCGTCTCCCTTCGCCTGCTAATATTGATCATAATACTTTTACTCATTTAGAGAGTCATTTGACACAGGTGGCGAGACCTAGAGCTCCTCCCACTGAGGGACGTTTCTCCAATGCTCATCTTTGTCAGCCTGCTGATCACTCTGTCCCAAGCACCTCTGCGTTTTCTCAGCCTCGCCCCTCCACTCCTGCACCCACACGTCCTATTGAGGAGGAGGTTTCTACTTTACAGGCACAACCAGCTTCTCAAATAAGGATGTATGACACTATCATTGCCAGATTTAATGTTGATGCTGAAGCACGTGTTCGTGCTGAATCCAGGATGATGGCATTCTTTGATGAGATGAGGCAGGGATAGCAGTTGAGAGGCGCAAGATCCTTTGGACTCAGCCATATTTGATCTACATACACTGATGCTGCTGCTGCTGATGATGATACTCCTACTGATGTATAACTGTATTTTTTTTAATTATATCTGAGACATTGGGATTCCTGATGTATTTATTTATTCACAGATATGATGTATTCTTATGGACAGTTGTATCACCATTGATTTTATCGTATGGCATGAATGTATAGTTTCGTTTGCAGTTTTAGTGATTCTCTCATTATGCTTCAGTTACTACTATCTTTTGCAATCCATAGTCATACTAATATTGTTTATCTAGATATGCTATTCATTCTCATATATTCATGCTAGATTTGGTGTGTCTATCCCACATTTTGTCTATTCCAGGCAAAAAAGGGGAAAGATATGTGATGTAGGGGGAGTATTTATTATGATATTATACTTGTTTTTATTCCTCCATACTTCACTTGGGTATTTGTTTGTGTCTCATGTGTGTAGGTATTGTTTTCAGAGATTCAGATATTTATTGATACATCACATTCAGAGACAAAATCAGATTCAGATGATTGCCATTCAGAGACAGAATCAAATTCAGATGCTTGTCATTTATTCAGTTTCATTGCGTCCTGTATTTTTTTTTTTTTTGAGTTTTGGATAGGACATTTATTTGTTTACGGCATATAGCATTTCTATTTAGTTTTGTCCCGGAATAGCCAAAAGGGGATATTTATAAGAACATAATTCGTATCATGTCCATTTGTTTTAATTGGGTTAATTCTGACCAAAATAAATTAAGTCTAGGCTAGTTTTATTATGGAGTTTAATTGATCCTACGACAAAGTTCAAGTCCAAGAATGCGCAATTTAAAGCTTTGAAGAAGATTTCGAGTCAAAACGTGTTGCATTTGTTTAAGATCACCCAGGTATGAACACTTGTGAGGATTTGAATAATTTAGTATGTTGATAAAATGCTGGGTGATTTAAATGTTTGGGGATTTAAATCTTTTTAAGAAAAAATATTTTTAAAATATTTATGAGTTAAAAAAGTTTAAGAAAATTTGAGGAATTATTTAAAAGAAAAAATAATTTTTAAATCACTGTCGCTCGAACGAAACAGTGAGTCGTTCAAACGATAATCACATGTTGCACGAACGAGATCACGTCTCGATTGAACGAACTTGCTGCCTCGATTTTTGTGTTTTAGGTTTCTTGGACTCTATGTTGCTCAGTTATATAATAAAACATCTCTGCGAAAGTTTTAGTAGTAGAACAGTTTTGAAAAACTCATTCCCATACAAATTTTCATCATCCGTTGTTTATTCAAGATCAAATTATTCTATTCCAAAGTTTGTGATCTTGAACGCGTTTACTGGAAGACTATTCATTCACTACACCGTTTTGCACTTTATGGGGATAACTCAACAACCGGACAGTTGCGTGTTATTGTGGACGGATTCCTTATGAAGTAACTTATGGAGAAGCCGTTTTTTCCATTGCTGACCATATGTAGTTCTTACAGGAGATTCCAGCCGACGATATTGGAACCGACACCTGTGGATATTTCGTATGTCACCCTATTTCATTGTAATCCGTTTAAGTTGTGTCTTACAAATTATAGTGAAATAAAAAGGTTTTACCCTTCGGGGATTTTTCCTGAAATTGTTTCTTTTATCGCATTCTTTATTCTTCAAATGGATTTAATCACTTAGATGCATGTTTAGGGTTTAAGAAGTTAGAATTCGTTTTAAACTAAAAATTGGAACAAAGTTGTTTTTACCTAAAGTACACACTAAAGGCCCTTCTCAGGGATTAATATCCCGCTTGGCTCTATGAAAAGACAAGACTATGTGATAATTGACTAACTTCGTAACTTTCTAATATAGCACACTTATTTAATTTCAGCCCCTAATCATTCATCTAAGGTGCGTGTGTCAACCCATAAATAAATAAATCATGTGACACAAAAATATGCTGAGACACAAATTTCAGGAAAAAACCCCTTTCGGGTAAAACCTTTATTTCACTATGAATATACAAGCCGCAACTTACAATTACATAGAGAAATCTGCAATGGATCAACGCGCAGCCAACCCACAAAGACACGCAGTCTTGAACTCAGCAAGAGAATACACGCAGCACCCTCCAAGGACTCGCAGCCCAAACAACGCAGGAAGAACCGCAGCTCTCCTCAATGACACGCAGCCATAAAACTTTGTAGAGACTCCCTCAGCAATGACACGCAGCCCTCGGTTGCAAAGATCTCTCCACAAAGATGAACAACAACAAAGTTTGTGTTCTAGGGTTCCAAAAGATTCACAAAAGTAATTGGGATTTTTGTGTGTGAATCAAAAAGATGTTTGGCACATCAAAAATTGAAGTCTTGTTGTGTTTGTACTCTTAAAAACGTTTTCTCAAAGACTTAAAGATATACACCATCGGAATAGTTATATATATTGGAAATATAAGATGGTGGATAAAAATCTGACGGAACTGCTCGAGTTTATCCCAGGCGGACCGGTCCGGCTAGGGGGCGGATCGGTCCGATTTACCGGATCGGTTCTTTTAAAATATGGCTCCATCGGTTCGCATTCGATCCGGGGTCTACTGGACCTCGAGCAAGGAGGATCGGTCCGGGTAGAGGGCGGATCGGTCCGGTAGGGAGGCAGACCGGTCCGATTTTCCCAGAAAAATAAATGCCTGATTTTGCTTAAAAAAACTTACTTCTTATTTTTATAAAAAACATTTTATAAAAATTTCCCAATACTAAATATGAACTTTAAGGAACGTAAAAACAAAATTTTACCAAGTTCATTCTCGCAGGGGCTATGATGTTGAAGACGCTTTAATATTCGGATCCGTTGATGTAGATGCGATCTTGAGTTTCTTCAATGGTGTAACGGCGTACGACATACAAATTGATAATGGACAAAAATATCCTTACAAATATCCCCCTATGTCTATGCCGGTACATACATAAAAAATATCCGAATTATCAACTTATGACCTATACAAATCTACCCTCCCATGAACCCTAAAGATGGAAAGATACAAATGTTTAAATCTTCATCGTTTGTTCTTCAATCTTCAACAATCATCAAATCTCAAAGCTTTTCTCATCAGGGTGGGCAACATATTGATCTTCAATCTTCATACCTACACACATGAGACAAAGCAAATACCACGTGACATATCGAGTTTGAAATGAGATAAACATGGAAACCAATATATGATAAAAACATAAGCTATATCTCAAAATCTCAAAAACTCCCCCAAAATTCAAACTCCCCCATAATATGATAATTCTTTCTCCCCCTTTTTATGATGTCTCCAAATAGACAAATGAGAAGAATGAATCAAATAAGCACAATCAGGGTGTGACGGTACAAAACAGGGCATCAAACAATATGGTAAACGTGATCTTGCAAGGAGATGCTAAAAAAATCTTCACAAACTATTTTTGAATTTTTCAAAATTTTCATACAAAGATAGGATACCAATATGAACAAATATGATACAAAAATCAAACCATGGATTTAGACTCAAACAACCAAGTCATGGAAATGGAATGAATGGGTGTGAACACATTCGATAGGTAAATCAACTCAATCAATCATATGTGCACGATGCATACGTGTACTCCTAACGAATGAACATCAAAGGTATCCTTAGGTGTAAAAGTTTGTTGAATTTAGATGACATCGTCTTATGAAAATCAACAAATCAAAGTCAAATGATTTCCACACCAATAACGTCCAAAACTATGTAGCGCATTTTCAAGCATTTCAAGGACGTGCAAACCCGTTTTAAATTCTCCAACCAAACTCCCTCATATATATTTTCTTTTAGAGGTGATCTAAATTCTCAAACTTTGGAGAATTGGTGCAAAAACCTAAATGGCCCCTTTTTGGCATGAAGATATTTTTATTGCCTTTCAATTTTTTCGGGCTCTTTAAACCTCTTTGGACCTCGGATAATAAAATTCCTCAATTTTTTAGGTCCAATTTAACGGTGTCTTAGTATTCGCAAAGGTAAAATGAACATTTCGCAGCCCTTCCCCGTTTTTTAAAGAAAGCACACAAACTCACAAAACGGTTTTTATATGCACAATTTCCTTATCAAAATTTATCGCGCTTGGTTCGTTTTAAGGACAGGATTGAAGTGAAAACACCCAACCAACATGTGATAAGGCAAGCACAATAATCAAACAAATCCGTGCATGTGTGCAATAAAGGAAACATGAGTCAAGCATGTAGGAGGTAACGATTAATTACATCTTAATGACTCCAAATATTATAAAGCACATGGATGAATTGACCTATTGTCTTAAAACACTATCAAATAGTCACATGAAAATAATGGAATGATGTTGTGACTCGGTCATCCTAAGTGTTCATCCATAAACGGTGCAAACAAAATACAAAAAATCTTTTTGGATTTTTCAAAAATTTTTGTCAATATAAAATTTCAAAATTTTTCAAAACAAAAATATATACAAAATGATACATACTAGCAATAGGCAAAAAATGTCATCATGAAAATCACCCTATGCTAGTAAACAAGTCAAACCTCAATCATTAGGTGCAGAGGAGTTTTCCAAAGGTGGTGACAACTTATGAAAAACCTTCATCAATTCTTGTGAAGATTTGACTAAAAATTTAACTTGCTCACCTAAATGTGCAAACTCTCTCATGTAGTCTCCGGGAGCATGTAAAGTATCATGTGTGGGTGCATGTGTGCCAGAAACACGTGTAGAAGAAAAACGTGACACATACCCCAACTTAAAGCAAAATTCCCTAAGGTGTCCTCTCCTCTTGCAATGTGAGCAAACATAAATAGGCCTAGGAACACCTCTCTCAAAAACTCTAGGACGCACTTTCCTAATAGGAATGGGACGCCTAGGTGGGTTAGGGTGAGACACATGTGAAACTGTCACTAAAGTGGGAACCGACTCGGGTGCTAATTGGGAAGAAGAAGCACCGTCATGACTTATTCCTAACTTCTCACCTTTACCCTTAAGAACCACCTTTTCAACCTTCTTAGGTGCGTTCTCAAACTTGACTTTGACCACCCTGGCACGTTCGAGATCACTCTCGAGTTGGGATACACGTGTCGTCACACTAGACAACGTGTCGGTCAAATCACACTTCTCCTTTCTCAAAACCTCCTTCTCTTTCTCCAAATCTAAAACCCGACGACCTAAATCCCTATTATACCTTTTTGTTTTCAAGGTCTCGGTGTACAACTTTCTAAAAGCTTTTTGGAGCTCACTTTCATCTCCACTTTCACTCTCACTTTCTCCCTCACTTGAAGCGCTCAAACCATCACTATCACTTTCGTGTGCACTATTGTGGGACAAGGCGGGTGTGCTCACACGACTAGAAAAAGCTATAAACTTCTCACCACTAGTCTCATCACCCTCACCTTCACTACTATCACTAAGTGTGGCGGGCATAGCTACTTTATTTCCTTTCTTTCTAAGCCACGTAGGACACTCAAACGACTTATGTCCCTTACCCCGACATTCAAAACAAGTGATGTTCTCAAAATCTTCCTCACACTCCTCATCGGATTTACTATCTTTTTCCCTCTCACCACTTTCTTTGGCCTTTCCTTTCTTTTTATTTTTCTCAAAAAAATTCTTTTTATTGGAAGAATTATTTTTGTTCATGTTGAGAAATTTTTTAAATTTTTTCGCAAACAAGGCCATATCATTAAAATCAAAATCTCCCTCAGAATCGGACTCACAAACTTTTTCTTTCTTTTTCTTAAAATGAGTCTTTAAAGCAATGCCATTATCCTTAGCCTTAATGGTTTTGGGAAACATATCAATCTCATAGGTTTGAAGATCTCCTACAAGTTCTTCCAACTTAAGTGATTTCAAATTTCCCAAAGAGTTCAAAACAGTGACTTTAGGAATAAAGCGTTTTGGGAGAGATCTCAAAATCTTTTTAACGACACGCGTGTTATCAATCACCTCACCCAAATTAAAACATGTGTTAACAATGTCCGACAAACGTGCATAAAAATCATCAAAGCATTCGGACTCAGACATGGTGATAGTCTCAAATTGGGTGGCCAAATTTTGTAATTTTGACTCTTTAACCGCGTTCGTACCCTCATGTGTCAATTTCAAAACATCCCAAGCCTCTTTAGACGTGGTGCACGTCATAATTCGGCGAAACTCATCAGGAGAGACAGCTCCAGAAATAGCACTCAGACCACGGGACTTAAAATTGGTCAATTTATAATCATCTTCAGTCCAGGCTGACACGGGTTTTAAAGTGGTGATGTTATTAACAGTGACCGTGGGAGGAGTCCAACCATTTTCGCAAAGCAACCAAACACGCTCGTCAATAGATTTTAAAATTGATTTCATACGAGCTTTCCAATAGGCATAATTAGACCCGTCAAAAATAGGCATCTGATTATATAAGTGCTCCATAGGAAAAAATGCGAATTTTCACGAAACTGATTTTTAAAAAAAAATCAATATCACACGATTTTGCGAAAAATAGGAATACGCAATAAATTAGCGCAACCTGCTCTGATACCAATTTGAAAAGACAAGACTATGTGATAATTGATTAACTTCGCAACTTTCTAATATAGCACACTTATTTAATTTCAGCCCCTAATCATTCATCTAAGGTGCGTGTGTCAACCCATAAATAAATCAATCATGTGACACAAAAATATGCTGAGACACAGATTTCAGGAAAAAACTCTTTTCGGGTAAAACCTTTATTTCACTATGAATATACAAGCCGTAACTTACAATTACATAGAGAAATCTGCAATGGATCAACGCGCAGCCAACCCACAAAGACACGCAGTCTTGAACTCAGCAAGAGAATACACGCAGCATCCTCCAAGGACTCGCAGCCCAAACAACGCAGGAAGAACCGCAGCTCTCCTCAATGACACGCAGCCATAAAACATTGTAGAGACTCCCTCAGCAATGACACGCAGCCCTCGGTTGCAAAGATCTCTCCACAAAGATGAACAACAACAAAGTTTTTGTTCTAGGGTTCCAAAAGATTCACAAAAGTAATTGGGATTTTTGTGTGTGAATCAAAAAGATGTTTGGCACATCAAAAATTGAAGTCTTGTTGTGTTTGTACTCTTAAAAACGTTTTCTCAAAGACTTAAAGAAATACACCATCGGAATAGTTATATATATAGGAAATATAAGATGGTGGATAAAAATCTGACGGAACTGCTCGAGTTTATCCCAGGCAGATCGGTCCGGCTAGGGGCGGATCGGTCCGATTTACCGGATCGGTTCTTTTAAAATATGGCTCCATCGGTTCGCATTCGATCCGGGGTCTACTGGACCTCGAGCAAGGCATATCGGTCCGGTAGGGAGGCAGACCGGTCCGATTTTCCCAGAAAAATAAATGCCTGATTTTGCTTAAAAAAACTTACTTCTTATTTTTATAAAAAACATTTTATAAAAATTTCCCAATACTAAATATGAACTTTAAGGAACGTAAAAACAAAATTTTACCAAGTTCATTCTCGCAGGGGCTATGATGTTGAAGACGCTTTGATATTCGGATCCGTTGATGTAGATGCGATCTTGAGTTTCTTCAACGGTGTAACGGCGTATGACATACAAATTGATAATGGACAAAAATGTCCTTACACTCTAGAAATGAAAAAAATATTCAGCACTCTAGTAGATTAAAAAATCAATGAGAGTCCCATAGTTTAGTGTAGTAATACCAAGCGTTATTAACCGAATCTACTGTGGGCCTATAGGCAGAGAGGAACTTCATGACAGATATTGTGTTTTTTTATTCCAAAGCATCATTTAATATATTATTATCATCCACACATTGGGGTCAATTTGTGTTGGGGGTAATTGTGAATTCACTAACAACTTCCAAGTGGGCACTAGAACATGATGTTCGAGGTCAATGACAAATGTGTGCAAAGAAAAACAAACCCCGTCAAGGATGACAGAGTTCGCCCATTACTGAGGGCCACACACTACCTTAATCGTTTCTTTTGGGAACTCCGCCACCTTTTTCATATCTCTAAGATAATTTACGATCATGAGGATTTCATTGTCACACCCCGCAAAATACGACAGACCGGGTGGCCAGCCATCGCCACCGAACTAAGACGGGAATGAACTAAATAAATACCATTCTTAGCATGAGACATATATGAGACATAAATAAATCAATCCATAAGATAAATAATTGAATCAATCTCAAATGATCATAATAACTACGCGACAAAAGATCCATCACATGCTAACTCCAAAAATCCATACTCCAATAATGATTAAATAAAATCTGAAATAATCCCAAAATAAATCCTCTAAACAACTTTGGAACCGAATGGACCAATAAAACTCAAATGAAGCCTCATAATTAAATACGACTGAAAGGAAAGTCTAACTAAACTATGCCATAAAATAACTCCAACTGCACCTCCAAATGATAACTCTGATAAACTTGTGCAGCTTCTCCAATTCTAATCCTGAAAAAGATTAGTCAACGCATGGGTCAGAGCCAAAGCCCCCAGCAAGAATACACAGTACTCCTCACAAATAGGATCCTTGCATCTAGACAATAACATTATACGCAATAAATATCTCAATAGAGTATTTTAAATTAAACGGGATAGTTAAATCTATAAATATAAACCAGTAACTACCCGCAGAAATCCCAATTTATAAAGGCACACCAATATGATTTTAAATTCCCAAATCCCACGATGTTAATTTCATTACATTAACTAGCTTTTATTATATCCTCATTTTATTATGGCGGTCCTCCCACCTTGGGTGATTTCTCCACCAAAATACACATCCCCTCGTCAAAACGCCAGCTGGCCCGTTTAAAATGTCGGCCCTCGCTGATTGATGAGGTTCCACACACGACATGACATAAAATGTCGACTGGCCTGTTTAAACTGTCTGCCCTCGCTGATTATGTCGCCAATATATTTTAATACCCGTCTTATTATCTTAGGTATTAGTTCTCAATTTGTCAATTCACAATTTATAAATTTTCCCACCCTTTTATCGATGTGAGATCCTCAAAATACCCCTTAGTCCCATACCTAAGGGTCCCCAAGTTATCAATACGTCCTAACCTATGTATAGGAGGATTTTCAAACATAAATCATAACCTAGTCTCATACCTAGACTAGCGTAATGATGATAAAGTAAAAATCATCCCACCACTATCATAATAAAATCGTGATAATTTTCCCTCACTAGTCCCATTCCTAAAAGGTATTCTATAATATAGGGAGAGCAATAATACACAATAACCCGTCGTCACAATTATATTTATTAATACAAACAAGTCACACAAATATGCATAATAAATCAATGCTCCAAACTACGCATGATAGTCCAATTTAATTAAATCTTTAATTAAATTATCACAACGTCAAAAACACCCAAATAATCTCATTTAATTATGTTAAATTAAATATATCAATTTTTCATCATATAAACATCAAAAACCAAATTTCATTATCTCTACATGTATTACATGAGTTATACGCACCCAAAAATCATTTATTCTAAAACTAGGGTTTTTCTATATGCAACCTACACCAATAAAACCCAAAATCACTCATGAATCCTACGTACCCAAAGGGTTATGAATATTATTCTGATTAAAAGATTTTATAAAAACAGCCCCATAATTAGTGTCCACTTTTCCTAATTAAGTCACTCTACTTTATTTTAAGAAAATATGTAATTAAGTGTTTACGCGAAACTTAAAATGCATAATACTAAAGGAAAAGAATAGAGTATTCATGCCTGTAAAGATCGTGTTGAAAATCTGATTAGAAATCTGGATTCCTCTAAAAAAATTAGCAGAGAAGTGTTCTTGAATCAATCTTGATTAAGCCTCAATTAAGTCTCCCAAAACTTGTGACAAAAACTTGATTTTGAAGAAGGTTGATGATAGAGAAACGGGTCAGAGCCCGAGTTTTGAAAACATTTTAGCAAGTGCTTAAAATACATATTTTAAAAATATGTTATTTCTGATATTTAAACTCGTATCGCTCTCACATGAGATACACCTCACCCCTCTTCTAATAGTGCACAACTATCGCATACCTTTTTAAACAACCTACTTAAGCTACCCTGCTTAACTAATGTAATTACCCATCTTCTAATAATCTTCGTCAATTCGAGTACTAAGAACTAAACTTCTCCCCATTCCCAACATTACGTTACGTTCGTGCGTGGGGTGTCTCGCGAAGCGAAATCCAAACAAGGAACCCCCCGATACACTACTAGGTGACAATATTGATCATCGGGATCCATTAGGCCTTCAGTACATACCATATTTATACCATCCCGTATTTATTAATAGTTCTCATTAGAACCTATGATCAATATTCATATAAATCCGGATATAAATCTACCGGAAGGAGTATATCACTTTATTCATTCTTCTCCTTTTTATACAGGGTTAGGTTATATGATATATCATCTCATATATATACAATATACTATTCGCAACAAGTATATTAGTTATCCATATAGGACACCAAACAAGATTTCGGTACACACACATTATTCTCTTTATGCGTACCCATCAATTTATATATCAATATATAACACTATTGCACCCTGGTTAAGAAACCCCCTGTACCGTTATAAAGTTCCCGTACACTTATAATAAAGTTGAAGCATTTATTTCCTACTTATCTACTTATACGCATAGTATAAAGTTCCCATATAAATATACGTATATATATTAGTCACACATATAATATATATACTAACGGCACCCCACATAAGATCTATGGTGATGGCATACTCTACTATCAAGTCCCCGAATCACACAAACTAAGGGAAATACTAGTTCGGAATCACTCTCGAACTGTATTAACAGAAAACACATACAAATGGAGGCAAAACACAGTTCCAAGTCACTAAGAGGCCAGCACATACCCTCACATCTCTTAGGACCGTCTGACTATAAATCGGATAGCTTGTACCAAGGAGTCCTATGTTCTAGGGTACAAGTCAATATCCCCCATAAAGTTCCCATAGAGATAAGACTGTCCCGACACGGTAACCTCCGTGATAGCATGTAGCGTGGGCATGATTTTTACACATATATAATATATGGGCATACTCATAGCCCATATAATACATCCCATACATAGTATATTTATATCTTGGATATCCTATGCATTTATCAATTTTATCAGTCCCCAATATTTTATTTTCTGAAATTTTCTCACCGCACAATGATTATATCAACAACATCGATATATATTCTTTATATCTCTTCTCAATCTTTTGTGGCTATAATTTCCAAACTCTTTTAGCGATAGCCAATAGCCTCGAATATTCTCATTCACAATAATATAAGTCGTCACACAATTATAATACCCCAATACGTATTCCCTTATTTAATATTCAAATCACACCTAAATATCTCTTTAAGTATTATTCCTCAAGAACACCCCTATTTGGGTAAATCTTGGATTTTACTTTCAGCTAATCCAAAATACACGCCTTACTAAAAAAAATATTTATAAGTCCCCACACTATTTTTAGGAACCCCAAATATTTATCTCCAAATAATTTTAGCCTTTTATTTTTCCAATTTCCGAGTGCATTTCCGAGTTGGTGATTTCACCCCGAAACTGCCATCTTATAAAAATCATAACAGTTCGAAGAAAAATTATAAAATACGCGGTCGGTTCCCATGCGACCGTATCGAAAAGATCTACAACTTTCGTATTTTGACCGAAAGCTGAATCAGCTGCCTTCCTGTCCGAAACAGTCCGGAAGTGAGGCTGATCACTATTCACCTTCTTCTCCAAAAATCCAAACCTCCATTAAAACACCTCCAAGCTTTTTATCTCCTCTCTCATCATCAACCAACCTCAAACAACCATAAATACATATATAGAAAGGGTTCTAATCATCCTAGAACCCATATTCAACAATTAATTTCAATAAATTCTAAGTTTCTCAAATTGGGTATTAATCGAGTTATATCCGTTTTAATATTCCGAAAACCCGTTTGATCCCCAAAATTTCAACCCAAAAGTCTTTAGTTTTATGCCAATTACAATATGAGAAATTTACACACTAAATCAAAAAGCAAGTTAAACACTTGCCTCATGGATTAAATCCGACGACCACGAGTCGAATCCCGCGAATTTTGGCCAAAAATCTCTTCTTTTCTTCTCTTTTCTTTCTTCTTCTTGCTTCTCTTCTTTCTCTCTTATCTCTCTCTCTCTCTCTCTTAGGGTTGATATTTGGGGGAAATGAGGGTTTCCACCTCTTTAAATTCGAAATTGGGTATATACCCAATTGTTAAATGACTCGTGTACTCATTTACGAGTCCCTACTAGTCCAAAAATGCCCGAGACTTAAATACTACCCCGGGTACACTTTTTTAACTATCTTGACCATTCCGAACCCAATGGTGCAGTCAAAATCTCCATCCGAGTCACTTAACTAAAACTCACTATTTTGACCCAACACGTTCAATACGCATATTTTTCCAATTTAAAATATTTCCTCTGTTGCTTTACCCACCTTGCGATATGTAATTAAAAATAATGCACTCATATACCTAGTCTCTTAATAAAATATAATCCTTGTATATATTAATCCGACACTCGAAAATTAATATTTACTATTCACTTTATAATATTGAATTTATTTAATTTCACTCATTAATCCCAGAATTACTATTCATAATAATTCCTCAAATTACCAAATTAAATCCACAGTGTAATTAAAATACCTTTAAAAGTGCGGGGTATTATAGGTACACAATGACTTTATTCGGCATTTTGATGCCAAATATGCTTCTTATCCCGGTGGTTAGCTATCGACAACTATTGGTTCGCCATAATAGTCGAATGACATATCGAAAGTCATAAACCCCATTTGGCGATAGTTAATCAATCAAACAATAAACTCTTGGTATTCTCCCATCATCTTGGAAACCCATTGTCAAGTGTTTACCAACCTAGCATACTATTCGAGACTTGGTACAGAATGACTATACTCGGCGCTATGGTGCCAAATTATCCTAGTTTATTTGGTGGTTATCTATCGACATATATTGGTTCATCATCTTATGGTTTCATGTGGTAAACTATGTTATGTGTTGTTGAGGATAAGTATTTAATAATTTTGTTAGGTTTATAAATAACTTCAGCATTTTAGTATCGAAAGAAGGATTTATTGTTGGTAGTTTAGTACTGAATATGGTTAATTATGTTATGTTATTAGTAATTGTATCATCATTCATAGATTTAAAAATTCATCATTGGATTTGGGTTGGGCTCAAAAGGAGTTAACTGACTTCAGTGAAAACTCTTCCAGTAATCAATCGCGAGGGAACCAAGATGGATTTGAATGAAGTGGAATCAATTGGTCAAATCACTAAACCGCATAAATGAATCTATTGAAAGTGACCCATAATCCTAAAACTTTCGTTGACCAAAATGGACGCATATTCCCCCTAAGTTATCTAGATTTCGCGTTCGTACTACCCAATTTAGCTTTGAATAATTTATTTCTTTAGAATAAAATAATTTGATACAATAATAAACATCCAAGTTAAGGTCAATGCAAAATTTTAAATAAAGTTTCCATATTTTAAGATCAATACAATCCCTAACATACACATGTAACAAAAAAAGATTAATGGAAAAATCTTTTAATCTATATCGATTGACATATCCCATGTAGCAACATCAGCTGGGCACATGGTGTTCCATTATCTAATCATGTCATTCTAAAGTGGTTTAGATCCTCGAGCTCGTGGCTCATGATGGTAATTGTATATACATACTATTAGTAGGAGTGGGAATTTTTCCTTATGTTGCACATGCACATAGTGCACGTTAGTCACATTTAACATATTTATTGTTTTATTTGGCTCTTAAGGTGGAGATTTGCGAAGAGGCACAAATGTGAGGCACAACAATTTCGAAAGTGACCCAATGACACAATGCTTCCTCGGTTAAGTACACCATCTCAAGCACCAGAAACCCACACTCCTTAATGAGTGATGATTTGTCACAGTAGGTCTTAATTTCTCCCAGAAACAAATGAGATAAAATGTTTTTATTTTGTAGTTACTTCCTATATAAGATCTTTCCGAAGGTATGTACAGTTATTAACCGTCGAACCATTCCAACCAATTCCTAGAGCTATAACCCATAACCATAATTTCCATCACCCCTAACGTCCTTCATATTCTCCACAAACAGTTGGAAAAAATACATCACATTTGACAACATACATGACACTTGATTTATTTTTGTTTGAAGGGGGTGTAACATCCACAACTAAGTCATGAAGTGACTTAGATGTTTCCCAAGAACTTTAGTCACGCTTTGTTGATATGGCATACTTTTTATTCTTATCCACTTTTTTTTAACGTGGCTTGCCCTTATGCATAACTGACTGTGGATCCAAAAAACCGCTATTGGCTAGACTCTCAAGATCTCCAAGGTTAAAAAGAAGAACCCTCATTTTGTCCTCAGATGACCCTGACCCATTGCTTTATGAAATAAATCATTCGGTCTCATACTAAAAGTCACTATGTTTTGAAATTATGCATAATATTAAGCTTTTGATAATGTTCATCTACTACACCAAGAGGTATCAGTCTTTCACTTTGGGCATCGTATAATGCCATCTCATGAACAGATGGTAACCAAAATAACAAACACAAGACATGACCACATGTGTGATCACACCATTATTTAGATCAATCTCCCTCACTAGTTGGTTAAGTACATACTGTGAACCATGACCCACATATGGTTAAATCGAGGAATGTTGTGTGTTGAGTGTGAGTGTGTGATCTCTCAAAGTCAACCTATATATCCATGACTTGGGCAGTCTAAAGAATCTTAGCTTCTTTTCCTAACTCTATAAACGATAGATTTGATGACCCATGTTGTTTTTTCAGTTCAGTATGTGCACCCTCAGCCCTATTTGTCCTATGATTACCATGTTGCTTAATGTTATTAATCCACAATAGGGCATACTTTTCACACACTAGTAACCAAGTCTTATCAATCTATTAAACCATATTAAGAAATGTCATCTAGTTGATTTTGAATCGGGACCATGCATCTATAGATGAATTGAGGTCTCATACTCTACTACAAATGACCATTCTTGCACAAGGGATTTCCAATTGTCGTTCCATATACAAAACATTGTATAATGTATTCCCACATTTTTGTTAATGTGGAATAGGCGAAGGATTGTTAAATCCCGCCGGAACACTCTATGAATGGCATTGTTGCAATATTGTTGTCATCGGTAATCACCACTTGAGGCATATTCGTAGGATCATAAAGATTTCTCAAGCATGTTAACGTCTAAGAAAACCAATCTCCCTTCTCCTAAGATAAGAAATAAAAGGTAATGCAAAAAAAAATTCCAGTTAATTTGATGCCAACCATCTCAAATAATGACACATTAAAACGGATGGTTTTTTGGGTGAAATCCATCAAAACGAGGGTTGGAAAACATTTCGCAAGAAAATATAGATTTCGGGTGTGCAAAGAACAAATCCTCCAACTTATCGATATATGGGTCACTATTTGTCCAATAAACGTAGTGGTTATCTGAAATGAGTTTGAGTAGTTGTTGAATCTTGGTCCCACCTTGTAAATCTCTGCAGTTTAACTTTCCTTTAGCATTATATATGGTGCACATAATTGTGAAATTATTCCCCGATCTCTCCTTTATAGTGTCTAGTACTTGTCTCGTATTAACTCATTGGAAATTAAATACTTTGCAATTTCATATTCTTCACGTTTAGTCGTCTGACATAAGGATGACTTTGTAGTGATGTTGCAATCTCGCGGTTGTGGAGACCACTAGACACTTCAAAATTCAATTTTCCATCTGGTAATGGAATCCCCTTAGAGAAAATGGGCATTTGCACTTTCTTGCAAATGAATCTGTATTATATTTAGGTTTATGTGACGATTTTTGTCCATTTTTTATTTGCAATCTGTATACTCCACCCCATTTTCAACCCGTAATCAACCTTACCCTCCTACCATTTGATGGATTCTATGACCTTAATGTTTATAATGAACACCCTCAACTTTCGGCCTCGCTCTTAGGACCAATGCATCAAAGAAATCTGGTTAGGAAATATCTTCATATCAAAGCTGGAATGTTTTAGCATTAACGGATTGATAGTAAGAAGAAAATGATAACAACACGAGATAAAAAATTTACTTCATATGTAGTTAACTCAATAGAATAATAAACTATTGTTGCTACTATCTCATTAACGACGATAATTTCATTGACATTGAGAGTATTTACATTGGGTATGACATCGAGGGTCAATGATTTTCTTCCCTTATCATTACCAAGACCACTAGTCAATATGACATCAATTTATTACCAAATTGGTTCATCATCAAACATGGGGTAATCATATATAGTGAAAAAAATATTGAAAATTGTATAACATAATAAATATCGTAAATTATAAAAAAAACTAAAGACCATTTGATATTACAATACCGACAAAAGGTTAGTTATTTGGTATCACACCACCGAGTTGGCATTGTGGTTCAAAGTCTGCATTATAATACCAAACATTACCAATAAAATCGCCATTGTTGTGCTGAATGGAAAGTGCATATTAATAATAGCTTCATTCAGTATTAGGATGGGCTCGATCGTATGTGTTTGGAATTCATTTTTTTGTTTTTTAATTTTTTAAGTGTTGTGTGGGTGCCAACATCCAAGTCATTTTTTCACTTGTGATGTTGGATAAAACCCTCATGGGTGCCTTTTGCAGCACCCTTATATAATTAACTCATTATATATGGCTATGGCATATGATAGACTCAACGCGACAATAAATCAAAAGGTATGCTTTTACTTATTCACCATTAAAAATAGTTAATTCTATTTTAGTCCTATTTATTTAGTAAACTCTCATTTAAGTCGCGTTGATTTTTTTTAACTATATTATCATACTTTTAAAATATCTTAAACTATAATGTCTAAAGTAACCATTACAATTCCTAACTTCTACGTCTAAACTATTTGAAACAAAGCATCATCACTTTACATTTCTCTATTTCCAGCTGACTCTTTCTCTCTTCCCTTTTCTCTCGAATCATAATATCGATATTCAATTTTTTGTATATATGTCTGTGTGAGTATGTGTGCAGGTATATATGTGCGATTTATGTATATATATATGTGAGATTACATACACACACACACACACACACACACACAGAGACACACATATGTTTGAGTGCGTGTGTAGTTATGTGCGAGTGTGTGTATATCTTAATATATGTGTATAAGAGTGCGTGTGTGTGTATGTTATATATGTACGATTATGTATATGTTTTAATAGAAGAGAGAGAAGTAAGTAGAGGGTGTTAAAAGAGTGATACTGATTTTTTTTGGCTAGTGAAGATTTTATTGTGTTTAGATAAAAAAATCTTTACATTTTTACCAAAGAGTGAATATTTACACCCTAATTAGATATTTACAAAGAAGAAAAGAAGATAAAGAATAAATGGAAGAATAAGAACAATTCCAAGAACATAGTTAGTGTTAGCTTGTTGTGATAATATTTACATTCGAAGTAAATATTTACTTTCATTTGATTTTTCTTATACTACTAAACATGTACACACAATAAATATTTATTATGCATGTTTGGTGTGTATAAATTTTTCGGTGTATCTGTGTGTGTGTGTGTGTGTGTGTGTGTGTGTGTGTGTGTGTTCTGGTGAGAGAGACACACATGTGGATATGTGTATTCAGTTGGAAGTAAATATTTACATTCATTTTATTTTTCTTATGTTCATAAACACGTACATACAGTAAATATTTATTATGCATGTTCAGTGTGTATATGTCTATTCGGTGTATATATATGTGTGTGTGTGTGCGCGCGCTCTATTGAGAAAGACGTACTTGCGAATGTGTGTATTCTGTTGGTTTTTCTTAAATGGTGGTTTTCGCGATTCCTAAGATTATTTTTCCATTAGTATTTTCTAACGGATTTGGATTATTAGTAATATTCATTATCTATATATAAAATCCATATCGTAAAAGTTTCCCATGCACATTAGCGGGAATTTTCCCGCCCTTTATTTTGGTTACTTCATTTGAGCTCTCACTTGCGCCAAAAAAATCGAGCTCTCATAAAACTATTCCTCCTCGTTTGCTCTCTACAAAGCATATTTCTTCCCATTTTGTGATACATGTCTCCCCTCCTATTATACTTGATATTTTTAGAAGTCATAAATAACATATAAACTTAATTTCTCTATCATGGATCAAAATATTTTTTAACATGATTTTCAGGATGTTTATTCTTCATGAAATTACCGATTTAATATGCTATATAACTATAATTCGAATACCAACGTCTCTCCACTAATCGGGTTAGATATTGTGCTTGAATATATCTAAAATTATAACTTGAATGATCCAAAATGTTGCTTCTAAAATCTCTAAGAAATAACCCAAAATGCTCCCTTTGCATGTGCCAAAAATTTTGAGAAAATATGAAAAAGTTGAAATTTTGATTTGCTATTCAACCTTAGCTATTTGTGTGTTATGAGGAAACCCTAGATGGACCAAGGAAAATCAATATATACGGGGAAAGGGCCTGAAGTTCCTAGTCAATAATGTCATAGTTTTTAGGCTCCACCACCCATGAAATGGCATAAAAATAGGAACGAACCCAATCTCTTAAGAATTTGTATGTATCACTTGCCTAATTAAATATCTGACTTATTTAGAACACATTAATGGGAAATACTTAATTTTGAATTTTAATATATTTCAAATTAAAATATTAATTTCCAATAGTCTCCCCCTTGGTCCTAATAAGTACATCCGTATAATTTCATTAGATAACATTAGCTACATAATAAGTGATAAATATAATCTCCCATAATAAAACGATTCACAGATATGTGTCATGGATGTTCCATGTTATTCAAGAGCATGGCTCCTTCCATGTACTACAACATCAATGTTTCATTTAACTAGGCCTAAAATGTGGGGTGTCATATTGGCCTTATAATGTCATTTTGAATAACGAACTATTTATGTCACACAATAGGTAAAAATTATATGCATACATTCATTAAATACATAAATGGTAGAAATCAGAAACACTTTTATTGAATTCAAGTAATATTGCCAAAAAAACTAAGCTAAAAAGCAATCATAGTCAAACTAATCGAGACCCATCTTTTCTACATGTTTCATGAAGGTCTTCGGAGATAGTCCTTTCATAAGAGGATTTTTTTATGTTATCACTCGAACTAATATCATTAATTGACAATCATTGTTTCTAAACTTCTTCTTTCATTGATAGGTACTTCATCTCGATATGCTTAGTCGCCTTAGTATACCTATCGTTCTTCAAAAAGTAGAATGCTACAACATTATCACAATAAATTTTTAGTGGCTTAAATATTGACCCCATGATTCTAAGTCCTGAAAGAAAATTTCGCTGCCATATTCCATGATTTGTAGCTTAGAAAAAAGCAACGAATTCAGCCTCCATGTTAGATGATGCAATGACACTGACTCATCCAATATGGATGAAGATATAACCCGGAGTGATCTTTCTACTGTCAAGGCATCCTCCAAATTCTGAGCATGAGTAACGTACCACTTTAAGGTTATCCATCTTCCTATATGTGAGCATGTATTCCTTGATCCCTTACAAGTTTCAACACTTTCTTTGCAACTTTCCAATAATAATTACCCAAATTTCTTTGATATTTGCCCAACATCCCAACGATAAAACTGATGTTCAGTCTAGTGTAGACTTGTGCATATAATAAGATCCCTATGAGTGAAGCATAAGGAATGCCTTTCATGTGATTCCTTTCTAAATCTCTTCTTCGACATTGACTTAAGTTAACATTATCACCTTTTTAAAGTGGAATGATAGCGGGATTGCAACTTTGCTTGATGAACATTTCTAAAACTTTGTTATATAAGGTTTCTCAGACAGTCCCAACGTTCCTCCTAATCTATCCCGAGATATTTCTAAAACTTTGTTATGTGGACATTGCAGTAGAAAGTCCTTTAATCTTTCTAAATACTTTCACGCGACATCCTCCTTTTGGCTTAATATGTTTATGGCGCGACGTATCGATGCAGTCTTTTGGTTGCGGAAGAATTTTTATAAAAATGCAACATTAATTTGATTCCACATGGTTATGTGTAAAAAGAGTGGGTTCTATATCAATTTGAGAGTTCATAATATTTCAATGAATTAAACTTATTCCCACAAAAAAATTCCAATTTTATTAAACCGTAAACATGCAACTAGGTGATTCAAATCAAGCATGCAAAGAAATCACAGATTCAGGAAAAATCCCCGCAGTGCAAAACCTTTATTTCACCAAAGTTTGGAAATCCCAACTAACTACACTTTAGAGAATTGCTATAATCAATTCATGTAAGAACCCACAAAGATTGCAACCTTCGGTTATTAATGATTCCCTGAAGAACCACAAGAACCTCAGTCCTCCTCTTTAGTAAGGAATACCTTCGAGTATCCCCAAGATCAGCAGTGAAGAAAGATGTCCAAAAGTATAATTTCGATAAAGAAGTGTTTGTGTTCCAATGATGATTCACAAAAGAATTGGGATTGTTTGTGTGAATAAAAAATATGTTATATCCCTAAAAAGTGAAGAGTATTTTGCATTTTCTCTACAATTTGCGTAAATGAAAACTCATAACGAAAATCTTCACGAAAGCCGTTATTTGTAGGAACAAAAAATATTTAACGTGGAGGAATATCGTTAAAACTAGATCCTTAGGTCATTCGATCGAGATTGATATCTCGTTAGAAGAGACTTCGAACGATGTATCAAATGACCTTATAAAACACAAAACATTACGCCTTCGTTTGAGACATATAAGAACTTAGGCTTCTAACGAGGTATCGAATGACAAGATAATTTCGTTTGAATGACATAACAAAGTCATTTGAACGATATAGAAAATTTAATTGAACGACTTAAACGAGATTCTAAAACTTCGCCGACAGTAATCTCAGAAAACATTTTTAAGTTTCAAAATGCCTTATTTTGTAAAAAAATAGTTTAGAAAAGGTTTTCAATACTTAGTAAAAAATCTAAGTAACATAAAACTAAATCCATACCAGAATTACGTCTCATTGTAGAAATTTGTTGAAGACATTTGATATTCAGATCGATCTTCTTGATCGTGTGAATGTGAATTTCTTTGACAGATGGAACGGGATATGCCATACAGGATGTAAACTAAGAACTAGGAACAAGATGGAAAATTTCCCCTTACATTATGGATTCGGGTTTTAATGATTTAAACCAACTCTTTGCTTTGTTGAACGAGAACAATTTAAGTATAGTAATCTTGTCAGTGAGTTATTGGTACTTAATGGTCCCATAAATCTCTTCAAATTAATGCACATGCTATTTCGATCCCCTAAAACACAGGAAATAATTTTATTATTCCCGAATGGAATTGAAATTGTTCACATTGTGCTAGGGTAGAAGTATGCATGAAGGTTGACTAGACCTTAGATATAAATAATGTTTAAGAACACATAGTGCTAATTCATCTTCCATATTGCTGAATATTGAAAATCTACCTACGTAAGTATTGGAAATGCTAGACTCCACACTCAAAAAACAACCAGTATGATCCCGGCACCAACTTCACATACACCGAGATCACTCGAATTTCTCTCTCTCTTTAATTTTTTAATTTTTATTCATATATCTATTTTTTATTTTTTTTTGGAAGAAAGCAAGAAAATAATTTGACTTAAATCATTTAATTTCCAGCTAACACAAAATAAATTGAATTATTTAATTTAGGTTAGAGGAACTTCAATTTTAAAATTTATTTTTCTCGAAATTAATTGATGACAACAACAGGTCTCCAAATTATTCTTCCTAATGAGAGAACTGATACTCCTTGGAAAGGGAGAATTTACAATACAACCAAATATAATTATCGCTGAAAATCCCAATTTTACCTACAAGTCGGTGGCCGGTACGAAGACACATTAAAAACTACCAATCCTAGACAAGGTACAAGAAACCAATTTGACGAGTTCGCTTTGGAGTAGCTTTCAATTCTAGCCTCGTCAAGAGGTTTCCTACGAGCTATGTGATTTCCTAAGGCCAATGTCTACTTGATTTTAAATTAAATATGATGTCTCGGGATATGCAAATGCTTAGTTAATTAGTGATTTTCAGACCAAGGAAAGGTGATGAAATGCGCACCTTATCTTTCACACAAGTTTTGCTCTTGAGTCCATTTATGCAACGTGCTAAATTACATGTGAAATTAAACCACGTAGGAGAACAGAGAAGCGTACCTCCAGTGTAGAATTTTTACGGTCACTGGTTTACGTCGGGCCGAAGTTTAAGTTGATGTCGATTGAGGGGAAACATCGCCTACATTTCAATCGTCCTCGAGAGTTCCTTGTGATGGTGGAAAGAATGCACAACTACTCTTCTCATTCTCTCACTGTTGTGCATGCTTTTCAATTTTTTATTCACTTTTGACCTTTCTTTTCTATGCGCTACTGAAAAATAACACAAAAAACTACATGAAGAGTACAGTGCGATACAAAAAAATCATAATACGACACATGCACTAGTGGTGTATTTAACACAAAACTAAAGTAACCAAACACACTTATGAAATAAATTTTTATTTTTTGGGGTCTACTACAAGAAAAAACGAAATTTGAAATTTTTAAAAAAAATATATTTTTTTATTTTTTATGTATTTCAATGGATTTTTTCTAACTAAATCACAAAAAGTCTAACAAACTAGCCCGAAAGTCACAATTTTTTTTTTAAAAGAAATTTAACAAATGCCTCAAGATGGCACCAAAAACTTTTTATTAAATTAAAAATTACCACAAGTACACAGACTATTACAGAATAACGAGTGTAAGTATATGTCTAACCCATAGAGATTTATTAATTTTAATGTTTAAAATAACTATAACTTTCCAAGTAGACTAAAGTTTTTAGAGATGGGATGAAAATATTAGACTAACCTACCACTAATAGAAAGTGCAAATGCAAAATACAAAATCAGGTATGTGAGAAAAACACGACGCTGGATTCAATTATCACATTTAACTAATACAATGCATTAATTTAAATTCGTCGTTTCCCAATTTATAGCTCAACTTAAACCGACTCTAATCGCGTTTAATTCGAGAAATAAAACATTTAAGTTCACAAATTAATTTGACGTTTCCAATTTTAGACGACTTAATTCCCTATTACCTTAAAAGGTTCACTTTTAAATTTTAACGCGTAGGCTTTAGGTACGAAATATCAATTAATTTAATTAAAGTATAACCCATCAAATAATACTCACACTTAAAATAAAAAAATGACTGTCGAAGGTTTAGAACACACTCTTGTGTCATCTTAAATTAATGTCGAATATTTAAATCTTTTAGAACATGTCTGGAAAGAAAACAAATTTAAACTACAAACAATATTAATCAAACATAATAAACTTCACCTAGTCCTAGTAAAGAAATTAATCTAGCATGATTGAAGACATAATTAAATTGCAAGAATGAATTATAACTTATATTGATGTAAGGTAAAATAGTTTAGTTTAGGCTTATTATTCCTTTTATTTGCTTCATCACACATTTTTCATATCCCGTTACAAACTATCACGGACCATCTCGAAAACCGACTCCAACCTTCAAGACTTCCCTACATCCCGCAAAGGTATAAACCTACTGGTATTTAAAATTATTCCTAAGATTTATTAGGTTGCTTATTTTTATTTAAATCGAGGGTGTATTTTTAAATTTGAAAATAAATTTTTTAACCTTGTTCGAACGACTTTACCTCTTCATTTGACGTGTCGTTTGATCTCAACATTGAATGAACATCCAATGAGGGCCTTTTGTTTAATTCATTTGAAGCTCGTTAGAATTTAGTTCAAATGAGATTGGAGTCTCGTTCTAACAAACTCTGTTTTATTCTAACGAGAAGACATTCTCATTCGAATTTTGTGAATAACCTATAAGTATTTGTTTCGTTTCCAAATTTTGTGGAACTTTTGCCAAAATGATTTCTTTATATTTGTTAGAAATGTTTTGAACATTTTTGTTTACAAACCATCTTTTGATTCACAAATATATCCCAAATATCTTTTTTTGAATCATTTTGAACCTTAGTTGAGTTATACTTGTGGAGAGAGATCTCTACTACTGACCTTGTGAACACGGAGGGATCACGGTTGAAGACCGAAGGCTGATCGGTGGATACCAAGGGTGAACTGCCACCTATGGACTGCTCAAGATCGAGTGGTATTCTGTAGAGATTCTGCAAAGATGACGCATTATACTTATGGCTTTATCAAGTAGTATTGTATGTCTATTGTCTTGTAAAATTTCTAAAGTGTTGATATAAAAGGTTTTGCCTAAATAAGATATTTTTCTTCGATTTTTGTATGTTTGCATATTAAATTTATCTATATTATCAGTTAGATGAATCTCTTAGGATAATAAGATAAAATTGTATTTGTGTTTGGAAATCTAATTATATAAACCAATCCTTTAAAGTCGGATTGAAAATTCTATCAATTAATAATTTTTTTTATAAAGGTTGTGTCTCACAAATAATCTTGGCAAAGCTTCTCCCATGAAGATACAATTTTTGTCCCTCAAATAAAACTCTCAAAATATAACTACCAAATATTGCTTCTAAAGTGGCTCTTTAAAATTCTCGGTGTAAGTCTAAGGGTCCTACTCACTGGCTTAAGTGTGACATGTTTGAGTTTGTATCAAAATATAATTTAATTTGTTAAATTAGGATTAATAATAATCCTCTACCAAATAAAAATGAAGGTTGACACGAAATGGGAGATTAAATAAAATAGGTACTTGTCATTGGTGGGTTTTGAATTTTCAGCACATCTGATAAAGTAAACTTTTGAAAAGATGTCTATTGATTTAGGAGTATTTTAAATTCCTGAATTTATGATAGAGTTGAATCTTGGCATCGTTGGTTCACTTGATTGGCAATATGGGAGCTACGTGGTAGCCTGCCATGTGGAAAATTACAATTGGTTGCTAGTGATGTATCATTTCTTTAAAAATTATACTAGTTTGAGGCGAAGGAGCCCTGAACCTCAGACTTCCCCCTAAACCTTCCTTCCTTTTATCACTGAACTAACCATCCCAAACTAATGACATTATTTACTTATGACCCTTAAATTTAGTTAGGTTTATTATATTTACAATTTGGAACCCCAACTTCTTCAAGACTTCATAACTTCTTCATTTCTTTTTTGATTTTCACCAAATATTAGGGGGTACCAGTAAAATTATAAAATGACTTATATTAATTCAAATTAATCCCCTAAAGTTTTAAAATTACCAGACTTTAGACCATGGAATTCATAACTTTTTAGTTTTAACTCCGATTATAATTAAATTTCAGGGAAAACTTTACATTCCTCAGAGAAACTTTAACAAATTATTTTTAGTCCCTTAAAGTTTCTGAAATTATGGTTTCAATCCATAGGATTTCATTTTTTTACTCAAATCTACTCAAACTTGCATTTTTCTTTTAATTACTAAAATTGTTATAAAATCTCATTATTTATGATACAACGGGCCTAACAAGGCCTAGATTTGGGCATAATTCAAGCATAATTATGCACTCTTAAGTGATCATTATATCCCCTTATATTTACATTGATTTTACTTTTGAATCAGCCGATACTTAATATTGGTTTTATATCAAAGATTATATGGTTCATCATTTTTATGTGGGGTTACGTGGTATGGTTTCATTTTTATTTAGAGTCATGCTTAGAATTGTACTTAATTATTTAGACTCATGTACTATTTTTTGTAGAATTGATCAATTTAGCATTAAATTTTATGGGGTGTCACACCTAGTAAATGTGATCATACATGTTCATCCATAAAATCATCCCTAAATACCTTTTGGGATGGATTAATAGCGTTTTCCATTCTTAAAAATGATTTTTTTCGTAGAAGCCAAAAGGATTCTCAAATGAGGTGGATATAGTTCTCAGGGATTTCTTATCGAGTGGTACAAATTTGTTATCTTCAAAGGCAAATGTATTGTGGTAGGATGTGTATCAGCCATTGGAGGAAGGAGGATTTAAAATAAGACACATATACTCTATGAATAAAGTTTGCATTCTAAATAATTTATGGGAATTTACGAGTAAGAAAGATTCGTTGTGCATTCGCTGGATTAATACATATGTTCTAAGAGGTAGATGCATGTGTAAAATTAATACCCACCAAAATAGCTCTTGGACATTAAGAAAATTGTCTAAGATTAGAGAACTAGTAAAATATCGGATTGGAAATGGGAAGAATACATGTTTTTGGACAGACTATTTGCATGAAAAAGGAATTATGCTTGACATTTTTGGAGATAAAGCACTACATGATGCTATAAAAACACAAAAGATAATTGAAAAATATATTTTAAAGGGATGTTGGAACCTTTCTAATCTTATATCATGAGATTTAATTGAGATAGGGAATACTAATGCTGAACATGACTATACTAAGGAAGATTGGTTAGAATAGATTCCAGCTAAGACTTATTTGTATTATTAGATAGAATCTTATGAGTAAATTAGAGAGAAAAATATCAAAGTCTTGCGGAAGAGTGCGATTTGGGACAAAAAACCAATTTTGAATTGCTATTTTATTTCATATCTAGCTTGCTTGCAAAAGATAGGGCCTAAGAATAACCTTTACGAATGAGGTTACGCAGATAATGATTATGTGTTCTATGTGATGCGCCCACGAAGGATACGAACTACATTTTTTTCACACGTGACTAGTGTAAATTAATTTTATAAAATATTTTAAACAAATTACTCAAATCGTTCTTGTTTTACCATCACATATTTAGTTGACCACATTATAAAAGTTAAAAATAGAAAGGATTTTCATTGCATGTATTTTTCTTAACATGTGTCACTATCTACTGTGTTTGGAAAGAAAGAAATCAAAGGATTTTCAAACGTATTCAATCTAATGAATAATATATTATTCACAAAATTGAAAGTATGATGCAACAAATTGTATCTAAATAGATGAAATACCCCAATAATTCAAGAGAATTTGGAATGTTTTCTCCAATGGGGTTTTCCTGATTTTTTCCTCTCATACGAGTTTTCGAAACAAAATTTCCAAAAGACTTGAGTATCTCACTGAATTTTTAATTTTATTGGGTTATTTAGCATTAGTATCAGGGATGAGGGTTTGTTTCCAACATAAAAGTTAGATGCTTATTTTGTCGGGGAAAGATTTTTATCAATCATATCTTGAAGTTGGATGTTTCTCATTAAGGGTGATTCACGTATAAAAATAAAACGAGGCCAATTATACAAACTTAGGTGTTGTTTGTTTTTACCTCTTAAATTTGAATTTGAAATTTTTTTACTTAAGAGGTCCCAAATAGTGTTTTTTCATGATTAAGAGGCTAACGACTATTTTTCCCTCTAAATAATTAAGATTTAAATGAACCTCCAATGTCTGAATCTAAAAATTAAATTTGTCTAAATACACCCATTCAGATGTCCATTCGGGCATAAAAACAAATTTATTTTTCAAATTTGGATTTCAAACTTCTGATTTAGACTTTAAGTTTCAGATTTAGACTTTAGATTTAGATTCAAAAATAAACACAGCCTTAGAGATAAAGAGAGGGATGTTAGAAAAGGGAATAGTTTTTTTCCAAATTACATATTGGCATTTGTCCCACTATCTTCGCTTTATCAGTTTCCTGAGTTAGTGTGGGAGATCTGTTTTGTTGTTCCTTGATTTAGAGTGGAATCATGGGCGACGTATATAAAATGAATGTTGATATCTCATAGGGGAAGTTAACTATGTTGGACTCAACTTATCATTGTTTTCTACTTCTAAGGGTTTGAAGTTTTGATTATGTGTTAGTATCTCACCCTCTTCAGTATCTAATCCCACAGACTGTGAATTTCATGTGTTAGAATATTTATACAGTTCTTATGCTTAACATACAAGACCAACTTCATTATTCTAAGGGATCTACATAAAAAAGATTTGTATTTTAAATTTTTTGGGGGTTTTTTTCTCTCGCAAAATATCTAGATTAAATCTTTCATACACTCAAGGGCATAGCCAAGATTTTTCAATAGTGGGGGATAATTTAATGGTAATTTGGGGGCGGGGGTCGAGTGAGAGAGCCCCCGAGCCGATTTTTTTTAGTATTTATCAAATAATTACTAAAATATTTATTTAGTCTAATAAAAAGAGGAAAAAAAACCAAAAATACTATCCGAGAAAAAAGTAATAGCATAACATAACATCAATATCCCCTAAAATTGATAGCATAACACAAGGAAATTATTAAATTCCATTAACCCAAATTTTAACGCTAAACATTAGCTCTAATACCACTAAAATTAAAAACCCTAAATAAATATATAATTAGAATATCAATAGACGAACAAACAAATACAACCAATAAAATAAATTTATAGTATACAAAGACAATGCAACAAAACAAACAATAACGAAAACAGTCTAAACAAATAAAATAAATTTGTGTTTTTAGTTTTACCTGTTTTTTGTGAATGAGAAGCAGTTGGAAAAGAGGAGAAGAATTGGCGCCGGAGGTAACTCAGTGAGGAGTGTAGAAGAGTTGGAGTAGTGGGGTGGTTTGAGTTAAACACTCTATTTTTGCTGTTAAGAGATTAGGTTTTAAAGAATGGGTTGATTGGGTCTATTTATAAAACACCACCAAAATATTTCTAATTTAACTTTTACCCGAAATATTTTTACATACCTACTTTTCTATTTTTTTTTTAAAAATCCGTGGGGTAACAAGCCCCCACTAATCCCTAAGTACCTCTGTCCCTGCATACACATGTTCGTGTGGACTTAGAATCTTTAATTTTGAAGTGTTTGGATGCCTATCGAGGCGTTTATATAATTGAATCTAAGATCTAGTTTGTTTCTTCCTTCTTTATCTGTGATCACTTCTCGTGGTATATATATTTATGAGGCTTGATTCAAAACAAGATTATGGTGGATATTGTATCAAATCTTTAAAGGAGGTATTTCGTTTCGTATTTGGCAGAATTCGATTTATTGGTTTCCAGATTAGGGTTTTGCCATTTTTACAAGGTATAAAAGAGAACTCAAGATGAAGAGGTGTAAAATGTTCTAGAGTTTGGTAGTGATATGTCTTTTCATACTACTTGCTTAGGGTTTCTGCTATACCCTACATGTGTATGTTTGATATGTTAGGTTTTGCTTATTGTTTGTGATGTATAGGGATGGCAACGGGGCGGGTTTGGGGACGAGTTTGGTCAAATCCAACCCGACCCCGTTTACCCCGCCCTGTCCCCATTTGCCCCACCTCCATCCCCATTTAAAAACCCGGATAGGGGCCTGAACCTACCCCAAACCCGTCCAAAATATTTTTATTTTTTATCTTATTTTATAAATAAATCTGTAATTAAACTAAAATTTTGTTTATAAACAAATTTGTAAACAAATCTGATTGGTTCATAAACAAATTTGTACACAAAAAACAAATTAGTTTTGTTTATAAACAAATTTGAAAACAAATATGATTTATTTATGAACAAATCTATAAAAAAAATTGTAAAGGATACACTCATACTCATTGAAAGAGGGACAAAATAAAGGGTCAATTATTAAATAGTCCCTACTATAAATATATATTTTTTAAAAAGGCCACATATTTTTAGTTTAACCCATTTAATCCCTCAAGCATTCAATATCGTCTTATTTTTAGAGGTCCGCGCCAGCGGCATTCCCTCTCCAAAATATGTGGCAAAGGACTTTTTGAGTCAAAATAAAAAAGCTTGAACTAAATGAGTATTAAAAAATGTTCGAGGGACTATTTGATATATGTCCCCAAAATAAATGATACACGGTTAAAAAGCAATTGAAAGGAGTCAAAATTTGTGTAAGGATTCAACTGAAACCAATATTTATCCATACATAGGTTCTTGTTTAAGGAAAGGATTCAACTGTATTAAATGATTTCATTTCACTTCTTTTGTAAGGATGCAACTTATGATTTCATTTCGTGTGTAAGAATTTCAAGATCCATCACACAATCATCATACGCAGTTAGACCCACCAAACAATCATCAGTATTAAACCCACCACACCATCATCAGTTTCTTAGATTTGTCGACAAGGAAAAATAAAAAAAAAAGGATGGAAGAACATACATTTGCCAGAGACCAGAGCTACGGTGATAGTTACCGGAGGTTGAAGCGACCGGGTATAGAGATGAGTGAGTATGAGGTGAGGGCAGAGATAAATGAGTGAACCACTTAGTGAAAAATGAAAAACCCTAAACATTACATTCCTCTCTCTTCATATAAATAGGTAAGTTGGTAATAATACCTCTAAACGGGGCGGGTTTGGGGTTTTCGTATATGAAACCCAACCCCGACCCAAACTCGATGATTTTTTATATCAAACCCAACTCTGAACCCTCCCCATTTATTTACTCCAAATTTCGCCCATTAGGGCAGGGGAGGATCGGGTCCCCACCAAATTTAGCCCCATTGTCATCCCTAGCGATGTTGACGATTATGGGTTCTTTATTTTCTTTGTAATACGTTTTTCTTGGGAAATTTTTTTGGACTTTTGTTTTTAAGATTGTTACCTATTTCCTTTTTAGGTCTAATATACTTATAATTTACGAAAAAAGATAATAATTATAATTATAATTATTAAAAATATAAATATAAATTTAAAGACTAACATTTATATTTTTAGTCTTAACCCTAAATTAACACACACACACAAACACACACACACACACACACACACACACACACATATATATATATATATTAGTTACATATTCATTCGTATTATATAAATATTTAGGTGCTGAAATGAGATACATGCCTTTGAGAAGATGGCATTCGCACTAGTGATGTTTTCGAGAAAGCTACACCATTACTTTGAAGTTCACACTATATTCCTCCTAATTTATTCCCCCCTTAAAGAAGTATTGGTAAAACATACCTATCAAATAGGATGGCTAAGTGGTTTTTAGAGTTAGATCAGTTCGACATCATCTATGCGTCTCGAACTTCTATATAGGGGCATGTATTAGATGACTTCATCATCGAGTTCTCAATGGGACAAGAAGGAGAGGTCATTAATCATATCCATTTTCCAGTGTTTCTTAATGATAAGTAGCTTTTTATGAATGTATCGTTGTTGTGCAAAAGCCACTCTCAAAATTCCCTTGAGTACCTACAAAACTTGTCTAAAAATAACTCGTATTGCGGCAAATATGGGTATCAATCCAACTGTGACACCCCGCCTAATAAAATACCGGGCGATCACGCCTATATCAAATTATAACAGGAGTCTCATATGGACCATTCTTAGCATCACCATCGAAAATCCATTTAATTACTAATAACGTATTAGGCCGGTGTCAAAATTTTACTTTACTACTCTTTTTAACAATTACAAAATTAAAACATCCACGCAGTTTATGCGTAAATGAAACTGAAAGGAAATAAAATAATCGAACACTCGGTGGAAATCTACAACCATATCGAATGCTGAACTAAAAGAATGAATAAATGAAATTAGACCATTGGCCTGAATACTTATACAGTACCTCCTATCTAGATTACAAGAATGGAAGCGTCTACCGAGAATCCTGCACGCATCCACAGCTACTGCAGCTGATGTCTGACTCAAAAGATGTGTCATCCAGGCATCCTTGTGTCTGGACACCTATATATATATAATATAGCAAGAAAGGAAAAGTAGATAAACGGGTCAGAGCCCGAGTTTTGAAAATATTTAGCAAGTGCATAAATGCCTTATTTTTTAGAAAAAGGTTTTATCTCATATTTAAATTTGGCATCGGACTCCCATGAGATACCCCTCACCTCTCTTCTAACAGTGCACTCCTAGCGCATCCCTCTAAACATCCTAGTCAAGCTACCCTGCAAAACTAGTCTAACCCATCTACTATCAACCTTAGATAGTACAAGTACTAAGGCCTAAACTTCTCCCCAGTCTCAACACTGTGCCAAGTTCATGCGTGGAGTGTCTCGCAAAGCGAAATCCAAACAAGGAACTCCCCCAATACACTACTACTCGGCAAGGTCAATCGTCGAGATCCATTAAACCCTCAATACATAACATATATATACATATACATACACCATATAAGAAATACTAATATTAGAGCACCAAGGATTAAACTTCTCCCTAGTCTCAACACAATGCCATGTTCGTGCGTGGGGTGTCTCGTAAAGAAAAATCTAAACAAGGAACCCCCCCCCCCCCCCGATACACTATCGCGCGATAAGGTCGATCGTCGGGATCCATTAGACCCTTGGTACTCGATTTATCCATATATATTCATATTACAATATACATTCGGATCTATCTCCCGGAATGAGAATTCATTTACTTTTTTTTTCTCAAAACTTTCTATTTCCCTTCTTATATCCAGGAAATGTATTTAAAAGCCAATTCATTATCATGAATTGCTTTAACATAACATATAACCTTTTTAAAAGCCAGTTTTATTATCATAAAATGGTTTTTCGTTTTATGACATCCCATTTCCCTTCTTATATCCAGGAAATGTATATAAAAGCCATTTTTATTATCATAAAAATACTTTTATCATTTCACATGCTTCCATTTCCCTTCTTTCATCCGGGAAACGCAACCGAAGCTAAATCGTTTATCCCATTTCCCTTCTTCCATCTGGGAAATGTATTTAAAGCCAATTCATTATCATGAATTGCTTTAACATATCTAAGACCGTCCCTACGGGTTTTCCCACTAGACGCGCCCCTAAATGGCTATCATCTTCCAGGGCCTATCAAACAAGACCACCTGGGAACCTACCAAAATGTCGGGAAGCGGCCATATGCCTGCGGGATAGTCATGACCACACCCAGAATCACCTAACCAGCGCAGTAAACATATATAATCGCCCATATGGCCTATAGGACTATATCCACCCTGCATTCATTAGCCAGGGGGCTTCACATCACGCGCGAACTTCCTTTATGATAGCATTTAGAGAGGTGTGTAAACATAAATTATCATTTATGAAAATCATTTCTTTTCCATTTTGAAAACTTCCATTTATTCATTTTCAAAAGTCATTATATCATATCATATATATACTTTATTCACATAGTATATACATATAACATATATTCCTCCTCGAATATATATAAATGGCGATATTTGCCAAACACATCTAACAATGACCAAAAATCTCAAAGATTCTCTCAAAGAATCATGATCATGCATTCATATGCGCATGATATTAAACCCAAAGTATTTCCTTACTTTAATAATCAATACATACCTTAATCCCCTCTACGGATTTATTGGATATCTCCAATTATAATAATCCACACTAAGCGAATATATATATCTATATTCCTAAATTATCCTAATTATCTCATAGGATACACTCAACAGTAATCGATATAATTATGCTTTCTATACGCATAATTATATAGGCCTAAATGCCTACTAAAAATATCCTAGGGACTTATCTTTCCCGAACAACCTTAAACTTAGTGGGATATGAATTTTATTTCCATGAACCCAAGGACTACATCTTGTCCATATAATCATTTAAAGGTCCCCAACATAATTTAGGAACCCTAAACCATCAAAATCTACAATTGTTCTATTTTCCTTAAAAATGTAGTTTAAGGGTTATACATTTAAAACCCTCACTTTGCCCTCCTAAATTCTCTTAATTAGAGGACCATATAGTCCTAAAAAATCCCTCATATGAACCCATAATTAGTCTCAAAGAAATGTGATTTGGAATCTATCCCATCCAAATCACCCTTGAAAAATTGCCAATCTTTCAGCAAGGGTCGATCGATCGACCCTTGGTCGTCGATCGATCGATGGCTTCGATCGATCGATCGATCATGGCGGGCAACTTCTTCTCCGAGAAGCTGTTTTGGCCATGGAAGCTTCCCCCAAGCTTCCATTTCCTCACCCAACAGCCCACAACTTCAACCAATATTAACTACACATATAATACGGGTTCTAAACGTCCTAGAACCCAAAATCACCAATTAATTTAGGTTAAAACCTAAGTTCCTCAAATTGAAACATTATTAGGATTTATTCGTTTTATCTCCCGAAAACCCGTTTTATCCACGAAAACCCAACCCAAAATATTTAGGGTTTGTTTACACCAAACTACCATATGAGATTTATGCTCAAAATTAAATAAAGCAAGTAAACACTTGCCTCGTGGATATAATCCGACGACCTTGAGCCGAATCTCGCGGAGTTTGGTTAGAACCTCCCCTTTTCTCCTCTTTTCTCTCCTCCTCTCTCTCTTCTCTCTCGTTTATTGCTTTCTATCTCTTTTCTCCCTCTCTGCCTCTTTATATAGAAAGAAAAAGGGTTTAACCCCTTAAAATCCAAAAATGACTCGTTTACTCAATTACGAGCCCTTTTAACTCCAAAATTCCCCCAAACTCAATTTCGACAATTGAAAACTCTTTTCTGACTATCTCGGACGTTCTGAGACTTACGGTGCAGTCGAAATTCCCATCCGAGGTATTTGACTGCAAATCACTACTCTAACCCATATAACTTAATGCGGGTTTTCCAATTAAAATCTTACATCTTTTGTCGCTTTACTCCATGACGACATATAATTAAAATACTTCGACCTATTTAATCCCAAAAGTAATTACAACACCCATCAAAATCATTAAATCCTCGAAAATCCCAAAAATCACTATTTCGAGAAGTTCTCCAAATTTCCAATTTATACTCAGTTATGGAATTTAATTGTCTCCAAAAGGACGGGTTGTTACACCAACCTTCAAGGTGAAACAATTAATGTGAAAACGTGCAATTCCAAATTTTTTTTATGAAAATATATATTTTTTAAAATAATTTCAAGGGAAAAATTTACTAATAGATGCTAAAAATTATAAAATGACTAAATGATGAAAAAGAATGTGCAACTGAGTGTGAAGTATGTTAGAAGGTCAAAAGATGAGATTACAGTGTATTTTCAATTATTTTAATTTCTCAATTTATTAATTTTGAAATATTTCGAGATAATATTAAATCAATAATCTAACTCTCGTTAAAATTATAAATTTAATAAAATATTTTTCAGAAAATTAATTTAAAAATGCCACACGATGAAAAATTAGGACTTATACTATTTTCAAAAAATTACCCGCTAGCATCAATTTAACGAAAACAATAGCAATCTTCAATTTTCAACACCGAATTAATATTCAAATTTCGGAAAAATCTATCTCTAATTCGATTCCTAAATTCAAACATTAATTTACTAACTCTCGTTACATAAATTAATTGGTGACACTTAAAATTAATTTACCTAGAAATATAAAATTAATTAAACCAATTAATTAAAGTAACATCATACACAGTGCATCCCACCCCTTGAATGAGGTGTTTAGCCAAACATTCTCATGTATGCATAAACAACAATAAATAATATGTCAAGAAGAAAATAAATTGTAAAGAGAATGTAGAAATACAATACTCAATTTTTTCCACAAATTTGTCTTGAAATGCGCCTTGACATGCATTCAAATTCTTCACAATTTATAGCACTTGATTACAAAAAGAAGAGCATAATCTAAACCTAAAAATTATCCTAAAGCTAAACTAAATTTTTTTTGTATTTTTCTGAAATTTTTTTATATACCTACTATATACATATTATACACTGTCTCTCTCTCTCTTTGCGTCTCTTTTTCTTTTTGTGCTGAGAGTCCTTTTATGAGAAGCTCCTCTCCTTTTATTGACCCACAATTCTTTCTTTAGTGGGAGAGATTTTTGGGATACCAGTTTGGCTAAGTCAAAGGTAGATGGAATGGGTTTTGAACCTCTTGCATGTGGCTATGGAGATATGGCAGATTAGGTAAATGGGCCTAATTTTTTTCTCTCGATATTTATGGGATATGGAAGGTCGGTTAGGATGTTCGGGTCTACGGGTTTGGGATTTGCGGTTTGAGGCCGGAACAGGGGCGCGGGTCTGACAGCGAGTATGGGTTCTAGATTGATGTGGTTTCGGGTATTGGGCACATTTTGGGTTGGAGGATGGGTTGAACCCGGGTCGCTGGCAGCTCCGCTGGCCGAAGGTTTACACAAGGGGCTCGCGGTTTGGGCGGTCATCGATGAGGGGGGAAGGGAGGTCGGGGCGGTTGTCTGCTGCCGTTGCGTCGCCGAAACTGGGTCCAATCACCGGAGGTAGGTGCTAGTTGGCGCTGCTGGTCGGAGGGAGGTCGACGGACTGGTTGCAGGTGGTATAAGGATGGGGGTATGGGTTGGGGTATTTTTGATTGGTTATGGGGTTATGAGAGAATGGTTGGGTGTTGGTGGTTTAGGTGAGAGAGAAAGATGTGAGGTTGAAGAAGAAGTGGGAGGGAATTGTGTGTGTGTGGTGTAGGAAGTAGGGGTGAGGGTGAGGGTGAGGGTGTGTTATAAAGTGTAGGATAAGTTGTGTATGAGTGAGTGAGTATCTGTGTTTAATTTGTACCCCTAAAAATAACACCACTAAAAAGTATATAACTAAAAATAAAAAATTTAAATCTAATAAAACTAAAAATTAACATCTCAAACTAATAAAAAGAAATGAAATAAAACTCTATTAAAACTAAATAAATATAATCCTAATAAAACTAAAATAAAAGAAATTACAATCTAATAAAACTAGAAAATAAATTCCTAAAAACTAATCCTAATAAAAAATAAAATAAAGATTAAAAAACAAAAACTAATAAAAATCAAAACCAAAACAAAGAAATAGAAAAATAGAAAATAAATTCTAGAAATTTCTAAATAAATCCTAAAAATAAAATGACTGAAAAGAAAAATCTAGAAAAATAATAAAGGTACAAACTCAACACACACGAGGCTTGGGGAATGGTCTGGGTTCGGTGTAGGCTTAGGTTTGGGTTACAGGACTGTTTCGGGGCATCAGATCATATTGAGGCAAGCTCAGAATGGACTTCTCACTTCACGGTCTCTTTGGATTTCTTCGATGCATGCTTTTGACTGCTTCTGAGTCGCAATTGCACTAATTTAGAATTATTTGTACAGCAACTGCTTATTGACCTGAGAAATGATAAAATACGAACATAATGCCAATTTTAATTAAAACGAGCGACTAAAATCCATCTATTCAGGGTATAAAATAGACACTTTTGGGTGCTTATAACACCACCCCCAAACAGAACATTGGTAGTCTCGAGAAAAAATTAGAGAGAAAACAGAGATAAGTAACCAAAAGTGTGCTACTTTTGCAGGCACTGGCGATTGCACTTAGCATTTTCAACAAGCCGTTAAACCTATAGGTTGCCCTACAGGACGAGTGGTGTCTCATGAGGGTTTGCAGTGAATATACCCACAAAATTCAAAAACTTATTTAAATGCAGTATCTGAGTAGATGATGAAATGCTATACAACCCAACTTAAAAAGGACATCAAGGAACACCGTATTCAACTATCAAAATAAGATATGAAATTACTTAATACCAAAAGCATAATCCTTCCTAAAACTCAGCGTGTGTAGTGTGAAACAATCTTAAGTATCATTAGAGTAATTCTAAGATCTCCTTTCAGGAATCGACGCTTTGACTTCAATTCTCACTGGATATATCTCTCTAAATCAAACTCTCTGAAAATTGGGTAAGTGTATCTCCCTAGTGTGTGAGGATGTGATTAAATGCAAACAAGTTCAAACATCTCACACACTTTATAAGAAAGGACGGATACATGAAAAAATCTGATCTCGTGAAGGGATGCTAACCACTATGTCGAGAATGTCGAGCTATTCACCATATAATCTTCTCATTTTCCTGAACACTTTACCAAGGGTGAAAATGGGGTTTATGTAAGGTATGAGGGAATAATGAAATGAAGAAGATGAATGATAGGGTTTTTGAGAAGAGTGTGACACACTTTGTTTGACTATTGTCTTCATCTTTTGAACTTATGATCAGATCTTTATTTTTCTACTTTTATATTTTTATTTTCTTTCTTTGCTTCTTTCTATTTTTTTTTATTGCGATACATTTTTCTTTTCATAACGAAAATGAAGACAATTTACATTGATAATTTCAAGCACTCTTTTTCTCAAACACGATGGTAATGATGTATGGTATTTGGGACATATGGATAAGGGTAATATGGAAAATGATAATGGGTGAATGATAATGTGATAGGGAAAATGGTAAGTGTATGGAAAGATCGGTTTAGTGCTCGGGACAAACTACAAGATATATGTTTCTTACAACTCGAAAGTAATGTCATTCTCAGTGATTAAGCCAAATTTGAAAAAATGATGAGATCATACAACAACTAAATGTAGTACCCAAAGAAAGTTGAGTCAACTCGTGACTCTGAGATACGTAAAAACCCTAAAAAAGGTGAAAAGCTCAAATCTCTTGGGTTTAAGTCGTCATTAGTGATATTTTAAGGCTTTATTGAGAATATATTTACTCTTCAACTTTTGATTGTAAAAGTGACAGTGCAAATTGCCGAGTTTAAGAATTCATAGTGCAAGTACGCTTTAAGAGGTATTAATTAATTTATTTGTAAAAAGTGTAATTTTAGGGTCGAGCACTGGTATTCCGAGATTTCTAAAAGAGGGATGATAGACAAATCATATCATACAAATTTATTTTTAACTGCACAAAAAGTTTAAAATCACTTGTTTCTGAAAATTTTCAAAAGAGGTACGATTTTGTTAAATTTTCTACCCCCAAATAAAAGAGAACATTGTCCTCAATGTTTAAAACCATATATAAAATAAAACGCACAAGGGAGGAAAGATATTACCATAATGAATCGTAAATGAAAATGTCCCGCATGGTGGAGTATAGATAAAACCTGAAGAATAGATGTGATACAAAAATACATACAAGTCTATAAAGTACGTGACAATCATTGGGTGGTGTGAAACACCACCCCTAAACAGGATAAGACTCATACTCATAAACAATGAACAATGGGCTGCCTCCCGGTAGCGCTAAGTTTAATGTCTTCAGCTAAACCGAAACAGTCGCACCCTAAGGATAGGAACTAGGAAAGCACGAGTGGCGAAAAAATTGGGTGATGGGAATCACCCCAAACAAAACTGAAGTGTCAGTCTTGTTGGATAAACGAGAAAATAGGTCAATGCACTTGTATATCAAAGTGCATTACTCGATGCAAAACATCGGTAGACCATGGGAGGCTACATGGACGAAGGGTAAGGGTGAGGGTAAATAAGCACCGGTCACATGCCTTATTGAGCATAAATGTGAGGGCAACAAGGGCCCTATAAGTATGGTGCTCAAGTTGGTGGGGGAGGCAAAATGGTTTGGAAATAACAATGGGGTGGGCCTAAGAGAAAGTTCACGACCGTTCTATAAATGGACGGTGATAATGGTCACGCCGTGACACACCAGGGAGCGGTAGATGAAAATTTTCAACACCACAAGGTAGTGTTGTGCATAAAGTAATAAGCTCGGTGTCACGAAAGATTAGAGTAGCACAAATACTCTCATAGATAGTGGTGTCATGGAAACATGCACAAATGGGATCGTGGGGTACTAGGGTGGAGGATGGATGTAAGTGAGGACCTAAATACGTAGATGGGAATAGGTGGGGTGCAATAACAGGGTCCAAATCAAGTGGTGGGGTGGAAGGGATAGTGGATGGATCGGGTGGGACAAACACTACACCAAAAATAGGAATCTGGGACGGTTTAAAACTGTGATAGATCAAATATGGCAGGGTTTTGAACTGTGCCAGAATCAGGTGTTCCAAAATGGCCATTTTTTTCTGGCACGGCTCAAAAGTGTGATAAATTTGGCAAACAGGAACACTTCTGGCACACTTTTAAACCGTGCCAGAATTTGATATTTCTGGCACACTTTTGGCACAAATTTTAACTGTGCTAGATTTAGCACAGTTTAAAAAAATTTGGCACAGTGCAAAACCGTGCCAAAATATGATACACTTTTGCCACGGTTTTGAACTGTTCCAAATTTTTTCATAAAAAGAAAAAAAATAATTATTTGAAAGCACAAAAATTCACAAATTAAAAATAGTGCACGTTGTTGATAAACTAATGTACATACAAACTTCAAAATATTACAAGTCGTTAATAGTTCACAGGCCAAAAAAAAATTGGGTAGAGTTTCCTCTATTTTCTGGACATTTCAAAACCTGCTAATACAAAAGCTGCCTAACATAAAGCCCGCACGACCACAAAATATAACAATTAACTTACAAAACCCGCACGACCATAAAAGTTAGCAATAAAACTACAAAAGCCCGCACGGCCATAACACAAAAAAATGGAATCATGAATAAACCCCTTTTTGTAAACCATTGAGTTCTCTGTGTATTCCACGGGAATAAATGCCAATGATAAACTGTTATCCTGCAAAAAAAAAATAGGATACAAAAAAGATACGATATTAGTAACCCAATAATTTACAAAAAAAAATCTACTCAAACTAAAAAATTACATATTGGATCGGAAATTATCATCATATTCTCAAACCGAAAGACTCGAGACAACGCGGTCAGTTCCTACAAGTTACATTGGTCCCGTGCGAGATGTTTGTTCCTCCTACGGGGTCGTTTGGGGCTGATTTGGGTTGTCACCCTTTAACGGCTTGTTTTTAAGTTTAAGTGTTGATTTTTGCAAATTATCGTCATATTCACAAATCGGGAGACTCGAGATTACATGGTCAGTTCCTACAAGTTACATTGGTCCCATGCGAGGTGCTCGTGCCTCTTACGGGGTCGTTTGGGGTCTGGTTTGGGTTTTCACCCTTTAACGGCTTGTTTTTAAGTTTAAGTGTTGATTTTTGCAAATTATCCTCATATTCTCAAACCTGGAGACCCGAGACTACGCGGTCAGTTCCTACAAGTTACATTGGTCCCGTGCGAGGTGTTCGTGTCTCTTACGGGGTCGTTTGGGGGTTGATTTGGGCTTTCACCCTTTGACATCTTATTTTTAAGCCTAAGTATGATTTTTGCAAATTATCGTCATATTCTCAAACAGGGAGACCCGAGACTACGCGGTCAGTTCCTACAAGTTACATTGGTACCGTGCGAGGTGTTCATGCCTCCTACGGGGTTGTTTGGGGGCTCGTTTGGGTTGTCACCCTTAACGGCTTGTTGTTTAAGTCCAGGTGTGATTTTTGCAAATTATCATCATATTCTCAAACCGGGAGACCTGGGACTACGTGGTCAGTTCTTACAAGTTATATTGATCCCATACGAGGTGTTTGTGCCTCTTACGGGGTCGTTTGGGGGTGAGTTTAGGTTTTCACCCTTTAACGGCTAGTTTTGAAGTCTAAGTGTGATTTTTGCAAATTATCGTCATATTCTCAAACCGCGAGACCCGGGACTACGTGGTCAGTTCTGACAAGTTACATTAGTCCCGTGCGAGGTATTTGTGCCTCTTACGGAGTCGTTTGGGGGTTGGTTTGGATTTTCACCCTTTAACAGATTGTTTTTATTTTAAGTGTTGATTTTTTCAAATTATCGTCATATTCACAAACCGGGAGACTCTAGACTACGCGGTCAGTTCCTACAAGTTACATTGGTCCCGTGCGAGGTGTTCGTGCCTCCTACGGGTCGTTTGGGGGCTGGTTTGGGTTTTCACCCTTTAACGGCTTGTTTTTAAGTCTAAGTGTTGATTTTTGCAAATTATCATCATATTCTCAAACCAAGAGACCCGGGACTACGTGGTCAGTTCCTACAAGTTACATTGGTCCGGTGAGAGGTGTTCGTTCCTCCTACGGGGTCGTTTGGGTTTTCACCCTTTAACGGCTTATTTTTAAGTCCAATTGTGATTTTTGCAAATTATCGTCATATTCTCAAACTGGGAGACCCGGGACTACGCGTCAGTTGGTACAAGTTACATTGGTCTCGTACGAGGTGTTTGTACCTCTCACGGGGTCGTTTGGGGGCTGGTTTGGGTTTTCACCCTCTAACGGCTAGTTTTTAAGTTTAAGTGTGATTTTTGCAAATTATCATCATATTCTCAAACTGGGAGACCCGGGACTATTCGGTCAATTCTTACAAGTTACATTGGTCCCGTGCGAGGTTGTGCCTCTTAAGGAGTTGTTTGGGGGCTGGTTTGGATTTTCACCCTTTAACTGATTATTTTTAAGTTTAAGTGTTGATTTTTTCAAATTATCATCATATTCACAAACCGGGAGACCCGAGACTACGCGGTCAGTTCCTATAAGTTACATTTGTCCCGTGCGAGGTGTTCGTGCCTCCTACGGGGTCGTTTGGTGGCTGGTTTGGGTTTTCACCCTTTAACGGCTTGTTTTTAAGTTTAAGTGTTGATTTTTGCAAATTATCGTCATATCCACAAATCGGGAGACTCGGGACTATGCGGTCAATTCTTACAAGTTACATTGGTCCCGTGTGAGGTGTTCGTGCCTCTTACGGGGTCATTTATGGGCTGGTTTAGGTTTTCACGCATTATCGGCTTGTTTTTTAGTCTAAGTATGATTTTTGAAAATTATCATCATATTCTCAAATTGAGAGACCCGGGACTACGTGGTCAGTTCCAACAAGTTGCATTGGTCCGGTGAGAGGTGTTCGTGCCTCCTGTGGGGTCGTTTGGGGAATCGTTTGGGTTTTCACCCTTTAACGGCTTGTTTTTAAGTTTAAGTGTTGATTTTTTCAAATTATCATCATATTGTCAAATCGGGAGACCCAAAACTACGCGATCAGTTCCTACAAGTTACATTGGTGCCGTGCGAGGTGTTCGTGCCTCGTACGGGTCCGTTTGGGGGCTGATTTAGGTTTTCACCCTATAACGTCTTGTTTTTAAGTCCAAGTGTTGATTTTTGCAAATTATCTCCATATTCTCAAACCGGGAGACTTGGGACTACGCGGTCAGTTGCTACAAGTTACATTAGTCCCGTGCGAGGTGTTCATGCCTCCTACGGGGACGTTTGGTAGTTGGTTTAGGTTTTTACCCTTTAACGGCCTTTTTTTAAGTCTAAGTGTTATTTTTGAAATTATCGTCATATTCTCAAATCGGGAGACCCGGGACTACACGGCCAGTTCCTACAAGTTACATTGGTCTCGTGCGAGGTGTTCGTGCCTTTTTAGAAAATTTATTGATTTTAAAAAATTTTGACATAGTTTCGTTTGTTTATTCATTAAATCCAACCCGTTTTAACATTTGAAATAAACTCAACAGCAGCAACAAATTCCAAAACCAAACCACCAGCAAATCCTTTCCACCAATTTAACAAAATAGGCTCAAAAATTACCCATTTTACGTTTGGCTACTTGTCGCAATTTCAGACCATTTTGTTATTTAATGCTACTACAAATTTTAAGAGAATTTGAGACTTTGAGACTAACCAGATTTCATTTGCATTTTGATAGCCACCCGATGAACTCTTCGTGCCATGACTTCTTGAAAGTATCCCATTTTGGTCCAATAATGTCTGCAAATTCTCAAATATTCCATTCCGAGTGGCATTTAGTTGTTCATGAGACGATATCTTATCTTTCAAGTTTCTCAGCTCTTCATTATGAGATCGAGACTGTGCTATGACTGTTGAATTGTTAGAAGACTTATATTAGAAGGTTTGTCTTATAAAATATAAAAAGGATAAAAGGAGGAAAGAACTGAAACATACAAGTGTATCCTTGCACTTATCATTCATCAAATCACCATTTTTCTTACTCCAATGAGATGTCTTGAAGAATTCCACGATGCTAGGTTTCACATCAGTTTCATGCTCCTGAATTCAAAATCATAGAATGAAAGAATATAACCATACTAGTTGATGATGCGGGTAAAACATGTCTAATATCCACAATGTCAAGAATATTATTGCGACACATAAATTGAAATCAAATTTAGCAAGGGTAAAATCAATTTGATAACTATATAACAAATTGTGCTTCAACAAGATAAAATATTTAGTGTCAATCCCAAACTTCTTAGTCCCCTCATAGTGTGCTGTGCCGTCTTTGTTTTCTGAACAAAGAAAACATAATTATTTCACTGACATTGTAATTCTCATTTTAAATAGAAGTACCACACCCTATGTTTATTTATGTACGCATTATTACACGTGTATATAACTTACCAACACAATACGAGAATTGTCCAAGAGCATCAATAAATGGCATTGACTCATTGTCTCATGCTTCAAGCAAAAGTCAATTTTGACCCAACAAAAGTATGAATCCCCTCATTGTGCCACAGGTTGCATATAGTTATTAATTTACCTATGGTACCAATTCTATGACACAAACATCAGGTGGACGTTCTTCCCAGTCCACCAGTATAGCTGTTACACGTTCAATCCAATCTTGAATGGCATCCGTGATATGAGGTGCAACCTGAACAAGGGAAGTAACATGTGAGGACAGGAATACAAGTGATTGAATAATATAATGGATCCATTTCAGCAACAGTGAAAGAATCAGAACAGTTTTTTTAAGATAATCCCCCTTTCTCTCTTTATCAATGACAGACTAACAGAGAAGAAAAGTAGTCAGTACAATAAGTCAAAAAACATCAAGATTGCACTAAACCCTTCACCTTGAATTGTAGTTATACAAGCGTCAACACCAATTTTTTTCCACTAAACACTTCACCTTGAATTGTATCTTATGTTAGTATTAATTAAAAGCATAATCAACAAATTTTGCAAAAGACAAACACGCAAATTAAAAATAAACATACCTAAGCAAATAACCTTCGTCATTCCCTAAAAATAAACATACCTAAGTAAATACGATATCCATATGAACAACCCAAAAGTCATTCCCTAAAATGGCATTTAATTCAAAAAAAATATGAAGAAAAAAGCACACATCTTATAATGAATACAATCAAGACTTTGTAATATTACAAACACTCAAGGCACACATTCCGACATCATAAGTACATATATTTGCTATCCACTATTAGCCCAGTAGATCACAATAAAACTTTTAATGTATTATAGTACTTTTTAAATAAAAAAAGAGCCGTAAGGACAACATATCAAGCAATCCAAATGTATGTATCAAACAGAGTACCACCAAAACAATGACATATCTGCCAAACTAAGAATCAATATTTGCACAGACACTAATTTAAGCTGAAACTAACTTTGATTACCAATTAATATAAACGATCCACAAATAAAAACGTATACAAATACATGCAGGCATCTACATTTTACATTCGTATACGTATGTGGTTGGGAAATTTCAAGAGACGCAAGATTAAATAGAGTAAAAGATCGATTAATAAACACTTAAAAAAGATCTACACTGATTGTGCTCTGAAATTATCTCGTCCCCTTATAAGTTGCAACAAATTTGTATAAGAAAGCTCATCAGCTTGGCCCAAATTAATATAAATTGCTGTTGTGTTCCAAATTAAAATGAATTTCAGTTTCCTACTAAATCTGAAATCTTTTAGCAAGATTATCATATCCTCTATGGCAGAGTGTTAGGAAGGAAGGAAACCTTATACGGTTACCACACCTATCCTGATATCATTCTTAATGGGACGAGTGGATACACGATCTATAGATAGCTGAGATCGTAATGTATATAGAATCTAAATCGTATTACATATAGATATTGAATACGCACTATGATTTTGAGATCGCCTTTTCGATTTACATTTATTAGAATTTTAAAAATCATATAAGAGTCGACAAAATCAAATACAAAGCGTAGACTACAAATGGATACAAATTAAACCAAACCAATGAAGATGTTCTGTTTTCATTATCATTAAAGACGTTCAAATGGATGGGGTTTGTGATCTTTGCGCTCTCTTCTCATTGAAGATCGGTTCTATATGCAAGAAGTAAAGAGAGAGAATGAGGTTACCTGAGCCGGAGAGAGAGAGAGCTGAATAGAGCTGCGCTAATGGAGAGCTGATCGACCGGAGAGAGAGAGAGTTGATCGGCCGGAGAGAGAGAGCTAAACGTAGAGGTTAAAGCAGAGAGAGGGGTGAGCGGGGCGAGCGAGAAGATATAGCGGGCTCGGTTTAGGAAATTTTTTGGGGGGATTTTATATTTTAGTGAAGTGTGCTTAATTTTGGCACACTTTAAAACAGTGCCAAATTTTGGCACTGTTTTAAGGTGTGCAAAATTATCTTTAAACCGTGCCAAAATCAGGCACAGTTTTAAACTGTGCCAGATTTTTAATATCAGGGTGTGCCAAAATGCTGTTTTTGGTGTAGTCAAAGGGTGGGGCAAGATGATCTAACTCACGAGTAGGATACACACATTCATCATGACATGTGGAGTTATCCTCAAGGTCACTTGCAGGAGGAAGTGTGGAAATAAACGAGGGAGTAATCAACTTAGCCACCATTACATCACCATCCGAGGTCGTGAAAAGGTCTAACGAGGCGTTAAGATCCAATATAGATGAATCTACATCAATATTCGGCTCAAAGGGAGCCAAGCATGGTGGTTCAGGATCCATATCCCGAGCGATAGAAACCATCTTGGATTCAATATCAAGAAAATGGTGAGCACTCGTAGCCGAAGCTAACCTAGGATGAAGTGGTTCCTTGGGAACACACGCAGTGGGCTCAATAGGTGTAGGCTCGGGCATAAGTAAGGATTCTGTGGAAGGGGAAAGAAAAACCGCAATGGTGGGTTCGAGAGGGTAGGGTGGTGTGGGATCAGTCTCACAAACAGTGAATATGTCAACACAATTGTCAACTTGGGGCTCGGACCGTGGGGTGGTCTCAACTTCAAGATTCTTAGGAGTATAGGGTTGGTCACACGCAAAATTAGTGGAACAAGATGACACATCATCGTCCCACGCGGGGTCAATAATGGGTTGACTTGGGGTGGAATCCATCTCGTTCGCACACTCAAAATCATATAATCGTTGTTCAAGCCTTTGAAGTGATTCAATTTGATATTGAAGAGTGTGCGCGAACTTGTGCAAAAGGCTGCCGAGAGTGGATGTGCAAGGTGGTGGTGAAGTGGTGGCGATGGTTGAGGTGGACACAACTACCTATGGATAGGACGGTACGGAGAATACTCGAATGAAGTGTGTGGAGTGGGGCTAAGATCATCATACACGAAAGGAGCGCCTTCGTGATGGACAAATGGTTGAGGCTCATGGGGTGTGTAGTGAGAGAACTGATCGTGAATGAGTGCATAAGGTGGCGATGGCGACTGTTGGAAACCATAAGGATCCCCAACATGACATTGGGATTCGTATTGCATGGAAGGGTGATCAGGACGCCATGAAGAGCTTGGGTATTCATACTCCTCGACATTGGATAGGTCATGAGAATACGGCGAGGGTGGTTCCAAAACAGTGTCATAGGGATACACATGTTCCAAGGTGGATTCAGATGGAGAGAGTATAAATGGACACTCGTGGGGCAAGTGGTTGCTAAGAAAGTAGTGTGTGCACGGCGAAGCATGTGATGGGTTGACACTCGTCACCGGAGGAGGTGGAAGATGAGATGTGTGCATGGACGACACAGGAGTATCAATGGTGTGTGTTTGAGAGTAAAATCCCTGAATTAATGAATCAAGGGTCGATTCGGGCTTATCATCAAACAAACTGCAGGAGAATGTGAAATGGCCAAATTATTCCCGTAGAGGACGTTCTTCGGTCATGACAAGAGGAATATTTTTTGGGTTTTTAAATATTTTTCAAAAGAAAAGAAAATATTTTTGTGATTTTTGAAAATAATAAAAGGAAAATCTTTTTGGTATTTTAAATATAGAAAAAAAATAAAATCTTGTTGGGATTTTTGAAAATATTTTTAAAAAGAAAGGAAAATATTTTAGGGATTTTTTTCGAAAAAGGGGAGAAAATGGACTCTTGATTTGGGCGAACTAACGAAACCCGACTACCGAAATAATGGAATTGGACACACAAGAGTCAAGAAAAAATCCTAACGAGCACGTAGCCAATTATTATCTTCAAAATTAGTGAAATGGGTAGGCAAATTTTAATTAATTCCGCGGGCGACAAAATGCACGGAATTTATCTTTGTGATCGCCTGTTGAAAAAATGTATTCCTACAGGGCTAGCTAGTTGATTAATTTTTAATTTAATAACAACTAGGGTAGCAACAATGGATAAGCGAGTGAGTCGGGTGATGAAATCCCTTCTCGTTGCAATGATCGGGTCCAGGTCTTAGGTAAATTAATTCACCAAACCATTCAATTTACGTGCGATGAAGAAATTAAAAGCACACAGGAGCAATTAATCACACAAAAAATGAACTCGCTGGCAGGAGAGTCGCGAGGGATAAAAAAATTGTACCTCCCACGATTTTTACACACGTGGGGTGAAGGCTGAGTTGAGTCGATCGGGGGGAGATTTCACCTATCTCAATCGTCCCCGGGAGTCCTACCGACCCAAAGTAGAGAGGCTTAAAAAATTATCGCCTTAGGACGCTCTCTCTCTCTACCTTGCCCGGTTTCCCCTTTTGCTTTTTTTTAAAGTGATAATTATTACAAGAATAATATGGTGACAAAATGCAGCAAAGTAAATACACAATCTTAAAAAGAAATCATATATAACCAGTCTAAGGAGGAGGGAGGAGGAAGAACTACACTAAAAAACAAGATAAATAAAACTACAAGTCTTCAATTAAGTCTCCACGACAAGAAAGCGGCACCGGCACCATTTGATAAGGCAACGACGCCATTTGATAAAACGCTTTTTGCATATGTATCGTTGTTGTGCAAAAGCCACTCTCAAAATTTCCTCGAGTACTTACAAAACTTGTCTAGAAATAACTCGTATTGCGGTAAGTACTGGTATCAATCCAACTTTCAAGGTGAAACAATTAATGTGAAAATGTGCAATTCCAATATTTTTTTTAATGAAAAAATATATATATATTTTTTAAACAATTTCAAGGGAAAAATTTACTAATAGATTCTAAAAATTATAAAATGACTAAATGATGAAAAAGAATGTGCAACCGAGTGTGAAATATGTGAGAAGGTCAAGAGATGGGATTACACTGTATTTTCAATTATTTTAATTTCTCAATTTATTAATTTTGAAATATTGCGAGATAATAATAAATCAATAATCTAACTCTTGTTAAAATTATAAATTTAATAAAATATTTTTCAGAAAATTACCCGCTAGGATCAATTTAACGAAAACAATAGCAATCTCCAATTTTCAACACCGAATTAATATTCAAATTTCGAAAAAACCTATCTCTAGTTCGATTCCTAAATTCAAATATTAATTTGTTCAATTAATTTACTAACTCTCGTTACATAAATTAATTGGTGACACTTAAAAAATTAATTTACCTAGAAATATAAAATTAATTAAACCAATTAATTAAAGTAACATCATACGCAGTGCATCCCACCCCTTGAACGGGGTATTTAGTCAAACATTATCATGTGTGCATAAACAACAATAAATAATATGTCAAGAAGGAAATAAATTGAAAAGAAAAATGTAGAAATACAATACACAATTTTTTCAGAAATATGTCTTGAAATGCGCGACATACGTCCAAATTCTTCACAATTTTCAGCACTTTATTAAGAGTAGAATCTAAACCTAAAAATTATCCTAAAGCTAAACTAATTTTTTTTGCATCTCTCTCTCTCTCTCTCTCTCTCTTTGCGTCTCTTTTTCTTTTTGTGCTGAGAGTTCTTCTTTTATGAGAAGCTCCTCTCTTTTTATTGACCCACGATTCTTTCTTTAGTCGGAGAGATTTTTGGGATACTAGTTTGGCTAAGTCAAAGGTAGATGGAATGGGTTTTGAACCTCTTGCACATGGCTATGGAGATATGGCAGATTAGGTAAATGGGCCTAATTTTTTTTCCCGGAATTTATGGGATATGGAAGGTCGGTTAGGAGGTTCGGGTCTACGAGTTTGGGATTTTCGGTTTGAGGCCGGAACAGGGGCGCGGGTCTGACAGCGGGTATGGGTTCTAGATTGATGTGGTTTCGGCTGGCTGGAGGTTTACACAGGGGGCTCACGGTTTGGGCGGCCGCCGGCGAGGGGGAAAGGGAGGTCGGGGCAGTTGTCTGTTGCTGTTGCGTCGCCGGAATTGGGTCCAATCGCTGGAGGCAGGTGCGAGTTGGCACTGCTGGCCGGAGGGAGGTCGACGGACTGGTTGCAGGTGGTATAAGGATGGGGATATGGGTTGGGGTATTTTTAGTTCGTTATGGGGTTATGAGAGAATGGTTTGGTGTTGGTGGTTTAGGTGAGAGAGAAAGATGTGAGGTTGAAGAAGAAGTGGGAGGGAATTTTGTGTGTGTGGTGTAGGAAGTAGGGGTGAGGGTGAGGGTGAGGGTGAGGGTGAGGGGGAGGGGGAGGGTGTGTTTGGTGTGTTGTAAAGTGTAGAATAAGTTGTATATCAGTGACGAGTATGTGTGTTTAATTTGTACCCCTAAAAATAACACCAGTAAAAAAAATATAACTAAAAATAAAAATTTGAAATCTAATCAAACTAAAAATTAGCATCTCAAACTAATAAAAAAATGAAAATAAAAAGAAATAAAATAAAATTTTGTTAAAACTAAAAAAATATAATCCTATTAAAACTAAAATAAAAGAAATTAAAATCTAATAAAACTAGAAAATAAATTTCTAAAAACTAATCCTAATAAAAAATAAAATAAAGATTAAAAATTAAAAACTAATATAAATCAAAATCAAAATAAAAAATAAAAAAATAGAAATTAAATCCTAGAAATTTCTAAATAAATCTAAATAAATCCTAAAAATAAAACGACTAAAAAGAAAAATAATAAAGGTACAAACTCAACACACACGGGGCTCGAAAAATGGTCTGGGCTCGGTGTAGGCTTAGTTTTGGGTTACGGGACTGTTTCGGGGCATCGGATCATATTGAGGCAAGCTCAGAATGGACTTCTGGTCAAGTGGAAAAACCGAGCGTCTCTGTAATACGCTAGTCGTTGTTATCGGCTTCGAACCTCAATACAAAAAAATCCTAAACTTGTAACTACACTTCTTAAGGAGTATAGTGGCGAGTCTGGGTATCGAATCCACGGGGAATGTTTGATAGAAATTAATTCATTTATTACTTCTAAAATAAAAGTGAAAAAGATGATGATGGTTGAAGACGAAAAAAATAAAAAAAGTTAACTATGCATGCATGAGCAAACTAATTAAGATGAATGAGAAAGTAGGTTGGAATACAATCCCCTAACCCTAGTAATTCACCGTGTAGAATACTAAAATTGTAAATTATAAATTTGAATGAATCCAGTCTTTATATATCCTAGACATTACGTATATGAGGTTCAAGCCCGCGCCATACGAAATCAAAGGTAAATATAAAGCGGTGCTAAATAATTATACGCACATTGTATTCTTAAACATCCCAAATACCTAGGGCAAGAGAGATTAAAAGATCTACAACGGTTGTAAAATTTTCTCGCACGACTCTTTCAAATTTTTAATTTAAATTCTATTTTCTACATAAGTAAATTACATTCAGATGGGTTCATGCATCCCAACCCTTAAAAACTTAGCTAGGCATGATTTTATTAAATGAAAATAAATTCATAACAATGCATGTAATTGTGGATCTAAGAAACATTGTAAAAACAAAAATTACAAAACAAGTGATAATTGAATTGAAAATAAAATTGAGATAAAATAACAGAATGGAAATTTTATACTTGTATTCAACAACAGGAAAAGCAAATGAACTTGAATCCAGAAAACTTCTTCTTAATCAACCTTACAAACTAGGGTTTATGAAAATTTCTATGTAAAGAAAAACTAAGAAAACTCTCTAAAATCTGAATTTCTCTCTCTAAAATTCTATTATACTCTCTAGAATTCGACTCCCTTGGAAGGATGTAGGGCTTGGCCGTTTATACACCAAAAAATGACTTTTCCCATGCCTCTCCACGTTTTTCCCGTTTAATATACCTAAATGAGACTCTTCCCATGCCTCTCCACGTTTTACAACTAATAAAAACGAATTAAACAAGAAATTTCAAGAGTTGTCTCTTCAGCTTCCAGAATTAATTTTAGGAAAATGCTATGTGTCCCAAACAACTCCCCCAAATCATCCCCCAAATAGCTTTAAGTGTTATACCTTATGGTATGGGTCCCGCCAGGGCACAACTCATCAATGCTATTTGGGGGAGATTTGGGGGAGTTATTTGGTACCCATAGCACCACTCCTTTAGACTTTCTGTCTCCAACTTTAAATGGGCATAACTTCTTCACCGTAGCTCGGATTGGGGTGACGTTTTTTCCAATGTTGTTGTAATTTAGAGATATTCAACTTTCTAGTTGGCCCCACCTCCGTAATAAGGCTAAAAAATTACGAAAATGCCCTTCAAGTCTCCATTTCTTGGTTTCTTTCACTGTTTTGAGTTTTCCTTCGCACTAACTTGCATAAAGTACCTATAAAGCACATGAGAAGTACACAAAATACGAAATAATTGCCAAAAGAGGTTAGTATCATAAATACGAGATAAAGTCAAGCTATATACACAACACATGATCATAAAACTACCGAAATTAAGGGGATAAATGTGAAGAATATGTGCCTAATCACACCCCCTAACTTAGAACTTTGCGCGTCCCGAGTAATGTAAAAGAAATTAGTTTAAAGTTCAACTCTTGAAAATTCTTTTATTGGGATAGAGTACCTTTTTCGCGGGGAAGCGATTGCATTTAGCGTATGAAACAAGCCTTTAAACCCCTAGGTTACCCTGGTAGGACGAGTTTTGTCTCGTGAGGGTTTGTAGTGAATATACCCACAAAATTCTTTATTGACTCAAATAAATATCAAAATACTTAAAAATTGTATAATTTAAACTTTTCGAAAAATAGTCACCATAACTTCATATTCAAATGTCTCAACCATAGTGTGTGTGTGCAAAGCCAGAAATTAAACCTCAAATTTCCACCAATTGAGCATTACGTTACTTTCCGAAAATTCATTTTGATTCAAATTCTTACGGATGCACTCACAAACGAATCACTCGAATTGTGGTTATTTTCTCTCGGTATGCATGATATAAAGAGTAAATATAATGGACACAAATTCATGCATACAAAATTGCAAAGAAGGAAATATATGGTGCAAAGATCTCATCATCGGAGTACGGTTATTAGGAAACGAGAAACATCATCTCTTAATCACACCATTTTAATTTCTTTTATTATCTTTCCATATCTTATCTCTCCATGCAGTAATTAATTTCGCCATTCGAACTCGGTTAGGACTTTTCGGGTTAAAAAGTGTAAAGGGTAAAAATGGGAATGGATGGAATGTTCGGAATTGGAAAATGTCCTAATGACGTCCATTAGTGCATTTTCGGGCATTTGCTCATTTTTCTTTTCTTTTTCTATTTTTTTTCACTATTTTTTTTGTTGAGCATTTTTTTTTCTCTTGCCCCTTTTTATTGCACAATTTGGACTTACTTGATGAATTTCTCAATTTTCACAATTCCGGGTTATTTGGGTTTTTCAGATTATCAAACGAAAAGATAAATTTCATCTGGCTCAATTTGGGTTACAAAGGGAGAATTTTTCACAACTTTATTATGGCTAATATTTTTGGGTAACAAACGAGGGCCTACTTCATTGTCCAAATTTCTCATCACATTACCATATACATCTCAAGATTAATTAAGCTTATAGATATATTTAGCACGAATTTCGAGACAACATTTCACACATTTCCCATAACCGATCAAAACAAAGGATTGAGATCATCGACGACTTTTTAAAACGCTGAAAAGAACTTTGAGTTAATCATAAACTCGGATTGATTTAAAAACTCATAAAAAATTGAAAGGCTCGAAATCTCACTGGGTTTGATCAATCTCCACACTTATTCGTTAAGTCGTCAATTTTCTTTCAATTTCCATCTTCGGTTAATTTTCGGCTTAGTGCAATTGATTGTTAACAATTTGAGACTTTAAATAGAGTAAAGATGATATTTTTGAAAAATTTAAATTCTAATTTTTATTTATTTTGAACAAAAATATTTTTGACTTTTTCTAAATTTTTCATTTTTTTTTTAAAATAAAATAAAAAATATACTTGGAACAAACATGTGATCGAATCAATGAATCTAAACAATAAACGGGAAGAATATCCCACACCCCTAACTTAAATGTTGCATTGTCCTCAATGCGAATCAAGAACACAACATAAAGAGAGGAAAAGAAAGATGTTACCCAAATGGAGCGATCCCCGATGAGTACGAGTCCATTGAATCTACAAAACACGTTAGAACAAAGCATAGCAAAAATAATAACAAAAACTCTAACTATCGAAACTAGACTATAATAAAAGAGAAAAAGAAAAAAAAAACTAACTATTTACAACCTAAAATTGGAACGGCTAATAAATCATACACTAAAAGTAAAAAAATTTGAGGGTCCACCCAAAATACAATCTGACTTTGAGGGATTAATAGTGTACCCTCACTATAAAGAATGCCTCCCAAAAAAATAAGAATTTCGTTGGAAAAACGAAAGGCGTGTGCAAAGTGGAAGAAATGAACCATCACCTATTAAAAAATTTAGGGGGATAATGAGGGATTTGAGTGCACAGGGGGACAAGTACCATTGGGATCCAAGAAAAATAGAATCACTTCCCAAAGATTTTTTCTAGTAGTATGGGAAGCGGATCACACAAACAGAAAGAGTCCATCTTGGAAAATAATTTAAGCATATAGTGCTTGTCCTCAAAATCTTCTCTCCCCAAATTTTCAGTTGGATCTGGTGGAGTGACACGTCTAAGTGTATGGCCCATAATACATTCACCTAATTCTTGTGATGGATTTAATGGTTCGATAATAGTGGGGACACAAGGAGACAAATGATCTTCAACCTCAATAGGTTTTGAAATATTTATAAGAGGCTGATATTCAAAAGAACTTGGATCACTCTCAATGATTTCATTCTCAAAAGTATTAGGTGAAGCGCAAGTCTCGACCTTCTCTAAGTTGTCCAAATAATCATTCAACTCCTTGTAAGTTGCTGTAATTTTCAACTCGGTAGCAGCAAGGTCATCAGATTGCTTTTTGATAACAAGCAAGAGTTCTTTCAAAGTAAGCTTCCTTGGTTCTAGCACCTCGAATTCCTCATTTGGTTGAAAACTTACTTCATCTTCAAAACTATCGGAAGAAAAATCCTCATTGGGTTCAAATAATGCATCTAACTCTTGCTCCCAATAACAATTTTTTTCTCGATATTCTTTTTCAAGTCTTTCTTCTTCAAGCAATTGATTTTTATAAATTTGGATTGCCTTAGAACTAGGATTGTATTTATGAGAATCATCTTTAGTTATATTGATCCAATGTTCATAAATCGTGAGTTCATTCTCCTCCTCACTATTCGCATAACAATTAAAGCCACCAAAAGAGTTAAAATAAGACATTTCAAAGTGGGCAATTCAAAAATATGACACACATTTTTCTTTTTTATTTATTTATTTACTTTTTTTTTACGAAGTAGAAAGTCAATTATAATCTATAACAAACACTCCCCGGCAACGGCGCCATTTTGGTCGAGTGGAAAAACCGAGCGTCCGTGTAATATGCTAGTCGTTGTTATCGGCTTCCAACCTCAATACAAAAAAAAACCTAAACTTGTAACTACACTTCTTAAGGAGTATAGTGGCGAGTCTCGGTATCGAATCCACATGGAATGTTTGATAGAATTTAATTGATTTATTACTTCTAAAATAAAAGTGAAAAAGATGATGATGGTTGAAGACGAAAAAAATAAAAAAGTTAACTATGCATGCATGAGCAAACTAATTAAGATGAATGAGAAAGTAGGTTGGAATACAATCCCCTAACCCTAGTAATTTACCGTGTAGAATACTAGAATTGTAAATTATAAATTTGAATGAATCCAGTCTTTATATATCCTAAGCATTACGTATATGAGGTTCAAGCCCGCACCATACGAAATCAAAGGTAAATATAAAGCGGTGCTAAATAATTATACGCACATCGTATTCTTAAATATCCCAAGTACCTAGGGCAAGAGAGATTAAAAGATCTACAATGGTTGTAAAATTTTCTCGCACGACTCTTTTAAAATTTTAATTTAAATTCTATTTTCTACATAAGTAATTTACATTGGGATGGGTTCATGCATCCCAACCTTTAAAAACTTAGCTAGGCATGATTTTATTAAATGAAAATAAATTCATAACAATGCATGTAATTGTGGATCTAAGAAACATTGTAAAAACAAAAATTACAAAACAAGTGATAATTGAATTGAAAATAAAATTGAGATAAAAAAATAGAATGGAAATTTTATACTTGTATTCAGCAACAGGAAAAGCAAATGAACTTGAATCCAGAAAACTTCTTCTTAATCAACCTTACAAACTAGGGTTTATGAAAATTTCTATGTAAAGAAAAACTAAGAAAACTCTTTAAAATCTTAATTTCTCTCTCTAAAATTCTATTCTACTCTCTAGAATTCGACTCCCTTGGAAGGATGTAGGGCTTGGCCTTTTATACACCAAAAAATGACTCTTCCCATGCCTCTCCACGTTTTTCCCTTTTCATATACCTAAATGAGACTCTTCCCATGCCTCTCCACATTTTACAACTAATAAAAATGAATTAAACAAGAAATTTCAAGAGTTGTCTCTTTAGCTTCCAGAATTAATTTCAACTTTAGACTTTCTGTCTCCAACTTTAAATGGGCATAACTTTTTCACCGTAGCTCGGATTGGGGTGAAGTTTTTTCCAATGCTCTTGTAATTTAGAGATATTCAACTTTATTGTTGGCCCCACCTCCGTACTAAGGCTGAAAAATTACGAAAATGCCCTTCAAGTCTCCATTTCTTGGTTTCTTTCACTGTTTTGAGTTCTCCTTCGCACTAACTTGCATGAAATACCTATAAAGCACATGAGAAATACACAAAATACGAAATAATTGCCAAAAGAGGTTAGTATCATAAATACGAGATAAATTCAAGCTATATACACAACACGGGATCATAAAAATACCGAAATTAAGGGGATAAATGTGAAGAATATGTGCCTAGTCAACTTCTCACTTCACGGTCTCTTTGGATTTCTTCGATGCATGCTTTTGACCGCTTCTGTGTCGCAATTGCGCTGATTTAGCATTATTTGTATCGCAACTGCGTATTGACCTGAGAAATGATAAAATACAAACATAAGGCCAATTTGAATTAAAACGAGCGACTAAAATGCATCTATTCGGGGTATAAAATAGACACTTTTGGGTGCTTACCACTTAACCTCGACAAAATAGGTTAAAGAACCGAGGTGGGGGTTATTCGTGGATGAATAATCCAATGACAAAGGAACCAACACTGGAATCATCTTAGTAACCCCACAAAGCTACCTTATTAAATAAGTAGTTCATCTTAATTTCATGGGATCCAATAATGAGGAGGAATGCGAGGCCAGGATAATTGGCTTATTAAGGGCGATTGCAATGGGATCATGAGATATCATCAAACACTGCGATTCCGATATGATCTCTAGCCAACTAAGTGAGGAATATGAATCCTAATTTTAAACAATTCTCGCCTATAAAAATAAATAAAGAAAATCTTAAAGTTCTTTAAGTTGTCGTCAATTAATAAGTTGCCAATAAATTGTAATAGTCATACCGATGCCTTTGCTGCATTGATATCAACAAATGAAACCAATCTAAAAAGAACGATTGAGGTTGAATACGTCAGTCGACCAAGAATTAATGAACAAAAAGAAGTACCGAAGGTCATACATATCGAACTAGCCCCATTATTTTTGGATCCCATATGATGTTTACTTAAAGAATGGAGATCTCATGCATGATGAAAAACAGGCCCACAGATTAAAAATTCATTCAGCTAGGTTTTGCCTTAAATCTAAGGTGAAAATCTACTAATAATCATTCACTAGGTCTTTAATTAAGTGCATACACCCAGACTTGGTAAAAGGATTATGTAACAACCCGCTTAAAATAATAACGGGTGGCCAGCCCTATACTATATTAAATCAGGAATCTCAGATGGCTCAATCTCAACACCAACAAACTATACAACAACATATAACGCTAACTACCCGAAATCATATAAGCGAGATGCCAAAATTTTATAAAACATAAAATGGAAATCAAACCAACTATGTACAACTACTAGCAAAGGTAGAATGCACTAGTATGATGATGAAAGAAAGTGGTAGTATAACATGAAATGAGTACATACAAGAAAATATACCCGAATAAACTGTCGGGTCACAGACAGTACAACAACCATAAAGACGAAATATAAACAGTTATAAATATCCCTTGGGTATAAACCCAATATACAACATGAATCCTACCTAGATTTTCAAACAAGTAGGAAGCGACTACAATCTAAATCCTGCCACAGTCTGCAACTGCTACGGCTCCAAAGACTCTGGATAGAAAAGCATCCGGTATCCATGCGGTAGGACACCTGTAGTAATATGTACACACACACACACACACACACACACACACACACACACACACACGCATATATATATATATATATATAGCAAAAGAGAAATATAAACGGGTTAGAGCTCGAGGTGTAAAAATATTTAGCAAGTGTGTTAACCGTGCATAATAAATACAAATGTAATATTTCATAATTAAAGTGGAGTTGCACTCTAGTGAAACCCCCAACTCACCTCTCATCTAAAATCGCGCACCTATTTGCGTCCCGGAATCTTAATTTAGTTACCCCACCCATAAGGACAACATAACTTACCATAGGCACGGCCTATACCCACAAGACCTGCCATCCTAACATAACCCAAGAATCCTTCCCATTCCAATATCACTTAATTATATTTACACATATATGCCTTATTAGGCTGTAGTGGTTCCAATTTATTAACTTACACCTTAACATTAGGCTTCAATATAAAAATTTATTCTCTAAATAACAAGCATACAATTTCATATGGACAAAACTTCTCTCTACTCTCAATATTGCACTGCGTTTCGTGCGTGGGGCGTCTCGTAAAGTGCAATCCAAACAAGGAACCCCCCGATACACTACTCCTTGACAGTTTTGATCGTAGGGATCCATTATGTCATCCACACAATTACTAATATAATCTAGATTACTATCTAAGAACAACCTAAAAGTCTCCACTAAATCCTTGGTTCGATATCACCGAAATTGTCTCTAAATGCGATACATCAACCCCCAACAATTTTGTACACCATAATCACCCAATATCTACACTATACAAATTTCGTATCATTTTCACCTATAATATATATACACACATATATATAGTCATTCATTCTCATAGCCACGTGTACATAACACATATAATGTACAATTGCCATACACATAATATAACCGGCTATAGAATGCTAATATATTGCACCATGCTATCATCTTCAAGGACATCACTCACATTCCATCCTGTGGACCACCGGTGGGACTAAATATCACCCACTTCGCGGCCAACACACACACATGACGTCCCGAAAGCGATCATAGTTCCTAACCGGCAATGAGACGAAACATACCCACCACGTCTCATCCAAAAAAAAAATGTATATCACATAATAACACAATGGACGCTATGACCTGGGGAATATACACACTCTGCTCCTCGAGGCAGGGTGCTCACCCTCATCGCTCAACTTCCCAACGATAGCATGTGAGGGGTATGCTTCACAACACAAGTATATATATCATTCACATACACAATATATATACATCCATATGATTACATCATATAATTAAACCATCACATATAGTATAGATATTCACACCATGAGCACATACATATATACATATTCATACCTCTCTCTATATATATATATACACACACACACATATATACATACCATCTCTCATGCATATGTATGAAATTTATAAACTCGGCTATACGTGCATATAATCCTCTTTATACTAGCCATCGTCCCGAACGTATTTAATTTAGTTCCTTATATAAATACGATCCCTCACTTGATGCTTATTCATCCATTACCCCTATGATATGAATAATCTTCCAATATATTCAACATTAAGGTTATCACCCCAAAGTTTAATGTGTATAACAATCACTACACCTCCCGTCAATATCCGAATGCACATCGATATATCCAATAACAATTTCGACTATCGGTATACACAAGACCAATAGACTAGAAGCTTCAAGATTAATCTTAAATTCATTTTATGATCTCATCATATTTTGGAAACCCCAACGTTGATCACACATAGCTATATGGTAGCTACCCCGATTACCATTTGACCCAAGCTTGTTCTAGTCATTAGAATATCCCAATCATTCTCAAATTGGACTACTATTAAATTTCTCCTATGAGTCTTTAATCTTATTGCGTTTACAATCTATTCCTTAAGTTAAACATTACTAAGGATACACGACGACTCTCTCTCGTCGGTCCCTAATCAATTTTAAGTAGAATCCTATCACTATAAGGATTCGACACAATTATCGGCCTACGATTCCATGCCGTACTTTAACAACTCTCTCAAAGGGTCCTTAACCTTCCATCATAACTAGGCTCACTTATGACCCCTAATTAGAGCTCCCGTTCTCAATGAGATTCCCCACTACTCTAATATAACAATCTCCAATATGCACATATATTCGTCTCCAAAATAGTTTGATGTGTCCCCACCATCATAACATATAAGAAACTCCTTAGAAATCTTCAAATCATAACCCCTTCATCAATTTATAATGTTCCCAGTCGATAAGCCCAAGATAATAGGAGTAAAATTCTCCCTAGGAAAAATGATCCAAAATTACCCTATTTTCGAATTGATTCGGACCCTCCGAATCAATTCGGTCCTAGATGCAAATCGATTCGGTCCCTTCGAATCATTTCGGCCCAACTAGACCTGTAAGTCTGCTACATACCGAATCGATTCGCCAGGGGCGAATCGATTTGGCCCTAATAACCTGATGCTTATGCAACATGGCGAATCGATTCGCTAGCGGCGAATCGATTCGGCCTGTTCACCAAGCCACGATATGGGTAAATTCTCCAAAACCCAAAAATTCCAAAAACCCAAATTATACAACTTTCACCCAATTATCCTCAACCCAGATATATCCCCAACATCAAATTTCATCCTACATCTATTTTCATCAAGTTATACTCCTTAAACCCATGTGTAAACATCAATTTCAAGATTTAAACTACAAAATCTAGGTTTTGATATAAATAACCAAAATCCAATTTTCTTATCCACAAATTATGAAATGAAATGAACAAATGAATTATTTACCAAGATTAAACACTTATCTCAGAATCGTAGAGGTTGAATCATCCTCGAGATCGCATTTGGGCCGGAAATCTCCAAGCTTTTCCTCTCTCTCTTCTTTTCTTTCTTCTTTCATTCTTTCTTTCTCTTTCTCTCTTCTCTTAAATGAGAATGGCTTGATCCATAAGCCTCTTAAACCTTTAAAACATAATCCCAGTTTAAAATGTTAATACACACTTTAAATGACTTGTTTACTCCAATTCGAGCCAACTAACTTAAAAATATTTTGGAACCGAAAGAACACCCAAGGACAGTCATTTCGACCATCTAGACCCACGTGAAACCAATGGCGCACTCAGAATTATCATTCAGAATAAAATATAACGTCCTCAATTTTTGGACTTCAATTTCCAAATTTTAAAATTCTCAAATTTAAATAAAATTTAATTCTCCCAAAAATTTAATTTCTCAGTCCCAAAATCTTGGGGTGTTACAGATTACTCGATCAGGTGTATGAGAGAAGTTGCAGAGCTCATATAAAATAAAGATCGTTGTCTTATAGGGAGATCTCACATGGGTACTAATGGCCTTTCATTCAAAAGGATGCAATCCAGCTCATCCTAAAATGGCCTAATTGTTAGTATTTCTCACCCATCATCAAGTGTTCGGCTGATGATCTCAACCCTTTTAAAATTTCGTGGGCCTTCGCTCAATAGGGAATGGATATTGTAGTACATTTGCCTATATTGCCAAAAATTTGGAAGTTCTTAATCACTAATAACAATTACTTAACAAAATGGGTGGAGGCGTAGCCTTTATCCCATAACAGAGAGTCTAATTCCATAACATTTATCTAAAGAAATTTCGTCACCAAATTTAACATCCCTAGAGCTTTGATATTATATCATGGAACCCAATTAGATAAGGATGCATTTAGAGAGGTCTATGAAGATTATGGGATCCAAAATTAGTATGTTTCACTGTTTTATTGAGAGTGTAACTGACAAGTATAAATCAACAACAAGACTATAATCGATGGGTTCAAACAATGACTAGAGAATGCCAAAGGAAAATTAGTGCAAGAACTCCCATCCATCCCATGCGCTTACTGAACAACTCCTACGAGGCCAACAAGGAACCCCCCCTATGATTTAGCGTATGGAATGGAAGTGTTCATCCCTCTAGAGATAGGTCCACTAACTTTCAGATCTAAAATCTTTAAGAATGACCATAATAAGGAATGTTTGGCCCATGATCTTGATCCGACATAAGATTGAAGAAAGCAAGCTATTTTCCATCTTGCAACATATAAATAAGAACTTTCCAAACAACATGATAAGAAGGTTAAGGTTAAATAATTTTAGTTCGGGGATTTGGTATGCAAGATGATGCTACTTGCCGCTAAGAAACCCTTTAATGGGAAATTGGGGCAGAACTGGGAAAGGGCCTTATATAATGGTCTCAAAGCGAGGAGGCAGTTCATATCCTGTAGCAGAATTAAATAGGACAATTATACCTAGATCATGGAATTCCATGAACCTTGGGAAGTTTTATAATTAAGTATATTATAGTTATTTGTTATAATGTTCTACTAAATAAATATGATTCGTGCTAATAAACTTGGTTTCTTAACATAATTGCATCCTTTAGCTGAACTCTACCATAAGCCCGCTTGAAAATAGTGGTGCAACCTAATTTTGGGTTGTTTGGCCTAGAATAGGTGTAAACCTACCCAAAGAATGGGCGATATGACTTAGAATAAGTCAGTCGCCAACGATTTGGCATTAAACCCACTCAATCAATGGTAAAACTTAATATACGTCACTCGCTTATAATTTGGCATTAAAACCTATTCAAGCGGTGGTACAACTTAAAATAAGTTTGTTGCCTACAGTTTGGAAATAAATCAATTTGAGAATGGTGGTAAGACTTAATCTTTGAGTTGGTTGTCCTAGGACAAGCATATGTCTCCCCAATAATGTTGGGACTAATGAATAAGTTAAATAAGAACACTACCTTATCAAAGTTTTAATCAATAAATTAATGGAACATTAACTTATTAATTAATTTTTCTTGTAACTAGAGTCGATCGCATATAACAACTCCAACGACTAATGAATAAGTTTAATATGAACATTATCTTGTTGATTTGAACATTATCTTCCTGATTAATTTTACAAGTCAGTGGAGTGAGTCGTACATCCCAAATCCAGCGACTAATGAATAAGTTAAATAATAATGTTAACTTGTTAATTTTTTAGTCCAAAAATTAAAAAGAACATTAGCTTGTTGATTAATTTTATAAGTCATTAGATCCAGCGATAGACATAACCTCCACTGACCAGAAGCTTAGAAGACCTTAAACACATTCATCAATAATGAATAAAAAAGGGGTCAAATATAAATGAAAATTTCTTTCTTTAATATAAAAAGGCACAAGGATTGCAAAATATTGTCCAAACGGCCTACAATCAAAACATACAAAAGGGATAAAAAATTTAAAACAACTTGGGTCTTATGGTAGTCCTCCCCCTAAGTTTAGGAAACACCAATGTCCTACTCTATCTATCCTTTAGGAATAATTGACTTAGTTGTTAGCCGATTCAACTCTTAGCTAGATGCCAAGGAAGTTTCACCGTCACCAATTATGGTCTTTTCAAGAGGAGGGTTTTTAGCGTAGGCAGCATCGGGTACGCTATTATTCCCTTATAAAGGACAAAGATCCATCCTTTATTGAATGCAACTGACTCATGGTAGTCAAGTTGCGCATTAATCTCCTGGGCTCTAACCTTAAAACCTTCATCAAATTTCTTATCACGATTTTCCTCTGGACCAATGGAAAGGGAACTTTTTTTCATTTGGATAATCATATTCTATAAGGTCTCTATACAAAAATCCTTATTTATCTTAATCATCTTGAAATAAACCCTATTGAACTCCAGTTTCAGGGATTCACTTTCCTTTCCCAAATTCTCCTTACTGATAGACTCCTTATTTAGTTTTCCTTCGTTTGGAAATCTCGTTATCTTTATTAGTAAAATTATTCTTCATGATGTTGACCTGATGATGAACAATATCTTTTTTTTCTCGCCAGATTGCTGGTTTGAGTGGGTGTATCCTATATCACCCACATGGACTAAAAAGATAGGTATAATATGTCAATTATTATTGAAATGACCTCAGTAATTTTTAAAATATGCACAAATTTAGAAAATAAACTTACCCAATCCATATGGCAGGCCCTTCTTTGTGAAGGCACTCAAGACTGAAGCCCTTAAGGGCCAACATGCCCTTAGGTATTATGGCGGCTTGAAAAACTAAAAAAGCAACATTGGCATGATGAAACTCTTACCTGCTAGTGGCAATGAACTCTTAGACCTTCATCCAATTGATCGTCCATGGATGAAACTTGTACATTGAAGGTTGTAATGGTGGCTTCTACATGGGGAAATAACTGTAGGATGATTTAAGTGCCTTGTTGGAGTAGAGGGACAAATTCTACCAGTTTTCCTCTTCTTGGTATGATCGACCCCTCTCCTTATCTCTTTCCTTATTCTTCTCCTTCTCTCGATTTCCCTTCTCATACATTGATATGATTTTATTCTTGGTGAAATATACACCCGGGGAAACCTAATCATCTTGTCAATCCTATTCTTCAAAATTCCCTTGGTGATGTAAACGTAAACTGTGCACCTTAGGCAACCAAACAATGTTTCTAGATCTCAAGGGATCGAGGGAAATGTGGAATCTTCTACTTTTATTTCCTCCTGCTTTATGTCCTCTTAAAGGAATCTTGAAGTACTAACCTCTTTGTATGAAAATATGGGAGTGAAATGATCAAAGAAAAATTCCTCTTTCTCTTGGACCAATTAGTCTTCTTTCGAATTGATAGACACTGTATCGGTGGGCAAAGATGTTTCATTTACCTATACTCCCCTTGCCTCTACATTAAGGAGTATCTGTTTCTTTTAAGAATCATTTATCATTGAGTAATCAATTTATGTTACTTTGGGGGATAAAATAAAGTTGTTGGTTGATGCAATTCTCAGTTCGTAGCTAATAAGTATGTAGGAATATCTCCAATCAAATCTCACCCTGATTGGAGTTGGTCATTCCTAAACATTCTTGAGGTTCGTTATTTTAACTTCAAAATTTTTGGGTTTTCTCTTGCATTAAGTATGTTCACAAAAGATTAAGGTCAATCAATATAAAAAAAAGTTGAACTTTTAATCCAATGAAAACTAATGGAAAAGAACCTACTAGGAGATCCGACATGCAAATGCATAGTTGTCACCATAAAGTTGATAAAAAAATTGCTAAGACATCTCCATGAGTGTATCTTTAGGACCTAGGAAACTAAGTAAGCAAGTTATTGGGTTTATACATGGCCTACGAATGGTATGTGCTAGACATAAGGGAATTCCTCAAGTCATAGCAATACCTGATTTCGTTCAACCCAAGGTTAGTCCCACACATCTAGTTTATGCCAATTGTGCCCATTACAATCCAAAAGAAACTTTAATTTTCATGGGTTGGAAGTATTCCATGAAATAAAAGTACTTCCACCAGTAATGGGTGGAGGGGGAAACGAACACCCCTGTATCATGTCCATTATCATAAATGCAACCTCTCCACAATCTTTATAAATATTCTCATCATTAAGTGATGTTCATACTTTTTCTTTTCTTGGTATGTTATACTTATCACAAAAAGCCTCAAAATAATAATATGAGTTCACTTCGTACTTTCTCAAATGCATAGACATGGAAGAATAAAGGAACAATAAAAAATGAAGAATATGAAGATTTCTTGAAAATTGTTTCCCCTGCAACTCAAACAAGAGAAATTGATAAATACATGCTTCAGTACATTTAGATTGAAGTAAGGACCAAAAGTTTTTTTTGAACCCCTTATACTCTTTACTGCCAAAGGGGAAATGAAGTTATGGATCTCTCGGAAAAGGAGCCTCACTCTCACGCTCCCAGGTCACGTGCCTCATGCCCAATGATTACCCAGGGGTAACTAACTTACGCTGTACAAAATTCTAAAAATTGGTATTATGGGCACGTAATATCATGTTTTCATTCCCATGAAAAAATTATTGGGAATCGTGGCGAATAGTAAACGCCTAATGGGGAAACCCACGACACACGTGGACAATCTGTGGAGGAAAAATTAGGCCTATTAAGCCTAAAGAGAGACTGTATACACAACATTATTCTTCTTAGTAATCCTAAAGGAGTGTAACACCTCGTATTTTCAATGATTTCTATATTTGGATTAATTGTGAATTAGATTTGGATTAATTAAATTAAATTGGAATAACTAATTCAGGATAATAAATATTAATTAGCTAGATAAAGGTTAATATTAATTTTTATCGAATATTACTTAGTGGATGAGTAATAATAATGATATGAAAAGATTATAGTTGTCGTGAGTGAGAAATACGACTATTATAATAAATTAGTTGGGACACGCGTGTCCGTCGTGTAGGGACATAATTTGAGAAATAAAGTATAACATTACTTGTCATATTTTAAATGGCCATTTTGAGCACTCCAATGTGTCCGAAAGGGTTGAGATAGTCAGAAAAGTGTACCCGGGGGTTTAGTTTGGGTCCCGGGGCAATTTTAGGCCAAACCAACACCCTAGGAGAGTATTTTAGTCATTTGTATTATCAAGGAATGGAGACCCACGAATTTAATATGTGTAAATCAGATTGGTAGTTGTAGAAGTTATGGATAAGTGAAAGAAATTTAAAGAGGTTATCAAGGGAGGAAGAAGGAGAGTACAGAGAGAGCCCCAAGACTGTTCAATACCATTCTTGAACCAAAACCACCACGTTGCGTAGATCGAAGGGAAAAGAACATAACCATATCAACAATTTTGTGAAATTCAGACCTACACATAAAGGCAAGTATTTATCTTTCTTAATTCACGCAGGATATATCATCCATGTTAGAATATGATGTTTAATATCTTAATTTCATGTGTTTTGATGACTCAGTTGAGAAATTCAATCATGTTATGGGTTGAATCAATATTGGAATTTAATGCCTTATGTAATATGATGAATTGGATGAAGTTCTGATAATTAAACATGAAGAAATTATGGTTTTATAAAGGTTCTAGATGATAAATGATAGACTAGGTTTTTTGGAAATAATTCTTGATTTCATTCCAATTATATGATGTTTCTTGATTATTTAGTTATTGTAAAACGTTAGAAATCATGAATATAGGTTGGGATAATGTTTTGTAGGTTTGGTTGGAAGTATGGGATCGTGTAATGTAGGTTTGAATGTGTAAAAATGGTGTAAACATGTAACAGTTAGGTGGAGAAGACGAGACCTATAGAAGCAAATCGATTCGACTCCCTGGTCGAATCTATTTGGTAGGCGAATTGATTCGGGTCGAGGACAAATTGATCCAGCTACCCAAATTCTGATAATTTTCTCCCTTTTTATTTAGAACTCACGGGAAACGATAGAATTAATCTTGAAGATAATTTTTCAATATAATGAGAATTATTTTAAGATAATCAGTAGGTCAATATTGGGTTTGAGACTTAATCACATGGGAGAAACTTTAATTAGGCATAATTGAGGAATAAAAACCTAATTCAGAGAATGATATCATGTCAAAGGAATTCGGTGGGAACGATGACCTTGCCGAGTAGGTAATGAGTGAGATAGTTACTGAATAGACTCGAGGGACTATTCGTAGCCTTCCAAATGATGGGAAACACTCAGACTTATGTGAATAAGAAGTTTAACGGTATGCTGATAATATATAGGCTATGCGAGAGTATGTAGACTATGTAGAGACTATATGATGGGTACGAGAATAGGTTAATTGAATGTATATACATAGGTTGTGTTAATAACTAATGCGTGGCTTATTTTTTGTACGACATACCTACGTTGCTTGCTATCATGGGAGGTTTGGAAAGGGGACAATGTTATCTTGATGAGACATCTTGGGGGATTTTGACTTGTAACTCAGAACATAGAACTTAGGGATAAACACCACTTGTGAGAATGAGGGTGTGCCCGGTCATTTGGGTGCGTAGATATGTTCTTATCCCAAAGTCCTAGGACTATGTTCACCTCCAATATGTGTGAGTTGTATTCCTGGTTCGAGAGTGATCCTGGACCATTAGTCCTTTATTTGTACGTGATGTACCGGGACTTTATAGTTGAGTATGCATGCACCGCTGCTCAGCCTAGGGGCGCTGTATTAGTGTGTGTGTACATATATATATATATATATACATATATATATACTTGTGATTTAATTATACTTTTAGGCTTAGTAGATGAGAAAGATAGTGATGTCTAAATTAATGTAAATATGTGGGAACTTAACCCTAAACGAGAAAATTCATAAATGTGTAATAGACATAGAACTATTAGTAGTTGTTGTATGGGTAACATGGGTGAGCACAAAGAGTTAGAAGGTGTGGTAAAATATTTAACTCGAACTAGTTAGACGGGGTAGCATAACTATGACCGACTAGGAATCTACGTTAGGCCTGCACACTAGTTGTGGGTTGAGGACCTCAAGTGAGAGTCGCGAAAGAAACATGTATATAATATCTGTTGATTATGCAATTTAAATGCTTGCAAATATTTTTAAGCTGTTTTGCTAGGGCTCTGACCCATTTTCCATATCTATTTTGTAAAAACCATTTTAGACGCCCAATCACAAGGATGGCCAACTTAGGAGTTCATTCCCATTTGACGTTGTTGCAGTTGATGTGGATGATTGAAGAACTTATTTGGTAAATGCCTCCATTTCTTTCAGATCAGATGCATCCTTTTATATATCCCATTCGGTCTTGTCGCCCATATTCTGTTAGTTATTGTTTCCAGAGACTTTGTACTTTATTTATTTTTAATTGTGGATTTAGTTTTGTTTATGGATGATTGTATTAGAGTTTTAGATTGGGGTCTTTAACCCCGTCATATCTTAATTGATTCAGTTATTTTGTCATTTATGATGTTCGTTAATTAGAATGGTTAATGTGATGTTCATTTATTCAATTGTTTTATATCATTACTTGTTTATTATAAAGATAAAATTTGGCACTAGCTTTTAAAATACTAGGTGGTTAGTAAATACTAAAGAGTTTTCGACACTGATGTTAAGGATGAACCATGTGGATATTTTGTTTTAATTTAATAAAGGACTGATCACCCGATATTTAATTCGGCAGGGTGTCACAGATGGTATCAAAGCATCAGGTTCTAGTGTCTATAGGATCTGTACAGCTTATTGCATTTTAGCATAGCATTCTTTAATATAAAGCCCTATTAGTAGGACTGTTGTATTCTTTATTCCGTATTTACTTCTTCAGCTATTTTAAGACATATTGTATTTTTTACTGATGAAAAATTCTTTATCGTTTTAGATGACTCCTGAATGTGCCACACGAGCCAACCTAGAGACACAGCCAGAGCCTCAGCTAGATCCAGCTCAGGGTACCATGAATGCTACAAAGGTGGATGCCATAGTTGCCCTGGCAGTTAATACAACATTGGTTGTATTACAGCAGGCACCACCCTAGGCCCAAGTCGTGGACCTAACTCAGATGCAGGTGTTCCCTTCGTCTTGGGAGCGAGTTAGATATGCCTTCCATAAGGCACACCCTCCCGTGTTCCAGGAGAGTTCAGACGTGGTAGTTGCGAGTCTGTGGAAGAAAGAGATCCAGAGGCATCTGAGGATGTATGAGTGCACAGACATTCATAGGTAGATTCTAGCTACGTTTAAGCTAGTCGGGAGGACACTACAGTGGTGGGAGTCGGTTACCACCATAGAGGAGAGATACAATGATTTTCCCTTTTATTTCTTATGCGAAAATTATTTTAGGGATGACAAAATAATTTTCTCTTTTTATGAAAAAACCTTTTTCCAATTTTTAATTCGCACCAAGTTGTGAAATAATTTTAAATTAATTAAAATTTTATCTTAATTAATCTTAAACATCCATATAGTAATTAAACAAGTAAAATAAAGTAAAGAATACTCACAACGTCGGATGTACAGGGAAACCACAATGGCAAAAAACCTCGAACCGCCCAAGCCAGACAATCACTATGAATGGTAATTTATAACGAACAAACACAAGTCTTACTCAACCACTCGATCCCCATGAGGCTTGACGCTCTTCCCATATTAAACCACTCCTCTCATAGTGCCCACGCAAAAAGTCCTTCTTCCACGAAGCTCATCCATAATACACGCGTCCATGTATGTCTCGGTGCCGATCGATATAGCTTATAACATCTACGGAATCGGAACACAAACTACTTCATTTCTTCTCCAAAAGACTAGAAATGTTCCAGTGTAGAACAACTCTTCTTGGTGCAAACAAGATAAATATTGCATATAGTAATGAATACTCAGATCTTATAAACTTTAAGGATGTGTTTAGCTTTCAAAAGCCTTAGAAAACTATGTGCAGAAACGTACTGTTATGAAAACTATTTTTTAGATTTCACAATTGCAAAATTCTTAAGAAAACACGCAATTATATACTTTTCTTAAGGCGACAGCTCGTTGAAGCGAAATGACATGTCGCTCGAGCGATATGCACATGTCCTTTGAACAATTGTGCCATCTCGCTCGAAGGACATGTCAGGTCGTTTGAGCAATGCGCGTGATAGAGTTAAAATTTAAACCAACTCAGAAAAGAGACTTTAACTTAAATCCAACTCTAATCCGTCCTTATCAAAAGAAAACAAAGTGTAAATCAATTCAAATGCTATAAAAACATTTTACAAACATTTTCTTAATAAAATAACATCCTTAAAAATTTTAAAATAAATTTTGGATCCCATTAAAATTATGCATTCATACCCGAGGGATATCGAAATGTAATTAAACTTGAAGACAAATAAACTTGCACCAATTAAATATTCAGAATAATTAATTCCTTGAAGCTTTGTCAAAATGTCTTCAATAAACTTCAATAAGTCATAGTCTATGGGGGATCATGACAATAAAAATCTCCCTATGACTCAAACGTTTTTTGTTTCGGGAATAAGTCAAAACTATATAACGGACTCAATTGAAAATTTTGTCCGTAAAAATCTCCCCATTTGACTATTTCGGGACAAAACCAACAGTGAAATGCCTAAGTCAAGCCGTCAAATCGTATGACGCCTAAATCCCATCTCATAAACCGAAAATAAAAAATTACAGGACAATACTAGTAAATGATGGTTCGAGAAGCATGAACTATCTCTGAATGTCTGAATGTGATGTAGACCTAAAATCTTGAATCTCTTGAAGTATACCTACAGACATGAAATAGACAAATACCCAGTGAAGTATGGAGGAACAAATGATATAAACCATTATGTAAAAATAAATCCAAATCATTTGTTATCTGAGTAAAACATTTTGATACCAATTTGAAACAAAAATAATTAAATCTGGATACCAAGATCATTACAAAAAAAATTCGGCATAATTAATTCCTTGAAGTTTTGCTGCAACATCTTCAATAAACTTCAACATGTCATAGTCTGTGTGGGATCGTGACAATAAAAATCTCCCTATGACTCCAACATTTTTTGTTCTAGGAATAAGTCAAAACTGTACAATGGACTAAATTGAAAATTTTGTCCTTTCAAACCTCCCCCTTTGACTACTCTGGGAGAAAACCAACAGTGAAATGCCTAAGTCAATCTGTCAAGCGATATAACACCTAAATCCCATCCCATAAACCCAAAATCAAGAATTACAGGACAAGACTAGTAAATGATTGTCTAGAAAGCATGGAATATCTTTGAATGTCTAAATGTGATGCATACGTAAAATCTCAAATCTCTTAAAAATACCTACACACATGAAATAGACAAATACCCAGTGAAGTATGGAGGAACATATGATATAAACCATTATGTAAAAAGAAGTCCAAATAATTTGTTATGTGAGAAAAATATTTTGATACCAATTTGAAACAAAAATAATTAAATCAGGATACCAAACTCATCACATAAAATCTCCCCATACATCACATACATCTCTCCCCTATTTTGTCTCAAATAGACAACCCGGTGAAAAGATAAACAAATCTAGCATGACATAAATCAATGAAATATATCTAGATAAACATGAAACAACCAACTTATAATGATCAATTATATGAAATCCATAGCTAGCAGACAGTAATAAAAAAATATGAATAAGAAACTATGCAGGTGTGACTAAACAAACCAATGTAGTAAAATGTCAAATCTTTCAAAGTACATTGCATAAATGAAAACCTAGAATCTACCAGCAGTACTAAAATGTATAACCATAAGCATCAGGGTACTGAAACAGAAATAACAAAAATCTAGTTACGTCACTCGAATTAATAAGCCCTCTCGCTCGAATGGCAGGGCCTTCTCGCGAGAAATACTTCATGCAGTAAAAGGATCTTGCTCGAACAAGAAAGTGAAACTCCCAGTTTCAGCCTAGAAAGAACATACAGTTTTGACCAGTGAAAAAATTTCGTGAAGAAATTAACTGGAAGGGGCTCAAAACTGCAAAATAGTAGCTAAGCAAAGAAAAACTATATGAATTACATGTTAGCACAGTACCGATGTGCTCGCACATGAACATGGAATGTATGGGTGTGAACTACAAAAAATGAATCATAATTCCAATACATTGAAATGATCAAGAAGCTTTAATTGATAGCTATAAATCATCAAACTTTATTTTCTCCATATATGACAATTAAATTGCGAGCTAATAAACTAAACAATCAAACATACACACGAATATGGAATTTTGACAATTCTACAAACAATAACATCATGACGCGATTTTTCAACGTTAGGATTCGTGGTTCAAACCCGTTTAAATTATCCATCCAAACTCCCTGAAATATATATCATATTTTTCTTTTGAATGAACATAAACTAAATGACCTATTTTCGGCATATGATTATTTTTATTGCCTTTTAATGTTTTGGGCTCTTTTAAACGGTTGCTTTCACAACGAGTTAATTTTACACTCATCATTTTTTCAAATGTAATCCTCACAGTAAATGGTTCTTAGATTCACACCTCCTCCTTATGTATACTTACGTATAGATGGCAAAATTGAGATAATAACGTCTCACCAAACTCAAATATGCAAGAGATGTCAAACATCCATATAAACGCGTGCATGTGTGCAATGATGGCATATATACAAAGTCGAATCAAAATGCATATCAACTTCGAAACAACCCCATAATATAATGGTTAAGATAATTCTAAGCATCAATAATTATGACCAAGTGTCCTAGACACATGAATAGTTAAAGGATGGGGGTCCAAGCACAGCAATATGCAACATCAAACATGTAAAACTCAAAAACAAAAACGAACCGAATTTTTTTCAGGGTTTTCAATTTGACTCAAATAAAAGAAAAATCTTTTTGTATTTTTCTCAAAAATCTAATAAACCAAAAATATTTTTGTATTTTTCGAAAAAACTTTATCAAGAATAAAATCTTTTTTTATTTTTCAAATAAGACTCAATAAATGAAAAAACATAATACAAAATGAAATACATATCATAACACTTAGCAAGATGTAAATCATGATGAAAAGTATAGCGTATGACAAATATGGTATCACAATCATCCATTAGATCTAGCATGGTAATAATCAAGTGCAACAAAATCTAAGTCTGAATTCCTAACCCAAGTAGTGTGACATAACGGGTGGGGCTTTGGGAACCAACACGACTTTATTCCTAAACTTCCTAGGAGCATTCCTAAGTCATAGAAAAAACGTCTAAGGTGACCTTTCCTACCACAATGGGAACAAGTGTAAACATGGTGGGAATGATTACCAAAATGTCAATCTCTCCGCACATTTCTAGTGGGCTCTTTCACACGATTAGTATTGACTATGGAAATGGGAACAACTCTATCATCGTGGACTATACCACACCTATCACTTTTGACTTGAATGGTGCCTAACATCCTGTCCAACTTTTTTGACCTAGATTCCAAGTCAAACTTAACTTTACTTGAGTCTTTCAACTTCTCCTCCAACTCACAAATCCTATACTAAAGCACATGCCTGGACTCCTCAAACTCTAGCAACTCCTTTTTTAAAGTTTCCACCAAACCATGAAGACTCTCTCTCTCTCTCTCTCTCTCTCTCTCTCTCTCTCTCTCTCTCTCTCTCTCTCTCTCTGTGCCCCTCTCTCTCTCTCCACATATTCTAGCTTCTTCGTAAGCTTTCTCTCTCGTGCCCTAAGATCCTCAATCAAAATATCATTATTTTTTATGGAACACTCATTCAACATAGCTTGCAATTTAGAGTTTTCCTTTTTCACTTTCATCGCCTCAGCATACAACTCATTAAATACAACTTGCAACTCTTTCACATCAACCTCCTCTTCCTCACTCACTTAACCCTAACTGACTTGTGATTCACACTCAACGGCCTCGAAAGTGTCATTTACATGATAATATTTCTGGGAAGATTTATTATCGTCGTGCAAATAACATTCCAAGAAAGAAACAAACTTTCTATCATTGGCGGAGCTATCTCCCTCTTTCGGATCACTATCACTTAAGGAGGCATTATAAGCTATCGATTTCCTGCCCTCTTTCTTAAGTCGAGTGGGACGCTCGCCAACTTTTTGACCATACCCCTCACACCCAAAACACATATCCGACTCAACCCTATTAAATTTCTCACTTTTATCTTTAGGAGTGGAATCTACCATGTTGTTCTTGAATTTGACAAACTTTTTTGCATTTTTCGGTACCTTTTAAAACTTAAGAATTTTTTTGAACTTTTTAGCCAACATGGAGATATCCTCAAAATTTGAATCGAAATCGTCATCCGAAACTTTAGTCTCCTCTTTTCTGGCTTTCAAAGCATTTCCCTCTTCTTTATTTGCCACTTTCTTGGAGGTAAACATATCGAGTTCATAGGTTTGTAAGTCACCTACAATCTCTTCAAGTTTCGTCGAACCAAGCATACCTAAGGAGTTTAAAACAGTCACTTTTTCATCAAACCTACTCGGCAAGGATCTCAAAATTTTCTTTATCACGCAAATGTCAGGAATCTTCTCTCCTAAGTTAAATGACGATTTGATAATATTAGACAACCTAGTGTAAAACTCATCAAACGACTCACTCTCAAACATCTTAATTGTTTTAAACTGTGTATTAAGGTTTTATAACTTAGACGCCCTAACCGTGCTAGTTCCCTCTTGAGTATGTGTAAGTGTATCCCAAGCCTCTTTTGATGTTTCACAAGTAGTGATTCTATTATACTCTTCAGGTGTGACATCTGAGGAAATTATGTGCAGACCTTTAGAGTTGTAAAGTGCAAGCCTATGTTCAGCCTCAGTCCATGACTGAACGAGTCTCAAACTAGTGACCTCACCCTCTCGCGTGACTGGTGGTGACCAACCCTTTGAAATCGCTAACCACAAGCGCTCATCAATGGATTTTAAATCATTTCTCATTTGAATTTTCCAATAATCATAATTTGTGCCATAAAAAATAGGAGCAAGAAACTTTCGAAACCACTAAAATTCATCTCAAAAAATAAAAGGGATCAAACACAATAAAAATATGTTTCTAGTTCTGATACCAATTTGATGGTCCCTTTTTCTTTATTATACGAAAAGTGTTTTAAGGATGACAACAATTTTTTGTTTTTGTGACAAACCTTTTTCCAATTTCTATTTTGCACCAAGTTATGAACCAATTTTAACTTAACCAAATTTTATCTTGATGAATCCTAAACATCCATCTACTGATTAAATGAAGTAAAATAAAGTAAAGAATACTCATAATGTCGGATGTAAGAGGAAACCACAACGGGAAAAAATCTCGAACGACCCAAGCTAGACAATCACTATGAATGTGGATTTACAACGACCAGACACAAGTCTTACTCGACGACTCGATCCCCATGAGACTTGACGCTATTTTGATCTTCAACCACTCCTCTCACAGTGCCCATGCAGAAAGTCCTTCTTCCACGATGCTCATCCACAACACACGCGTCCACATATATCTTGGTGCCCATCGATATGGCTTGTAACATCTAGGGAATTAGAACACAAACTCCTTTATTTCTTCTCCGCAAAACCAACAATGTTCAAGTGTAGAACAACTCTTCTTGGTCCAAACAAGATCACTATTGTATATAGTAATGAAAAGTCAGATCTTGTAAAATCTAATAATGTGTTCAGATTTGGAAAATCTTAAAAACTATGTGCAGAAATTATTGTTATGAAAAATATTTTCTAGACTGCACAGTTACAAAATTATGAAGCAAACATGCCATTATATATTTTTCTTAAGGCGGTAGCTTATTCAAGTGAAATAACATATCGCTCGAATGAGATGTGCATGTCATTTGAACGACAGTGCCATCTCTCTCGAGCGACGCGTGCAATAGAGTTTAAATTTAAACCAACTCAGAAAAGTGAGTTTAACTTAAATCAAACTCTAATCCGTCCTTATCATAATAAAACAAAGTGTAAACTAATTCAAACTCTATAAAAACATTTTCTTAATAAAATAACATCCTTAAAAATTTTAAAATAAATTTTGAGTCCCGTTAAAATTATTCATTCATACTTGAGTGATCTCGGAATGCAATTAAACTTGAAGATGAATAAAATTCCACCAATTAAACATTCAGCATAATTAATTCCTTGAAGCTTTGCTACAACGTCTTCAATAAACTTCAATGCGTCATAGTCTATGTGGGATCGTGATAATAAAAATCTCCCTATGACTCAAATGTGTTTTTTCCTGGGAATAAATCAAAACTATACAACGAACTTAATAGGAAATTTTGTCCTTACGGACAGTATGCTGATATAGGAGTTCTGGGAGAAGTTTGATCGAAAATATTTTCCATCCGCTCTCTAGACATAGATGAGGCAGAAACTACTAGATCTCACCGTGGATGGGATGATTGTTGCTGAGTATAAGGAAGAATTCACGAGGTTGACTAACTTTATTCTAGGAGAAATCCCTATCGAGGAGAAGAAGATACAGTTGTTTATAGATGCCCATACTTGGAGGATCCGACAACACCTGTTGGGTAATCCATCTGTGAAGACCTACACTGAGGTATTGAATGTTTCTATCTTACATTTTTAGGACCACCGCTTCTATGTTAAGGGGAGAAAGCGAGTAGAAGAGTCCAGCTAGAAGGGCAGGACTGGGGCAGTAGCGCCGACGGGGCACATCTAGCATAGAATCAACAGAGGAAGGGTTAGAAGGGTCCCTACCAGGGCGATGATGCTAAGAGGTTACATTATAGGGATTATCGGTAGGGATAAGGTGGATATAGGCAGGACCATTAGGTCCAACCGGGATCATAATTATTTTATCAGGATAGCAGGGCCAGGGTAGGGGCAATAGTGGACAGTAGGGTCGAGGCTAGCAGGGCCAGAGGGGAGGTAATTTTGCGGGCAGGTGTTTTATTTGTGGCAAGACTAGCCATAAGACACAGGATTTCCTTAATAAGGGTCGGGTTCAGCAACAGTAGGGAGACCGTTGGGAGCCTCAGAGACCTATCTTCCCTATTGCCCTCCCAGCACCAGAATCTATACCAACCTTACCTACAGCACTAGTAGTTTTAGTAGCCCCACCTTAGGATGGGTAGCTATAGTATAGTCGCGTGGATCACTTCCACGAGGCTACAGTGCCATAGGCTCCACCCGCTGTTGAGGGTATATTTCTTATCCATGGCGTTTCAGGGTGCATTTTATTTAACACTAAGGCTTCACACTCATTCATAGCAACTCGGTTTGCATGGGTGACAGGGTTATTAGATACTACAAACAGTACAATTACATGTGTAGACTCACCATTGGGAAATGGGACATAGATTTTCCTTATCTCTCGGGGAGTGAGTATAGATATAAGGACATTAGTTTTGCCTGGTTATATGCTTGTATTAGATATGTCACAGTATGATGCCATCATAGGCATGGACTGGCTAGTTGAGTGTAGGGCCATGATTGTATAGTTTTTGCAAGCCCTATCCAAGAAATGTTTTTAATGGTGATGCCTTATCCTAAGGGAGGATCGTCCATGCATTTATACTACATAGAGGAGGAGACAGCTCAGGGGATATTTATTTCACTTGATTCGATCCTAGTCATATGTGACTTTGACAACGTGTTTCAGGAGATATCAGGATTGCCCCCTAGTAGGAAGATTGAGTTTCTTATTGATTTGGCATGGGGAACTCGATCAATAGCTCGTGCACCGTATCGTATGGCTTCTATGGAAATAAGGGAGCTACGAGATCAGATTTATCAACTGTTGGGGTAGGGTTTTATACATCGTAGTACATCATTGTGGGGTGCCCATGTATTATTTATAAAGAAGAGAGATAGGACTTTACGCTTGTATGTTGATTACCGGGGGATGATTAAAGTCACCATATGACATAAGTATATGTTGCCCCTAATTGATGACTTATTCATTCAGTTGAGAGGAGACGCCTACTTCTCCAAGATAGATTTGACATCTGAATGTCACTAGTTGTGTATCAGGGAGCATGATGTGTCTAAGATGGCCTTTTTTATGAGATACGGGTCCTACGAGTTTTGGGTTATGCTATTCAGGCTAACCAATGCACCAGTCGTGTTCATGGACTTGATGAATAGAGTGTTCAGAGAGTTCCTAGATTAGTTTTCCGTTATCTTTAAAGATGACATCCTGATATATTCTCAAGCCGAGGAGGATCATGCTGAGCATCTACGTAGAGTTCTACAGACACTGCGTGAGCACCAGCTGTATGAAAAGTTTAAAAAGTGTGGGTTCTGATTATGTGAGGTGCAGTTTTTAGGGCATATTATTTCAGAGTTGGGGATATCGGTGGACCCAAGTAAAGTGTCAGTGGTGAGGGAGTGGGGACAACCCATAAAACCAACGAAGGTACGTAGTTTATTGGGTTTGGTGGGATATTAAAGGCAGTTTATTCAAGGGTTTTCGAAGATTACGGGTCCTTTGACTAACTTAACTCGTAAAGGGGTGACCTTTATCTGGGATGATGATTGTGAGTTGGCTTTCAATGAGCTGAAGTAAACGTTCACTTGATTACTAGTTCTCGCTCTACCTAGGCCAGGAGTGGAGTATCTAGTTAGTACAAAATTGTGATTTAAATAAGAGAAAAGTATAACTGTTCACTTGTCATGACTATTTTCTTCACCAAAACAAAAAGTTGAATAAATACCTCCATTCTCGCTTTACATTGAGACACAAGCTACTTAAAATGGTCCTGGTCAGTAAACTGAAAATCTTGAAGAACACAGTTTACCTGTGATTAGACATTTTTGGAATTCATCAGCAATCAAGGTCCATAAGCACTTTATAGCTCAAGTAGTAAAATTCTTACTAAAAAGGGTCCATGATGCACACATGAAGCAAGCCATGATATAAATCTCGAAACATTACTAAAGGTATGTTTAATGAGTAAACTACAATAAACTATGAAATATGAAAAAGTAATTCAAAACGTAATGGTAACACAACGATGAAAAAATAGTTATTAGAATAATTGAGAATTTCAAAAAGTATTGGTAACACAACTATGAAAAAACGTATTGTAACACAACAAAGAGTAATTCGAAAAATAATTAGAGTAGTAAAAAAATTGACGAAAACACCTTACACAAACCAAATTCGGCAATGAAAAAACAGAACTGCTGATTTTAAAGTCAATTTTAACCCCTTGAACATCGTCGAAAATAGTACAAAACAAAGCTGGCTAGGCACGGGCAATACGAATCCAATGGCGCCAGAATCGCCTCATTCCGATTTACGGTTAAAAAGTTATGGTATTTCTCCCAAACATATTATTTTAAGTATTAATTCATGTATAATTAAAGTCCAATTTTTGGATATTACCCAAAAAATTGTTAAAAAAATTAAAAAATTGAACAAAGTTTCCTTTATTTATGAGACTATACACCCTGTTTAAGAAACAAATACACCAACCCCTTGATATGTGTTTATGTGTATATGTAGCGGAGATAGGAATAATCAACTTGTATCATGGAAGAGATAAAGCGAGTTATCCGTAGGAATGTTCCTAAAAGTAATATTAGAAAATAGGATTTACGCGCTTATCCTAGCGTTGATCATTATAAGGGAATGATAATGCATGCGGGATAATACGCCACTAAGAAAAAATATACGTATATAGAGAGTCTAAGAGAGTTAAGTTTAAAGAATATAGGAAAAATAGAAAAAGAGCAGGAAAAGGACTCGAGTCTCGGGTTTTGCCCCGAGATGCCTACGTAGCCTATAGAGGCATCAAAGTCAACATAGTTCGTATGCAAAATGAGGGGTGGGATCTATCCCATAAATCCAATCGGGTACTTCTCTTATATGTGTGTGTGTGTGTGTAAAAAAGTGTTTTATTCGTGAGAAAAGTGTGAGAATTCCCGTTTGGAATTTACGAGCAAACCCACATTTTCTTATTTTTTGGGTTTTATTTATACAAAAATAAGAGATGTGCAATAATAATAAATAAAACGTATATTAGGATATGTGAGAAGAGAGAATAAAAGTGCTAAGTAATAAAACAAATTAATGCGAATTTAGGGGAGTTTAAAGAGAGAGTTGAGAAAGTTGGACCTTCTTGAAGATCTTCAGCTTGATCTTGGATGTTGAAGAGCATCCCTTGCACTTGGGTGATGATGGAGGGTACTTAATTCACCATGTTTGATGAAAGGGATGATCAAAAGTGAAGGTTGGAAAGGGATTTGGATGTGGAAGTCACGTTGACTTCGAGAGGGGTTTTCTGAGCTTACTGAAAGTGATAGGTTTCAGATCTTGTTCTCTTTGAAATGAGGTTAGTCCCTCCTTTTTATAGGCCTAGGGAATTGACGATCGTCATATCCCTAGTCCTACTAATCGACAAGTGTTTTTAGGCACAGTGCCGATAGGTAGGGTTTGGAACCTTCCGTTTGGCAGTCTCTTTTAGGTTCCTTCGGAAAATTGGTCATAGAGCGCGAATCATTGATCCAAATTGTGAATGGGGCAAATAGTTAGAAAGGTACTTCAGAGGCCTTCTAAATTATTTTGGACTACTCCCGAGTTCGGGAGTTGACTTTGGGTCAAATGTGGCTCGAAAGCGTTCGTCTGTCCTTTGAACGTGGAATTATCGGACGCAAACGGATCGTTCGTCCGCATGGTAAGTTAGAATCGCACACGGGGTGGACCATTGGAAAGTTTAGTAGATGTAATTTTACATTCCAAAGCGCTTGAATAGGTTTGGGGAGTTGATTTCTATCAACCGGGGTCTGGAAGCGCTCGATTAACTTTCGGAGTAAAACGGATCGTTCGCCCGTACCGTAAGTCAGAATCGCGCACGAGGTAGAACGTTGGAATGGGGTTTCAATGACCTAAGAAGATTCATTCAGTATCAGTTGAGCTTAAGAGTTGACTTTGGTCAAACAGAGCCAGGGATCGTTTGGTGACCTCCTGATCGAGTTTTGGGGGAAAACGAATCATTCGTCCGTACCGTAAGTCAAAATTGTGCACGGGATCGACCGTTAGAAAGGGGATTTAGTTCCCTCTGAAGATTCATTCAGTCTCATTCAAGCTGAAGAGATTGTCTTTTGGACAAACGGAGCCTGGGAGTGCCCGATGTCCTTTAGGTCAGTAGTCGGGGGGTGACTTAGGTTTGCAATGATGAAGGGAGGTGGTATAGACATAAGGAGAGGTTAAGGGGTATTAGAATTGGGTGTCTACAGAGCCCCTCGACGAATGAGGGTGACACCTCGCATAATTAAATACTAGGTGATCAGTCCTTTATTAAATTAAAATCAAAATGAACGGTTAGTTCATTCTTAGCATCACTGTCGCAAAATACCTGCTAACTCGATTGTTGATTCTCTCTCTGGAAACACCTGAGGTGTGAACTGACCTTGCTCATTGACTCCCCTAACGGCCTTATCTTGTTCTTCTTGAAGATCCATCTTAAAATTTAAATAATCTGGATGAGTTCATCATTCACATAAACAAATCGCAGAAGCACGAATTCTCATCGCATAAAGATGAATCCAACATTCCTAATATTAGGGCTCTAAAACAAAGACGCTAAGATGGAAAAGAAATAAGTCGTACAGATCCTAAAGGACACTGGAACCTGATGCTCTGATACCACCTGTGACACCCCGCCTAAATAAATACCAGGTGATCAGTACTTTATTAAATTAAAATCAGGGTGAATGGTTGGTTCATTCTTAGCATCACTGTCGCAAAATAAAAATTTCAATTTAAACACCCTAAATAATTAAGCTAGTGTCAAAACAATTTTTAAACCTTATTTCCATTTTATTAAATCCGAATATGAAAACCTTTTTAAATAACCAACAATTTAAGAACTCCGATATAGTAAAGATGGATAATAACACACAAGAATTAGATTCATCCAGATAAACCAAACCAGTTTAAATTATAAATAAAACCATCCTAACAGTAATTAAATCTCAAAGAGTACCAACAAATGGAAATATAAAGGAACGTAAATCTCTGACAAAAATCCAAACTGAATAGAGAAATGGGCGACACATGCCCTAACTAATAGGAACTAAATGTAGGAGTAGAATAAACAATGAGGTCGTCTAAGAAATGGCCTGCAACTCCCACATAAGCTGCAACGTGTCCGATCCAAAGAACCTAAGCATGACGCCCCCGTGGCTGGGCACCTCTTTTATTTACATATATATATATATATATATATATATAAGAGAAGAAATAACAGGAAACAGGTCAGAGCCCGAGTGTAAAATAGTTTAAAATTAGTTTAGCAAGTATTTAAAATGCTTACTGGATAATGTAACAACCATGTTAGTATGCGACACTCTTTTGAGATTTATCACCTCTCATTCTAGTGTGCACGCCTTCCGTACTAATAAATCTTAAGTTTCTCTAACTTATTCTCCATAAGGTTTTATTAGGTGAAAAGCGAGGTCATGGTATTTACTTTAGGAAATCATTCGCTTCAAGATTTCTATGTTATTTAGAACAGCCGATTTCCCTTATTAAGTTCTCGAACACTTATAATAAAATTGAAGCATTAATTCATTACTTATCTACTTATACGCACAGTAGGAAATTACCATATAGATATACATATATATATATATTAGTCACACATATAATATATATACTATCGGCGCCCCACCTAAAACCTATAGTGCTGGCATACTCTGTTATCAAGTCCCCGTATCACACAAACTAAGGGAAATACTAGTCCGAAATCACTCTCGAACTGTATTAACATAATACACAAATAAATGGAGGCGAAGCATAGTTCCAGGTCCTAAGAGGTCAGCACATACCCTCACGTCTCTTAGAACATCTGAGTATCATTTTCAGATAGCCTGTATCGAGGATACTATCTCCGAGGGTACGACTCAATATCTCCCATAAAGGTCCAATCGAGATAAGACTGTCCCGGCGTGGAAACCCCCGTGATAGCAAGTAGCCCGAGTATGATTTT